>ML685830.1:7673219-7764607 GCA_007922175.1 Pelusios castaneus
CAAAAGTGAATGTAAATGTTGCTATTGGATCAGAACCTGATCTTCCACCAGTGTTTTCAGAATTTGGCCCTGTCTTTTTAATGGTTAAGGATTTGGGCCCAAATACCCTAATTTCTTGCTAAATTTCTTCACACTTTCTTTTAAAATTGAGGTGTTTGGTATATTAATGTACATATTTTTTATTGCAGAATTTAATTTCATAGCAGTAGAACAAACAAGATGTTTTATATCTTCAAGGCAATGCACAGTGACTCTGCAGAATGACTGTCTGGAGGCCACTCAGTTTCCATGTAATAAGATACGTGTGTGCTATTATAATTTCTTGAACTGTGACTGACTGTTGAGATATCCTGATCTGCTGATAAGGTCCTGTAGAATATAATATGGTATATCTTCATGATCAAGGGATGCACATATTTTCATGAGCAATTTAATTTAAACTGCTAATATTAAATTTCACTAGTGATATGTAGCGAGACAGTGGTGGGTGAGGACATGTCTTTCATTGGATCAGCTTCTGTAAGTGGGAGAGACAAGCTTTCAATCATACATAGAGCTCTTCTTCACATCTTAATGGGATTGGCATGGCTACAACAACACAGTATACAACTGATAATACGTTATTGTAATTCAGAGCAAAAATTTGTCTCAGAGTTGGCGTTACCATTCTCTGGCCTCTAAAGTCAACATATTTTGTAATTTATATTTCCTTTGATGTGTGTACAGCATATGAATGTTAATAGGAGTAAGAACTTACATTTCAAAAGCAGTGTAAACCCCATTGTCACTTAGACTCTTAAGCAGAATCTGTTAAAGACAATTGCTTACATGAGAGAAGAGTATTTAGTATTTATACTGTCAAGAGACTTCAGTGTTAAAACTGCAGCTAGTTGTACATAAAATGATCTGATTTGGCTTAAATTTTAAGTTTCAGTGAGTTCTACAAAACCCATTCTGTGAAAATTAGCTTAGTATTTTTAGGTGTTTTCACTATGAGTATGTAAAACCATTTAGTATTTTAGAATATGCCAATCATTACTCCTCAGAAAGAGGTGCCTAAATCTAGTCTGCATGGAGGTGCCTCCCTTTGTTAGTCTTCCATGATGTGGGGGAAGACAGATTTACCAAATGATTATATCTCATTGAATCGTGGTCATTTATTAAATATTGAGTTTTAAAATATGGCATATTTTAAATTTTCTGTGTTAAAGTAACTAGTAGATGTTGTTAAACAGGAAAGGTATACTCCTTAACTCGGTGTGCCTACACTTTTCTTGATGCACACCCCTTTACCAGTAATGAAATCTGTCCATGCCTCCCACTCTGGCCCCCAGCTGCATTACTGAACAATTGGCTCAGAAGAGAAGCTTGGGCTGATGGCGGGGCTTTGGGTGGAAATGGGAATGGGGAACTTGCTGAGGCTAGAGGGGGAGCTGCCTGGGGGTGGAGAGGGAATGAGGGCAGAGCTACGCTGTGGGCAGAGCAAGTCAGTGAAATTGGGCTGGGGGCAGAGTGGAACTGAGCTGAGTGGCTCTCCTCCATCCCATCCCTGAGGGGGGCTGGATTGGACCCAAATGTGTACATGCCCCTTAAATATTCATCCACATCTCCCTACTAGGGGAGTGTGCCACAGTTTGGGGACCACTGTCCTTAACTCAAATGATTTTTTAAATAATTGTTTTTGAGGGTTAGACCAATCTTTAAAAGATTTTTCCCAGAAGTTTGTCAGTGAGTGGGAACAGAGATTATAAAGACAGCAGATGTCTTAATTATCTCAATTTAGAGCATGTGGTAATTTTTCTACCTCTCTTGTACTATGAGGCTGCCTCACCTTTATTTTCTAACATGATGACGTGTGTTGCTTTTCTGAGTTCTCACCAATGCTGTTATATTTCTCCTGATGTTCAAAAGGTTGTCCCTGAGCAAAGATCTCTGAAGTGCAGGTTGAGAAATTACACACTACGCCACAGAACTTAGTGTGCGTCTACATGGGGTGGATGGGGAGATGTAAGCTGAAGCTTTTTGATGTGCATCAGATAACACACAGTACATAAGTCACTGAGAACATACACACACAATGCCTGCCCTGTTTTCAGTTTTTTGAATGTGAACACACACACAGCAGTGGTTTGCTGCGAACTGAGGGTGTAGTATTTGCTGTGGGTATAGAGTATAGACTTTTGCTCTGCCTCTGAGAAGCGTGCATCCTGGGACTGTTTCACTGTGCATTGTGGGGAGCTGGATTTGTTTATTTTTAAAAAAATAGTCCCATGTTTCTACGATCTCAAGTCTTTGCTTCCTTTCTGGTCTGGCTGGCTTCATTTTTGAATTGCTGACAGACAACATGGGCCCAGCAATAATTCATGCCATTATGGTAACAAATGCAATTCTGCACAAATTGCTTGGGCTGTATTATAACACTCAAGGCTGGACAGATTTGGCCTTGGATTTAGAATCATAGAATCATAGGGTTGGAAGGGATCTCATGAGATCATCTAATCCAACCCCCTGCCAAAAGCAGGACCACTCCCACTAAATCATCCCAGCCAGGGTATTGTCTAACCGGACCTTAAATATTTCCAAAGACAGAGATTCTACCACCTCCCTAGGTAGCCCATTCCAATGCTTTACCACCCTCCTAGTGAGAAAGTTTTTCTTAATATCCAACCTTGACCTCCCCAGCTGCAACTTGAAACCATTGCTCCTTGTTCTGTCCTCTGTAACTACTGAGAACAGCCTAGCTCCCTCCTCTTTGGAGCACTCCTTCAAGTAGTTGAAGGTTGCTATCAAATCCCCCCTCAGTTTTCTCTTCTGCAGACTAAATAAGCCTAGTTCCTTCAGTCTCTCCTCGTACGTCATGTGTCCCAGCCCCCTAATCATTTTCGTTGCCCTCCACTGGACTCTTTCTAATTTGTCCACATCCTTTCTGTAGTGGGGAGCCCAAAACTGGACACAGTATTCCAGATGTGGCCTGACCAGTGTTGAATAGAGGGGAATTATCACATCCCTCGATCTGCTGGCAATACTCCTACTGATGCAGCTCAATATGCCATTAGCCTTTTTGGCAACAAGAACACACGGTTGACTCATATCCAGCTTCCTGGCCTCCATAACCCCCAGGTCCTTTTCTACAGTGCTGCTACTTAGCCGGTCGATCCCCAGCCTGTAGCAGTACATGGGATTTTTCCATCCTAAGTGCAGGACTTTGCACTTGTCCTTGTTGAACCTCATCAGATGTCTTTTTGGCCTAGTGTTCATCTGTTGCATCTCTGAGCAGATTATTTGGGAGCAAGAGAAGATTCTGTGCCAGCAGCAGTAGCAGCTCTGCTCACAGCAGTGTCAGCAGGATGAGGAAAAAGAACAGGGGGACACTGACGTTTTGCAGCAAGAGCACACTAATTCCCAGATTACCTGCACAGCATTCAGCACCATTTCTGGCTCCAGAAAGCCATGGATTGGTGGAGAGGACCATTCTGCAGGGTTAGGATGACTAGCAGTTGTGAGAGGACTTCAAGCTGAGGAAAGCTATCCTGTTTGACATCAGTGGAGAACTGACCTCCTGGCACTTCCGTGACAGCATACCAACATGTGGAGAAATGGGTCACCATTGCCATCTGGAAGTTGGTCACCCCAGAATATTGCCCATTGGTAGCCAACAAACTTGGCCTAGGGACAGCCACTGCAGGTCTACTATGTTGCTGATCAGGTGATGTCTAACTGAGCAACCACTTGGAGAAGAAAAATGGCTACTGAGGTTCCATAACTGTTGTTCTTTGAGGTGTATTGCTCATGTCCATTGCAAGACCCACCTGCCTACCCTTCTGTTGGAGTCTCCCAACAAGAAGGAACTGGAGTTGGGGGTGAGGGCAGTAGAGCCCTATATAGGGTGCTATGAAAGCATGACTGCAGGAGGCTTCAGAGCTGACCCTACGAGTGCCACTGTTGAAAATTCCTTCCTGCGACTATGCATGCAACATACATACACCTAATTGAAGTGAACGTGAACAGCACATCTCAAAAAGCAACAGCTACAGAAAGTAGGGATACAGGTATGGTGGATAGAAGTGTTTGGGAAACTCCATTCAAGGTTACAAACTCCATTTGAGGCTACAGAAGTTATGGATATAATTCTCTATTAATAGAATGATGTATTTCATATGCCCTTTTATTGTCCAGGAGAGGACTAGGAGTAGAAGACATACATTTCTGGGGAGAAGTGTCCGGGACTGGGAAATTCCTGGTATTGGTCTCCAATATAATTCATGAGTGGCAAGCTATAGCACTCATACAATACGACTGGGAGTAATTTACATGCTGGAGGATGTTTGTTACCTCTCTGAGACTCTTTCCTTTCTTTGGGGGAAGCTCAGAGATGGTAAGTGGTTTGCACATAGGGAGGATGCTGGGTGCAATTGGATTCACATTTCCTGCTTTCATTCTGCTAGGCGTGGTTGTGATGAGACCTTATAGTCCTGGTTTGTTTTTATAGTTTGTGAGCTGGAAGCCCTTCTGTGACATCTGAGGTGTAAAGGAGAAGTTGGGGGGCATATGGGGCAAGCTGGATAGTAATCCCCTATACAATCCCTACAGACTGTTCTGATTCTTGATGATGATATGCTGTGAAAGATGACTAGGAGGGTTAGAATGGCAAAGGGCAGACTAGTGAGATATGCTCTGAAGTTATTCATCAGGATGTCTCCCCAGAAGTGTTTCAAGAGTGGAAGGGACTTACAAGCTATATCGGGTGGGGCTAGTCTGTGCAGCTATTTCTTAAAATGTGCAAAACAAAATCAAGGAATTTTTCAGTCTGAAGTTTCACCTGCAGGAACTTCAGAAAAAAAACTAGGGTGCTGCAATGATTGTCAGCTACAATGGGTGTTGCAGGGCATTTGTACCTCAGTGAGGAGCCGTGTTGGTTATGACATACAGTGTGCTGTCAGAACCCAGATAAACTACAAAAGCTGTCCAAAGTTCTTTTTCTGTCCACACTAACTCAGTTAACTGATGAATTTTGCACAAATGAATGCTTTTTGGTATTTCAGTCTGCTGCCGGAGGGATGCAGAGTACAGACTGTGACTGTGCCATGCCTCGGGGTGGGGGGAGGAGGGAGGACAGATGGAGACACCAGTTTGAAACAATGAAAGGGAGGGGGTAGGTTCCTAACTCACCTCCATCAACAGTAATGATATATAATAAATTGTCAAGATACATCATTACATGCTGATGTTCTTTCTTGCGGATCTGACTCTTTGGTCCTGGCCTGAATTTCTGGATAGGAGTTGGCCTCAGCTGATACAGAGCAGGAATCACGGTCAACTACTGCAGCACAGAACTGGTAGTATCTTTTCAGCTGGTCCTTGTCAGGATCCTGAGTCCCCAAATGATTGTGGTTGTCAGGAGAGCTGCTCCTCTTCTGCATCTTCCTGCTCATCTCCCAGTGGGGCTAGCCAGTGGTCCTTGTGCACAGGGTGAGTGCGGGTAGCAGGCTCTGTATAGTGCCTGGAGTGGGTCATACTATAACTCTATCATTCCAAAAATGGACAGGTCACATATCTCCTGCATCATCTCTTTCTGTCCCTCATTTCAGTGTACTTTCTCCTGAGCTGTTTGCTCTTTATCCTGCACTGGTATGTGTGCATTGCACATCCTTAACCAGTTCCTAAAAAATGTGGCTTCTGTGAGGGAGGAAGGTCCCCTACCTCAGGATGGGACTTTGAGAGGAGGTTCAGGACAGGGGTGTGCTCCATGCTCCCTACCTGGAGCAGAGAGCTAACCTATGTTGTACCAGTAGAAGGAGGTGAACTGTCTGTGTACTCTCTTACTGTACTAAATGCACATTATTCTGTTTTTAAATTTGTGGCTGGTTATCATTCCAGAGACTTGGTCTGCTTGTGCAGCTCATGCATCAATAAGGAAATCCCAATCTTCTAACAATACCAATTTTATGTTCAGAAGTCCATTAAACCCAGAAGAAGAATAGATCTTACTTTATTTCTCCTCTTAGGCCCTAAAGGTCCCTGTGTTGCGATGACCATCTCTTCAATTGTGACCAGTGAGATACAGCTGTCTCCAGAACCTGTTAAAACTTCTTGCAAATCATGCACATGGGTCTTATTAGAGGTCTTACCTTTTTCTTCCTTTCCACAAGATGCCTCTTAAACACTCCTTGGAAATAAAGTTCTAAATTAACACACACACAGATTGGTGCGTGCACTGCATGATACTTTCTAGACTAATCAGGCAAACCTTTAATCTTACTTTCACATATCTTCTTAAATAGTGAACCTATTTTAGCATTTACCCATGATGGCACTGAAAGCTACAAACATCAAATATTTATGAAAGAGTTCCATGTAATGCAGCTAATACAGTATCTCATATACTTAGATCTCTAAGATGTCTCTTAGAGGCCTTTTCAGCTTTTAGTCTCTCATCATGCTGAAAAGTTTGGCTGGAATCTTCTCAAGATTGGCTGGTTCAAGATGACAAGAACATGACACTTGGATAAATCTGTTTCCCTACAGACTTTAACACAAAACTAAAGCTGCCAGAGCCTATCATCCTCAATGGCTATTACATATTTTCCCTGGCAGAATGTAGCTAATCTAACAGTAATAAGATCCTTCATATTCTGTGTCCAAAGTGAGGAAGATTATGTAGTCTAAATGTAAAAGTGAAGGAATGATTCTTACAACACACTGCTGCAAAATATTTTGATTTCACAATTATGGGACCATTCTCCTGTTCAGAAGAGATGTGAATGTGGTGTTGTAATAAATTCTGAGACAAATCCACTGTTTAATAAGAAAATTGAAAGAAAGATAAGTCCGGTCCAAAAATAGAGCAAAGATCAAACCTGATGATGAAACTTCACCAGTTCTTAAAGTTCTTACCTATAAAGGGCCAGATTTTCAAAAACCATCCTTCAGATAATGCTCACAAAAATATTGTCTGCACGTGTATGCAGAGCACCACTGAAAAAGAAAAGTTTACAGTCATATGGTGTTTATTATTGCACATTATTTCTGGTATTCTCTCTAGAATGGAAAATATTGAGAATAACATGGCAATTACTAAATTATGAGTTTTTAAAGGCCACTACAATTTTTTTGTTTTGGATATCTGTGCATATAGGGACATGCTTGCATGCTTGCCCTGATTTGATGAGCGTTTTTATACATACATTCACCCCAACATTCACCAACATGATTTAGGGTCTCAGTTTTGAAAATATGGTTCAAAATATTAACAACTTTTGGAGGAGTCTTCTGCTTTAGGTCCTGCAGAGATTTCTGTCTATTTTATGCTGCATCCTGACCATCTTGTTCGCTGGTTTGTTTGGGTTTTTTTTTGGGGGGGGGGGGGGGGCCCGGCGGGGGGTTAGGGGGTATTTTGTTTTTAAAAAACACTTCCCATGGTAGAATCTACGCATTTATATGGTTTATGCCCTCTTACATCTGTTACTACTTACTTTACATTCTCCTATTATTTCTGTATTCCAAATATCTATTCGTAGTACTTCTAAATTTTTAACTCATCTACTTCCTGCTTGACCACTATGCAGGTTCAGATTAAAGTATTTTGCATTCCTTTTCACTATGGAAATTGGATCCTCATCTTTAGACTAGACAGAGCAGTCTGTAAATATGAGAACATCTCCATTTTATTGTTGTTATCATCAGAGTTTGATTTTTCTCAACAGAAAACATAGAAGTATCACTGACAATGAAAAGATTTTGTGTTCTTATGCTATTGTATTTTGAGTATTAGAGAGAATACAAATAGGATTTGACTATAAGAATAAAGTTGTATATATCCCCCAATAATTAAATGTGATTAATATGTAAATAAACAACAAAACATGGCCTTAGCTACCATGCTGAAGGAGAGTCTTCTGAGAGCCGAAGTTAGCATAGTCTTCTATTATGTCACTGTAGTCCAGGTTTCGTGTCAAGTCACTCTCAGTGGACGTTAAAGCAAGGGCATTCATTCTGGACGGCTCCATCATTGAGCAGTCATAACGTTTAGTTTTGCTGATCCTGGAGAATAATCATTCTGCTTCAGCATTTGTAACTGATAATATGAGGTAAATCCAATGATGTCTATATTTGGAAACGTGGATTACAGGTGGTGAGCCTTCAATAATAATTGACTATTGGCAAGCATAAATGCTGTTCAAACTGATCTGCAAAAGTTACTTTGAGATCATGTTGGTATTTTGCAACCAAAGATGCAGCTGCAGAATGAATCTTGGTGTTGGGCATATTGCTGAAGTTGATTAGGAGCCCAAAATCCAAAATCCAGGAGATTTTGCAGGGACACTTTGGAACTATCAGTTATGAAATTAAAATTTTCTAGTCTAAATTTTTCAGGCCCCCATAGCTCCACATTCTGTGTATTGGATTCACATGCCTGATGTTTCCACTTTGGGACTTGATGAGATTCACTGTAATAGGCTTGAGATACAGTCTGTGTCTTTGACTTTCAAAATGCTTCAATTTCATCAAACTGTGCTCTCTCTCCCCCCCATGCAATAAAAGAATCATCCAATGACTGAAGAAGTTGGGCAGTGGAATCAATACTGATATCTGTATTTTGAAACATGAAACTTGTTGGATGAAATTGCTGAAAAACATGATTCCATAGCTCTGCCAAGAAAGGTCTATCTTGTCTTGCAGGAGTTACCCCTCTCCTCTCGTTTGCGTAGTTCCATATGAAGTGGTGTCTTCACTGACTTTATCCAGAGTTTCTCATATATTTACACAATTGTGACAAAGGGATTCTCTGGATTCAGTATGGCAGGACCAAAGGTTGTTGGGCAGAGATTTAAGAAGAAAAAATAGGATTATTTTTATTTCCTTTAAAGCTCTCAGAAGGGATTTTCCAGTGATGCATTGAGCCAGAAGAGAAGGTATAGAGCTGCTGTAGAAATAAAAAAAAATTCACTGGCTGCCAACAAGATTCAGAGAATATACTGCATCAGGGACATAATCTGCTACACAATTAATATGCCCAATACACGTCTGAAGTCCAGCATATTTTCCTGGCATACTGGCAGCATTGTCATAGGTCTGATGGCAACAATCCAAAATATTAATTCCAAGTTTGTTTAGATAGAAAGCATATTTTCTGCAAGACTTGGCACAAGAAAATGTTCAGAAAATGTTCAACAGGATTTCCGCTTTTGTTAACAAAACAAACAATGAATGCTATCTGATCAACATGAGAAATATCGGGAGTACAGGCAACTGAAAGGGAGTAATATTTGGCATTGCAAATTTCCTCCTGTTGTTGTTGGTAAAACTTTCTTCTGCATGAGTTAAAAAAAATCTCTTCTCAGGTAATGGAGGAAATATATGATAGTTTTCCATATCTAAATGTCCCAGTATGACTTGAAAGAAGTTGTCAAATTTGGAAATTAGCTCTAAAAAAAATTCCACTATGACCAGATCCAATGTTTTCATTTTCCCCGTGAAATGGGGATCTTCTTTCAGCCAGAAATTTTATTACCTCTACTACTTGCTGTAGCCCCTCTTAGACTTGACCAACTGGGAGGATTTGGTTGTGAACCTGGAAGGTAATTTGGCTAACAGTGATCATGAAATGCTAAATTTCATTATTCTAAAGGAAGAAAGGAAAGAAAACAGCAGAATAAGGACAATGGACTATAAAAAATTCAGAGAAATGATAGTAAGGTCCTATGGGAAGAAAATCTAAGAGGAAAAGTAATACAGGAGCGCTGACAGTTTCTCCGCTGAGGAGAGGGAGCTTATAACTGATGACATCAAGGGTGAGCTTTATTATACCTAATAATAAGTGCAGTCTTCACTAAGAAAAGTTAATGGTAACCTGATATTTGACACAATTAATTTTGACAACATGGACGAAGGAACACAAGCCAATTCAGGGAAAGAATGGGTTAAACAATCTTTAGATAAATTAGGTGTCTTGAAGTCGGGAAATCCTGATGAAATTCACTCTAGGTCTTAAGAAACTAGCTGAAGCAATCTTGAAACTATTAGCAATTACCTTCAAGAACTCATGGAGAAGGGCAAATATAGCACCCATCTTTAAAAAGAGGAACAAAGAGGTCCTGGGGAATTATAGACCATTCAGCCTAAGTTCAATACTTGGAAAGATAGTGGAACAAATTATTAAACAAAATTTGTTAACACCTAGAGGAGAATAGAGTGATAAAGAATAGTCAGCATGGATTTATCAAGAACAAATTATATCAAACCAAGCTGATTTCCCTTATTGACATGGTTACTGGCCTAGTGGATTGGTGGCTACAATAGATGTGATATACGTTGATTTTACTAAAGCTTTTGAGATGACACTCTATGATATTCTCATAAACAATGCTATGGTCTAAATGAAATTACTAAGAGGTGGGCTCATAACTGGTTGAAAGAGTATACTCAGCGTGTAGTCATATGGAGTGCGTCTACACTAGTAAATTAAGTCGACTTAAGCAGGCTTAAGTCGACTTAATTTACTCTGCATCCACACTGGAGTTTATTTAAGTCAACTTAAGCTGCTGCTTAAGTCGACTTAAGGAAATTTAAAGTTGACTTAATAAGACCTCCTTTTAAGTTGACTTTAATGCTTCTGTTGATTTCTTAAGTCGACTTAAGCAGTGTGGACGCCCTAAGTCTACTTATAGGTAAGTCGACTTAGCACAGCCACACTGCTTTAGGGCCGACTTAGGGCAGGGCAGGGGAAAAAGGGAGACCCTGCTCCCTTCTCCCCAGGACAAGCCGCTAGCGGCTCATCTCGTCTCCCAAGGACCACTCAGGTCCCGGGCAGAAGGGACCGTGGGGCTCCCTTCTGGCTGGGACCCCAGTAGTCCTGGCCAGAAGGGAGCGTGGGGCTCGTTTCTGCCTCGGACCGCGCTCCAGCTGCTAGGAAGCCCTCAAAGGTTTCCTAGCAGCTGGAATGCCGGCAATTGCTGGTACGGCTCTCCAGCTGCTAGGGAACCCCTGGGGGCTCCCTAGCAGCTGGAGCCTGGTCCCGGGCAGAAAGTAGCCACGCGCTCCCTTTGGCCAGGACCGCTCGGTGCTTTGCACTCCCTTCTCCCCAGATCACTCTATGGCTTGCTGCTTCCAGGAGAGCCAGCCCTGTGCAGGGCTGGATCTCCCCAGAACAAGCCCCCCTAGCCTGGGGAGCCAAGGCTCCAAAGGAGCCTCGCCTCCCCCCAGATCTAACAAGTCGACTTAGGGAGTCTAGTGTCAACTCTCTAAGTCCACTTAGTAAGGCTAGCTTTAAGTTGACTTAAGAGTCCCGTGTGGACTCTCTAAGTCGACTTAATAAGGTCAACTTAAAGTCGACTTAGTGAAGTCGACTTAGTAAAGTCGACCTAAATTCCTAAGTGTAGACATAGCCTTACTGACTGCTGTCATACACCACATATCTACTGGGATCACACAGGAGTCAGTCTTGGTTCTGGTGTTGTACAGTGTTTTAATTACTGGCTTGAATAACAGAATAGAGAGCATGTTTATAAAATTGCAGTGACTCCAAGCTGGGAGGGATTGCAAGTGTTCTGGAGGACAGGATTGGAATTCAAAACAACCTTGACAAATTGGAGAATTAGTCTCGAATCAACAAGATGATATTCAGTCCAAGACATGTGCAAAGTATTTTACTTAGAAAGGAAAACTCCAGTGCACAATGACAAAATGTGGAATAACTGTCTAGGTGGCATTCATTCTGAAAAGGAGCTGGGTATTATAGTGGTGTCCAGTTGTGGGCACTACACTTTCGGAAAGATGCAGACAAATTGAAGTGCAATAAAGAGAATAGAGCAATAAAGGTTTAGAAAACCTGACCAATGAGGTAAGTTTTTAAAAATTGGACATATTCAGTCAAGAGAATAGAAGATGGGTTGATATGGGGGGAGGAGGATACCTAGTAAATCTTGAGATAAGTTAAGGGCCGTTGTAAATAGAAATATGATCAGTTGTTCTCAGTGTCCACTAAGCAGAATAAGAAGTAATGGGGTTAATCTGCAGCAAAGGAGATTTAGGTAAGATATTAGGGAAAATGTTCTAACTATAATGATAGTTAAATAGGCTTCCAAGGAATGTTTAGAATCCCCATCATTGGAGATCTTTAAGAACAGATTGGACAAAAGCATGTCAGGTCCTGGACATAGTCTTGGTCCTGCCTCAGTACAGGGGCCTGGATTTGATAACCTCTTAGGTCTCTTTCAGCCCTTCATTTCAGTGATTCTGTCTACCATTTCTCTCTTAGAAGACGAAGCAACAGCTAGGTATCAATATGCTGATTAACTGTAGATATCTTAACATAAGAGATCATGACAGGTTGATGGTCACTGCTACTCTGTCATGTTCTGTAATTCAAGCAGTAGAATAAGCCTATTCAGTAAATCAAAAAGCATTATGGTCTGAAAATGCTTGCACATGAAATAGAAAAACATAGCACCAGTTGAAAGTGAGTACAGCAACCGTCCCCACATGACTTTCTCTGTTGAGCAACTTTCAAGAAAATGTGTCCTTAGACAGATACAACTAAGGCTGACCACCCATGTGTTTGTACTGCTATTCAAATATTCTGAAATCCTTATAATGGTTTTGGTAATGGATTCGGTCCAGTACTTTTGGACATTATCAACTACCTGCCATTTGGCTGCATCTGTCGATAAAAGATGATGAAGGTAATGTGAAACATTATTGTGTAAACTGAGATGGCTTAACTTCATTTCAGTCTCAGGTATATGTAAGAGAAGGTGAGGTCTTTTTCAACCTGTTCTCCTTTAGACTATTAGGCCTTATTCAGTAGCATAGGCTGAGCTTGATATTCCCTGCACTGCAATGTTGATGTGAGTTCGTATTCAATTTAAAAAATTGCTCAATTTCAGTATTCACTGAGTAACCCTTTGTCCTGCATTTCCTTTTCTTTAATCTGTTTTCATTTAGAGGACGTTCTCATTTGTTTCCAACATGCCATTTCTTAAATTAATTTTATATAATTATAGTGTACAGGTGTCATTATTTATTATTTATTGGTCATGAATGCTCCATACAGATATGTATGTTCAGGGACCATTCTAGCTAGAGACAACTAGGCAGCTCAACATGCTAAGAGGCTTTTTTCTCTTTTTAACCAGATCTTCATATTTGATGCACACACTCTTTGGACAGCATAGTTTTCAAGTATTTGTTCTGGAGAACCAAAGGTTTAAAATAAGCAGGCAAGTCATTGTGCGTTGGTCCTTGTGACCAATCTGAATAATTGTTTTAAAGTAATCAAAAAATGTAACAGGCAGATATAAAATTCCAGTTAACGACGGAAAACAGTTGAACTGTTTAATAGTAATCTGGCTATCTCCCAGATTCCACCTTATAATATTCCTTTGTTCCCTTCCTCACCTCCGTTTCCTCCCTCCTGTGCATGTCTCTTAATGTTAGACCAATTCATATTTTACAACAGAGATTTAACATCTATATTTTTGATGTTTCAAATATAATCAGTTGATTCCCACTTGTATCAGATTCCTTTAAATAGGTACTAGAGCAGACTGGGCTTGAAACTAGGTGCCATTCCTGAATCATTGGCTGTAGTCTCCTCTACATAATGCTATACAATCCTCTGCTATTTAGGGTGACTTCTATATCACCTTTTTCTTTAGCATCCTGGACAAATCAAATGCATAAGCAGCTTGGATAATTCACCTTCCAGTTCCCAAAACAATACTAGATTCATATACTAGTCCCTTATTGCAAAGAATCCTGAGTGGGCCAGCCAGCTGATAATGTCATATAAGAGAACTATACTGGATTAGCTGAAGATCATCTTGGTGTCTGGGTGGATGTGGGAATGCCTTGTGGTCTAGCCAGTTGATGAATGGCATGGATAGGTTTCCAAAAATATCCAGTCCTCTTTTCTTGAAAAATTGTTTTGGAGACATAGGAAGGTTAGAGGTGTAAAATAAAACTCCTCAGAATGCCATCAAGAAAAGGAGGACTCCGGTGTCCTGGAAAGGTAAAAAGTACTAATACTGAAGAGGGAGCTTTCCCATCAAAAAACCAAAGGGCAGTGGTGTAGGGAAACAAACCTACCAAGCTTCTTATCTCCCATCACATTCATCTGTTGAGAGTTGGTTCACAAAACATTAATTTTCTGGGATTAGGACAAGAAGCAGCTGCCTACAGCAACAGAATCTGCCTAGGGCTCATGCCAAATCTGATTGGCACTGCGGTGCAATCCTGGCGAATGGGGTCACAGCACCACTTGCTCAAATTTGGACAAATTTTGTTCAACTGAACCTGAAATTATTAGGTTTCCAGGACCTTGTGCGCCACTAATTCTGCCCTCACGGAATAAAATAAATGTTGTTTAAGTATGTGAAGATCCTGACTATGTACCACCTGCACTTATTTTCTGACATATTATATACTACATACTAATAAATTTTAAGGAATCAAGTGCATTCTGTTGCTCATGTTGCATGAGAATTAGGGCAGTCTTCTTGTATGAAGATTCAAAGTTGTGTATCTCTGCAGATATTTTCAGTGTAAATTCTGGGATCCATTTGGTCAAACACAGATACAAATGCTTGTATTAGATATTCTTACCAGCGTACGATATGTTATCAATGCTGTTATCTTGCTTATAAAAAGTCTACAAGGGAAAAAAAAATAAGATAGGACTTAATTTTTTACTAACTTTTAGCTGTGGCTTGTATTTAAATTGCTTGATTGGGAGTAGCACACTGAAGTTTAAGAAAAATGCACTGTAGTGTGCATAAATTATCTTATCTTAATTCTTGCTCTGAATAATAGTAAATGATTAACATCAGCTGTTTCTGAAGATGGTATTTTTTTATTATTTGAAGTAATAAAAACTCAGGGCCATGTCTGTTGTAGTGAAACTTGTAGTTAACTGAAACAGAAGTCTTCAGGTCTCTCATTCTTTAAGAGAGTGTCACTGAACTCTAATAGAAACATTGTAATCATGAAGGGAGAGGTTCAAAAAGAAAACTTTATGGGCTCTAGACACATGTTGATTGATTTGTTTGGATTTCTTTCCCAACACAGTAAGACTTTTATTTTAATTGTAAATAAGCACACAGATGTATACAGATCTCAAAGCAGGCTCATGGGGTGAAATCCTAGTCCCAGGGAAGATAATCTTGATGGACTTTGGTGGGGACAGGATTTCATCCACAGTGTGTAGCATTTGACATGTGATTACAAACTGTCAAGCTGCCTACTTCACTGAGCTTTGAAAACAATTAGTGGTTCACTGCAGTTTAACCATTCAAATGTCCTTTATCTTGTATAATCATTTTGAATTTACATGGGTTGTTTGAGTGTCTGTTTGTGCTTTTTTTGTACTCATGGAATGACCAGATTTTTAAAAAGAATTAATGACTGAATAATGCATCAGGAAAATTCATCCAGGAAAAAATGATCTGTCTCTTTAAATGAACAGTTGTATAATGTGTCTGATTTTGCTCAAATTCTGTTTTTGACACTGATGAAGTTTTTGAACTGGAATGAATAGATTCTAATTTCTTTGTATTTAATCACCAGGTAATTTTTCTTAATATTGTGATTGGATATCATCACTAACACTTAATTAATCAGTCCAAACAGTTGTTACATAAGTAAATGACTATCAAGCAGGAATCCTGTTAGAGATCTGTTGCTCATCGTCATCAATAAGTGAAGAATCCAATATATTTTTTATATCTTTATTTGGTCAGTATGTCAGAAAACCTTCCAAGGGTCCTGATCCCTTTCTGTGTAATACATTCTCACTGGTATTCCTCTTCGTCTCTTATAGGCACAAAAATATCACACACAAATTGGTGCACTTTGCAGCTTGTCTTTTGAGCTGCTAGTTACCCTTAAATGAAGCCACGCCTGGCTGAAGTGGGTGGTCTCAGTGGGGCACAATGGAGAGACATACATTGCTGCAAATTTTAATATTCATAGTTTCTGGATAGAACAAAGTCTACAGATTAGAGTTCCAAGTCCATTCACAAACAAACCTGCTCCATAGCGAAGTGTGTGTCACTGAAAAGAAATTTGGGCCTATTGGTAAAAAAGAAAATTTGCTGATTTAAAATTGGGTTATCCCTAAAGAGAGCTCTGAGCCTACAACGAACACGGGATGTATTTGATCAGAATATTTTTTAAAAGGCTACAAGAGAGTGATCAGTCTGAACCAGTGGTTCCCAAACTTTGGCCCGGGTGCCAAAAGTGACCCAGAAGGACTTTCAAAGTGGCCTGTGGTTCCTTTCCTGCTAGCTGTGGAAGGGAGTTTCTGCTTAAGGCCCCAGGCAGAGTGCATTTCTGTGGAGCTACAAGACCAATGTAGGCTCCTGGCTTCAGCCAAGGGGATGAGAGATCAATGCTTCCTTCCCCCGGTCTGTAGCAAATAGCAAGGCAAAGCACTCCGCTGAGGTCCATACACACTGGGATCCCTACTGGAGCCAGAGGGAGAGGAGCACTGATCTTCCATGCTCCTAGCTGCAGAAGGGAGCCACTGCCCAGGGACCCTTGTGCAGCATACAGGGATACAGGATGCATGCGGTTTCCCTGTTGCAGCCAGAAAGACAGGAGATAAGCAAGGAGGCAGCCTCCTTGCTGAACTCATTCTGTCTGGCTGCTGTGGGGGTAGGTGGGGATCTTCTGGCAGAGACTGGTGGCCTTTCAGGGTTGTAAAAATGATATATGTGGCCCTCGAGCCAAAAAGGGTTGGGAACCACGGGTTTGGACATTTATTCCAATAAATTGTATGGCTTTGCCTTCTTAGAGTAATAGGTTCATTGTTAGAAAGGTTGCCCACTGTATACATTAAAAAGATGGGCTATCCTAAGGGATGACACTGGAGGGTGGTGGAGCGTCAGGCTGGATATAGTGTGTTTCTCTTAGCTGTTTCAGAGACAGTAGAATCACGAGGGGAGGAAGACTAACTCCTGTGGTCTGCGCTCCTTCTAAAGACATCTTATTACGTTACAAAGCGATAAACCTACAGAAACCAATATTGCCGCATTTGTGGAATACAGTATATAGAGTATATTTTTCTCTAATGTTTCAAAATGTTGCCCATGCTGTCTGTTAGCAACATGACTAATCACTTGCTAGGGTTATATTCAAATAGGCCCTTCATACAGCCTGCTCAGGACACAAATATAACAGTGTTGTTTGAAAAATATATTATTTTTCTGAAGCAAAATAATGTCACCTTTTCATTCAATTTTGGTCTAGTGACTCTCTATGGGGTCTCTTTTATCATCAAATGGCTATGTCCATGTGCAAAGTACAGCTCAACTGTAATACAATACTGTCATGTACTTGTCTGGATGACTTTATCCAAAGTACAGTAAAAGGGCTATTTTTTTTTTCAGTAATGATACTGAGTAGGAGTTGTCCAATAACATATTGTCAAACTTGTAGGCATCTCACTTCATCAGACGCTTTGAAGACGGGAAATTTACAGAATGGGAGGAAATTAAATTCAGGGAAGTGTATGACATAGGATCAGGTCAGGCTGTAACAGCAAATCAAAGCAGATGTTAGATTTCAAACACTGGAGAACTGCACATAGAGGAGGGTGAGGTCAAATCACTTGTTGTAATGAGAGAAAAATCCATAATCCTGTTTAATCCCAAGGCAACTGAATATTTGCATATAAATTTGAGTTCTGCAGTTTCTCTTTGAAGCTGTGATTTGTTATTCATCTGTTTCAGCACAGCTGTTAGCAAGTCATCAATGGAGTGAGCAGAGAGATTGAAGTGTTCCCCTATTGGTTTTTTAGTGTTGCAATTTCTGATGTCAGATTTGTGTGCATTTATTCTTTTGTGCAGAGACTGTCCTGTTTGTACAATATATAAGGCAGAGGGGCATTTCCACCACATGATGGCATAAATCACATTGGTGGATGAGCAAGTGAATGAGCCCTTGATGGAATAGGTGGCTTGATTTGGTCCTGTGATGGTGTCTTTAGTGTAGATATGAGGGCAAAGTTGGCAGCGTGGTCTGTTGCAGGGATATGTTCCTGCTTTAATGTTTCTGTTGTTTGATCTGTAGTTGCTGGTGAGTATCCAATTAAGGTTGTCTTAAGTAAGGAGAGGTCTGTTTCCCAAGGCTTGAGAGAGTGAGGGTTCGTCTTGAAGAATAGGCTGTATATCTTTGATGATGTGGTGAAGAGGTGTGACTTGGGGGTTGTAGGTGTTGACCAATGACGTTCTGTTGTTTTTTTTCTTGGGTTTCTCCTGTAGTAGTTGACTTCTGGGTACCCGTCTGGCTCTGTCAATCTGTTCCTTCACAGGACTCTGTTTGTTTCTCTGCAATAGACTAACACGGCTATAATATATATATAATTATTATATATAAATATATAATATATAAATATTATAAATTATAAATAAATGTGTTAGTCTTTAAAAGTGCCACAGAGCTCCTTGTTTCTTATAAGTTAACTCAGCCTGGCACCTAACGCATACCTGAACATATAGGAAAAGGACTGATTATTTATCAAGCCAGGATACTATTTCTTTGAGCATTGGTGCACCAGGTAGGATGGTGTAGCTGATACCCAAACTACTGCTGTTTAGAGCTGTAGGTTGCAATCTTGTCCTCCTTGACAGAATTTCATCCTAGGATGAAATTCATTTATCCCAAAGCATCATATTTAATTGCTAATTAATTTTTTAATTATGTGCTAAATTATTGTAAAGCATTTTGGCTTTCATCTCAAACTTTCATCAGACAAACTTGCCAGTTTACTTAATATTATTAAATTAATGTTGATTGTTCCAATATGTCTACATTTGTCTCTGTTACAGATTTCATTTCTTGCTTCAGCTTATATAAGTCAAGAGCTCCCAGAGGAAAGTTGCTCTGCCCTCGGATCTATTACACATTACCTTTACCTTTGCCAGTTCAGCTGGATGCTTATTCAGGTTAGTATCTTTCTCTTTCACTCATTCACTCCCAAAAATCTGCTTAAGGGCAGCTCAAACCTGTACTGTATTTCTGTCATTATTAATGCATCTGTCATCACATTCCAGTGATATCAGTGAGGCAAAGCCAGAACTTAAATAACCCCGACTAGCCCTAGAGTGAAAGAAAACTAGAAATGTTCAAATCAGTGTGGAAATATATTCCACTAAGTCCCATTAGCATCCACGGTCATTGTTCACTAAATCTTTCCATATGACACTGAAAATTTACCCTGTAGGAATTACATTATCAAAACAGAAGCAGCTGCTTTTGTAAGAGCTAATGGTTTTTCTAAATATGTCTCCCACACACTGTTTTGAAAAAAGTCTCTTAAAAGTTGAAATAGTATTTACAGGTTGTACTGGTTATCAAAGTCAGAGTCATTTTCTACTTTAGACCTGTATAAAATGAAAACTGCTTTTTAATTTAAGTTGACATATGTAGCATAGAGAAAAGCAAGTATAAGGCCAAAATGCTACATCAGATCTATTGGAAAAAGTAAACACATTCACAAACATATCTGGAATTCTGAGACAGGAGGCCAAATTCAGACATGATATAAGCAAGTAAAATGCTCATGGAATTCTCTAGGTTAAATTTAGCATTTGTGTAAACATGTCTGATGTAAATTGGTCAAAGCAAGAGCTGTGAAATAAATCAGAGAAGGCTTCATCATGCTGTCTTTGCAGATCTACATTTAGCATCTCATAATGTATGTACCTCTGCACATGAGTGCTTACGGTATTGACAGAATTTGGGTGTCATGTTTATAGCATACACCGTTTTATTTGCAGCCCTTTCACTCAAATTGCTTTATTTTGTCTTACACTCTGGCCAGCATGCAGGATTGGGCCATATGTCAGGACAAAATTCAGCAGAGATAAATGATGCTGTAACTGAGAGCAGCCTTCTCCTTAGTAACAGACAGAAACAAACAGTCTTCTCCACTTCCTTGGGCATTGTCAAGACGCTAACATAAACACAGAACAAAAACATGAGGCCCACAACAGACAGCTCTCTATCTTGGGTCCCAGGCTTACTGTGTGTGTGTTGGTCTGAAATAGCAATAATTTTGAGGAAGAGAAACACATCATCAGCCTAAAACATAAAATAACCTTTTTTGATCACTACTGTCTACTGAGCAAAGGTCTTCTTTCTGCTATACAAAGTGATGACTATTTTATTTCCTGAGTTGATACAATTAGAACCGAA
Organism: Pelusios castaneus; assembly: GCA_007922175.1. NCBI lineage: Eukaryota > Metazoa > Chordata > Testudines > Pelomedusidae > Pelusios > Pelusios castaneus. The sequence continues at coordinate 7,693,413 of ML685830.1, forward strand.
CAGAATGTTCGAGTAATTCAAATTATTCCCTTGAATATGCATTACTTTCCATTTGTCAGCACTAATTTACTTCTGCTGTTACGTTGTCCACTTCCTTGGCTTGATGAGCAATCTGAAGTTTTATACTGTTTTCTCTGATCTTGCCTAACCTAAATAATTTGGTCATTTGCAGATTTCAAAATCTCACTGTTAGCCCAATTTTACTAATAATTAATTAATACATATATTAAACATCACGTATGCTAGTATGTAACTTTATGACATCCCACTCGTAACCCTTTGCCATGATAACTGAGCATCTATACCTATTATTTGGGTTTTTTTGCGAATCTCTGACATATGAAAATGCTTTACTTTTCACACCATGCTTAGTCTCTTTAATAGTCTTTTATGAAAAATGTTGTCAAAGACTTTTGCAAAAGTAGTGTTGCACTTTTTTGATCCAATCAACTAATTAAACCACAGAGTCCTCAGAAATTTTCCTATTAGGAGGCATGTTAGATGATAGATGTTTCTTTGATACATTTTCTTTGTTTATAAGGAATGTACAAAGTCCCAGTTCTCCAAATGCTGGAGGAATCAAGAGGAACAGGAACAGTTTTTTTAGTTTACAGCCACCAGCCTTTCTTGCCATAGACTCACAAGCTCTCTTTCTAACTTTTTCCCAGTGTCACACTGCACTCACAGGCTACAGCTTAGCCTTGCAGCTTTTTGCCTCTCCTTTTCTCTCTGTTCTGTTCTTCCCAGTTTAAGTGTGATCTGCCTTCCCTCAAACACTCATGTACACAAAATAGAAACAATACTCAGCAACAGTCCTTTGCCTGCTCAGTCCAAAACTCGTGTTGGTTCATATAACCCTTTTGTCCTCACTATTATGTTAATTGAATGGTGAACTCACACCTGTCAATCTCAGTGAGCTTTTAACTTGTGATAACAAAGTTTCACTCATTAACAAATCAGTCAGTTCTTCTTTATCCATTCTTTTTTATACATGAGGCACAGTTTTCCTTGATAGAAGCCATGCTCATTAGATCCTGTTGTATCATTATCTTTTAGGTGTTTTAAATTTTTATTTAACCAGTTATTGACCAGTTTATCACTTACTGAAATAGGGTTTATGGGTTTTACAGACCAATGTAGGTCCAACCAATGATTTCCATCCTCTGGTCTATGTAGAAGCTGATTTTAATGTGAGGTTGCATTTTTTTTTCTTAGTAGCTCAGCTGCTTCATTCTTAAACTCCTTCTGATCTCTTGGATGTCTGCCATCTAGGCATGATGAATTCATGCTTTTCAGTTTACCAGTTTGTTCCAGCATCTTTTCTTTTGACAGCTCAGTCTCTGATAGTACTTCATCTTAGTGAACAGACTACTCTGTTGGACTTCTACAGTTTATACTCAAATATTATACTGTCCCATTGATTTTTATCATTCTACCAAAATTCACTATATGCCTGTTATGTCAAAATCCTCATCCATTACCAGGCATTCTATTTCCCCTGTATTTTTAAGCTTCTTGCATTTGTATATAGATAGTGTAATTTTTACTTTTAACTTCTTGGCTTGATACTTTGTTAGTTTTAATAGAATTAACCTCTTTGATCTCAGCCTGTCTCTTCTTAAATCCAGCCATAATTTCTGTCTGATCCATGAGTGGATTCAAAACACCTTACTATTACTGATAGTCTTTCAGGCATGGGAAATTAGCTTATTTTTACATAATTGAATGTGAGGATCTATGCGCTAGAAATGAGCAAGATTACAGAAGGAACTGGAGCCTAATGGTAGCAAATAGGACTTCACATTTGTCGTCATGATGGCTATGTCTAAACTTAGAAATTCAGGTTGAGTTTATGAAGTCGACTTTAAGTCGACCTTATTAGGTCGACTTAGAGAGTCCACACAGGACTCTAAAGTTGACTTAAAGCTGGCCTCATTAAGACAGCTTAGAGAGTCTACACTAGACTCTCCAAGTTGACTTGTTAGTTCCAGGGGGAGGCGAGGCTCCTTTGGAGCCTCGGCTCCCCAGGCTAGGGGGGCTTCTCCTGGGGAGAGCCAGCCCCGCACGGGCCTGCCTCTCCCCGAGACAGCAAGCTCTGGAGCAGTCGGGGGAGAAGGGAGCATGGAGCTCCCTTCTGGCCCAGACCGCTCGGCTCCCTTCTGGCCAGGACCACTCGGGCCCCGGGTAGAAGGGAGTGCAGGGCTCCCTTCTCTCCGGGACCCCAGTGGTCCCAGCTAGAATGGAGCCCTGCGGCTCCTTTCTGCCTGGGACTGCACTCCAGCTGATCAGCTGGAGGGCCGTGCTGGCAATTGCTGCGGGTTTCCTTCTGCTGGGACTGCTCGATCCCAGTGAGAAAGGTGTCACAGGGCTCCCTTCAGCCAGGACCTCTGGGGACCTGGCCAGAAGGGAGCCCCACGTTCCCTTCTCCCCAGGATCTGAACGGCAGCCCCTAGTGGCTTGCGGGTCTTGAGGAGAACCAACCTCGTGCGGGACTGGCTCTCCCCAGGACAAGCTGCTAGTGGATTCCTGGGGAGAAGGGTGCAAGGGCTCCCTTTTTCCCCTGCCCTAAGTTGACTTATCTTGTAAGTTGACTTAGGGTGTCCACACTGGCTTAAGTCGACTTAAGAAATCAACTGAAGCCTTAAGTCAACTTAAAATGAGGTCTTATTAAGTCGACTCAAATTTTCCTTAAATTGACTTAAGGAAACTCCAGTGTAGACGCAGAGTAAAGTAAGTCGACTTAAGCCTGCTTAAGTCAATTTAATTTACTAGTGTAGACGCACCCGGTGTGACTCAGTCCTCTCTATACTTTATGTGAATGTACTAATTGGAAAAGAATGGGGTAGAACGTTTGAAGATTTCCCTTAATTTCTATTCATTTATTCACACTCCAAATTTAATAAAAATTATAGAATTTTAAACAAATGGATCAACTGTACTGCATTACTGCTGCACACCTTAAGATGTACCAGCATGGACCTTTCTTGTGCAATTTAATTCATTCTTCCAAGAATTAAGATTTGCTCTGTGACCTGTTCACTCCTAATGTGACCATAGGCCACAATATTTTGTCACAATAATCAGTAGGCAATGCAAGCTACTGCGTAAATGCCTTATTACATAATTATCCTGTATTCCTGGTTGTTTCTTGATGCACTTGCTGAATTTCCATGTCCCATATGAATGTGTGCAACAGTTGGCTTGAAGGGGTTGTACTAGTCTGCTATTAGTTAATGCTCTACTCTTTGGGAAGAGTGAGATTTACCTGCTTCTGGATGCCATTGTGCAAAGCCATGGAGTTAAACACGGAACATATGTGGGCATGTCTCTGTCCCTTTCTGCTTATAGGGGAGTATTACTTAAATCCTAGCCAATGAGAAATGGTGCTACACCACTCTGAGACATGCACCCCCAAAGAAAGTGTGGGATAAGTTTTCACTACTCTAGCTTCTCACAGTAATGTATGCTTTTGTGTGTATTTTATGGCCCATAATATCTATCATTGACTTGACAATGAGTCATTTAAGTTGCTTGTATTTTCAGGAAACATGAATGAACTGTGTAGTAACTCATAAGTACAAGAAAAGTGAAATATCTAGTAGCTGTTGCACAGTTATATCTAATGAATGGAAATAAAATTCCATCATATGTTATAATAATACATTTCCAGTGGATTATAGACTTACTCCAAAGTTCCAAAATGAGGATAGATAAACATAATTGCAGTGATAGTTAAGTTGTTTATTTTATACCATGTAGCATAAAATAATAAATCTAAATTTAATAACTGTTTGAGGATCTTCTGGTTGACTGGATCCCTGCTCTATCTCTTGCCAGTTTTTTTTTTCTTTGTACTTGGAGCTCTCTCTTCAGGGTCATCTTCGTGTTTTCAGGGCTTTTTCATATTGTTCCAGATAGTGTTTTTATGCTTCCATGGCAATCAGTGAGTCTCCCTCTCCGCAACTATGCTGTCCCTCTTGAGTAACAAACTGTCTCCAGCAAGTCTTAAAGGGACAAACAGTAAATTGAATTCCAAGGTTTTAGTCCCATGGGAGAATTTTAAAAATATACACTAAGTGTATAATACATTAATATTTTAATGTGCTTTTCGATCCATGATTAAAGGTGTTATAGAAATGCAGTTATTATATAAACTTTTCATCCTGCAATGGGATCTATACATGTTGGGACCTGTTGAAGTCTTATTTCTGAAACCCAGTCAACTTGTAATACATAATTGTGGGGATAAGGAAGAGTTCTAGTTCTAAGCAAAGTTCTAAGTACTAGTTCTAAGCAAAGCTGTCCCTTTTATATATCTGCATTGCTATTCAGCTCACATGACTTCTCTCTGCTTCCTGAACTAAAACTCCTATGAAACTCATTTTTACAAAGCTACGGCCACAAAAGGAGTATGTAATAATTATATGCAGAGTACCCATTAACTGGGTGTGCAAACAGCATTTTTACTCAAATGAAGAGTTTTGCATGTGCAATGGGTAGAGCCCTGCAAATCCATGGATATCCGCTCATATCCGCAGATATCCGCAGACCGTTTTTGTGGGTCAGGGGTGGTTGGACTCTAGCAGTGGGTACAGCACTTTTGAAAACTTGCCCATAATGTTTAGGTAGATTTGAAATTCTTCAGCATGAAGTCTTACTACTTACCACAGTGAGTAAATCAAGTATGCCAAAGAAAGGCCAAGCAATTCTTCTTCTCTGTACACCTCTGTGCAGGATTTTTTTTTGTTTGAAATGTTTAACATTCTTTATCGTCACTTCAATGAATAAAATATAACAATCTTATTTACAAGTTTGTTTTTTTGTTTTGTTTTACATTCTATCCATCGGTTGTCTCATAACATCGTAAATTCTTAAACAGATTGAAACATTTTGATATGTACCAGTTGATGTTAATAATGTTTAGTGTTTAGGCAAATGTAAAGGAAGAGCTAAGTTTTGAACCATATATATTCAAATGCTCAGGTCTTAGAAAAGAATGTTTCCTTAAACTTTTCTATTCATTAAAATACAGGCATGAATTGTTATATCTAACAGAAAGTGGCTCGGGCAGGTTGTTCTAATAATCCACACTACTATAATGAAGCTACAGCAATTTACACGAACAGATTTAGATTTGTGCAGCTACACTTTGCAAAACAATAGAAAATACAGGGTAAAGTAGTCAGACTTTCATACTTAAAATGTTATTCCCCCAGACTGTTGAAATTTCAAAGTAAAGCCTCATTCTTTAGTGCTGGCCTGGGAACAGGATCATAGCTAGAGCAGAGAGGGATTCTGATTCAATACACCTTCAGAAGTTTCTGCTCTCAGCGTTTCTGTGGCATTCCTAGGAGAACATAAATATGTCACAAGATGGTGAAAACATCACCAGTTCTGCACTAAAGCTGTGGCCCATTTGCATGCAAAGAGATGAGGTAGAATGGCAGGTACAGATTACACCTCTTACATAGACCTGAGGTCAAATTCCAAAGGGGTAGCCGTGTTAGTCTATTGTAGAAAGACAACAGCGTCCTGTGGCACTTTTAAAGACTAACAGATTTATTTATCGCATGAGCTTTCGTGGGAGAAAATCCCACTTTGTCAGACGAAGCGGGATTTTCTCCCACGAAAGCTCATGCGATAAATAAATCTGTTAGTCTTTAAAAGTGCCACTGGACTCTGTTGTCTATAGACCTGAGGAAATGCCTTGTATAGCTCAAAAGCTTGTCTCTTTCCCCAGCAGAAGTTAGTCCAATTAAAGATATTATCTCACCCACATTGTGTTCTCTAACATATATATGGCAATGGAATGAATTTGTCCAAGCATTTTGAATCATATAGCTGCCTAATATACAGAAGTTTTAATCCTTACTAGTGCACCCTTTCACTACCCATTGACCTCCACCAGAAAACTACATTTTAAAAGCCAAACTACATTGGATGGCTTATTTGTGCCTGATGTTTTTTTCCATAAATCTACTTGCAGTCTTATTAAGGTCATGATTCAGCAAGGTATTTAAGCACTTGCCTAACTTCATGCACATGAGTAGGCTTAAAGTAATTCATATGAATGCATGCATCCCTCACAAAACAGCATTAAAACCATTCCAGGAGAGGGTGGCAGAGGGAAATAAAAGCAATGTGCACTAAAACTGGCAAGCCCATAATCTAATGCCTCCTTCCTGTTAAGCTGTATCTACTGACCACAGTGCCACATGTAACCTCATTAAAAAGGAATCCATGCATAAAAAGTCTCTCTTGTGTTTGCAGGCTAGCTTCACTTGATTGTTTTATTATAAAAGAACCTCAGTAAGTTTAGCATTGTTTCATTAAGATTTTTGGTTAATACATAATTGTTTTGTGTTGCATCTCAGAACATTCACAGCTTGTGCATTATCTTCTCCACCTGAGCAGCTGAGAAATAGACAGTACGTTTTATTCCTCTGTCCGACAGGTTATTCTTACAGCATAGCAACAGGAAAGGATTTGCTAAAATTAACTCCACTATTTGTATTTCATTGATTTAATTTTGGAACACCAAAAGGTGTTGAAGACAAGAGGCTTATAATTATCAAGATAAAAATGTCACTACACAGGAAATGGTGAATTGACCAATCTCTCTTCAGAGTTTGCAAAGACCACTAGACTATGAGATAGAATGGGTAACTATGACTAAACAAATATAGCAAAGGAGGGAAAGGACAACCTCTTAGAAAACAATGTGAATTATATGGCTGAGAACAATTTAGGTAATAGTTAGAATTAACAGGATCAGTGATCCCTAACTAAATATAATAGCATAAATCAGTTCTATGGTTCCACTGTCAGAGAAGTAGTACTGAAGCATGGCTTAGGTAAGCCAGAAGATGACACAGTTTGAAGATTAATATAGAAGGGTTCTCTGTTACTGTGTGTTCTTTTGGCTTCACAGAAGAAAGCAGTCCCTTTTTTTAAAGAACAAGGAAATTTCCTTCGCATAACAGATAAAAGGGGAGGATCCTAGTGAAACTCTGAATGCAGTATGTCAAATGAATACCTCCCCCATCAAGGTCACTCATAGTTGCAGCGGCGAATGTGTGTGAGAGGCAAGGTCAGCAAGGCCTCATGCCAAAGTCAAAGATGTAAAAAAAAAAAGGACCTCTTTGGGAGAAAGATGTATTCTCCTGGGGGTCTCCAGCAGGCAAAGTTGTGTAGATACAAGTTTAACTCTTGGTGGTCTACATCAAAGTTCTTGGAGTCTATACCATCAGACTCGAGCATGAAGTTCATGGCCCTGTTAAAGGAAGGCAAGGTGGTTGCAAGGAAGAAGAATCCCTTGCTGTTATGTCCTGGAACCTCTTGAATTAGAAGTTGCTCATGAGAAGGTTCTCCAGTGGTGGGAGAGAAGGAACTGAATTGAAGAGAGTATCTCAGTTCTGCCATGCCTATCTCCCAATGATCCAGTGTGATCTGGGCCCATACACAGCAGAAGTGGGATAACAAGTCGAAAAAATTAGGGCTAGATAGGGATGAAAAATCTGAATCCTGAAATGGTTCACTGTCCTCAGGCACACCCCGAAAAGTTCCGCTTGGAATCATGCTCCGGTAATTGCTACTACCAATGACATGGTGTGAGTCGTGGCCTGAGGTGTGGTTTAAATTAATCCAGTAATGTTTTCATGTACTACAAGTGCTTTTGTGCAGAGTTCACATGAAGAATAAGGAATAGATATTCTGCTTTAAATTCACACCCTAGCTATTTTGCACTAACTTCCCTATGAAAGTAAAACAAAGTGATTGATGTTGGAAAATACCTTCTACACTATTGAACTTTTGCATGTTGCAAAATTCTAGCAATTCATTTGAAGTGTTTTCTGTCTCTTTCTAGCTGTATTCTCATGAGACCTCTTGTATTCTACTCAATCATTTTCAGTCAGAGATATTTTATATATATCCCTAGATTATTTTGCTTGAAAATGAAAAACCACTGATTAGTTTAGAGATGGATGTGAGTGTTGCTTCAGTTTATTTATGTGCATTGTTTCTCAACTTTTTATGCTAATTGTTTTTTTCTTTTCTTTTCTTTTTTTTTTTTTTTTTTTGAGTTTTCCTCCCGTAAATTTTCCTTAGTAGTCCAGATAAATCCAGAATCTTTATGTATTTCTACCTAAATATATGTGGATTTTACCAGTCCCATTAATCCAATTGAAAGAGAGTGGTCAAGCATTTGCTTTCTCAAAAAGTAAAAATACATCTCCATTCTGTTTGGTGAGGAAGCTGAGGAAAGGGAAAATCTTTTCACAAATACCGACCATGCTTTCTATATTTCTCTACCCCATACAAAGACCCGCATCACCTGCACATGTAGGAAGCCCATTAGAGTAAGCCATAGGAGAAGAAAATTTAGAGATTCTTGTCATGGTTTCCCCCCCAATTCTTCTGAAAAGTGAAGTGACCCGGGTTAACTCTCTACACCAAAGAAAAATTATTTAATCTTCAAATCAACTTAAATTTTTGCAGAAATCCAGAGTCTTCCAGAGCCCAAAATCATCTATACATTGATCATGTTTCTCTGTCTTGCTTCATGGCATTCTTTCTCTCATCCGTGCAATATCTGGGATCTGAATTTCTTCATTGTCACTATGTATATTACATTAAAATGCAATTTGGATGACACTCTCTTATCCAGATCAAAATCAGAACTGTTGAAGCAGCTTGCTGCATATCCTTTAAAAGGTACCGACACATAGCTCCGTATTAGTTTATAGGACATTCAGGAGAGATCTGATTTTTCAAAATTATGCGTCAGTCTTCCATGTGAGACTATAGAAACTGAGGAAAACCAGCTTTTTTCAGTGCAGAGACTGAATGGATGTTGGGTTAACCTAGGTACGTCTCCTTCTGGCAGGCTAGTTTCAAGCTTAACTGAACCGCAAAAGTAACCCTGCCTCTTGGGCAGCCAACCTCTTCTGGTTGTTTGAGGGGGGAAAAGGGAACAAACATTGATGTTGGGGGAAAATGTTATATATATAGTCTCTCTTTCTGAATGTTTTGTTCCATGGACTGTTTAAACCCCTTAAACCCTATTGATTTAACATTTTGTGTCACTCCTCAGGCTGTTAACTTCTGGTATGTCCTGGTGATGAATGATGAACACACACATCAGCGCTATCTGCTTTTTTTCCTTTTAAGTTGGGGACTTCCAGCTTTTGTTGTGATTCTGCTATTAATTATCCTGCGAGGGATCTATCATCAGAGCATGGCACAGATATATGGCCTGGTCTACGGTGATCTGTAAGTTCTTCCTCAAGAAAATATCAGTTGATGATTGGACTTTGTGTATTTAGTATATTTACATTAGACAGTCTCATAATCTTATGGGTAAATTGGTTATTCAGTTCCATGGCTATCGAGTTCCCTCATCAGCAGAGCCTGTGCTGTTCAACTGTGAAGCATGATCATGGTGATGGATGTCTATTGGGTGGGAGAAGTCAGGGGCTGCACATTTCTCCTTCACTTTTAAAATATTTTTCTTCCTCAGATTATTAAAAGTCTTTCCTTTCAGAGCGTGAGATTACCATAATCAGGGAGTCAAATATGCTTTCTAAAGTGTCTGTATTTGTGGGTCTATAATATGCTGATAAGTACTCTACACTCAAGAGAAGTCTCAGTTTGAGGACTGTTGCGGACACTAAGCCAGTATAGCCAGGCTAAGCGTTACATTTCACCTCAGTAAAATTATCTTAATTAAAACAACACTTATTCATAAGATTCAAAATGTCTGTCTCCCAAAGAATGAGAGAAGGTTGAAACATTACTTTTTCAAAGTCAAGCTATATTTTTTAGTAAGCTATTTCAGGGTGTGAGGTTATTATGAAATAACATGCCCGCCTCAAGTGCTTACTCACCACGTGCCATAATTGCATGTTTATTGCATAGGATAGCATAAATACACAGCTGCTTCTTTGAATAATCCCAGGAATGTGCTAGTTTCTCTGTTTTGCAGTAACCCACCAAAACTCATGGTGCAGAGTCTGAGTTACAAATGCCATTTCTTGAAGAAAGAGTGATAACACCCTACTGAAATGCAGACTCTGAAATGCAGCTCTGAGGTTAGCTCAAAGGAGAAACCAAAACACAAGAGCACATCTGTCTTCTGCACAAGAGAGAGATACTAGCTGTAAACTGTATTCCATTCAATTGTACCACAGTATAATGCATAGATTGGTTGGAAAATGTAGCCATTCTTAATAACCGAGTATCACTCAAAGTGACTTTATTTTGAAAACAAATAGATTGCAGTGAGAAATGAAACTGGATGTTAGCATTTGATGCCACTCTTTTGTTGTGTGTATTGGCACTTAGACAAAATAAGAAGTGACTTAGGAATATAATAGATATGACTGGTGGCAGCTCATGCTGTGAAAACTGTTTCATGGTGTCTGTCTTTAGGCGGTCACAATTCCCTCAAAACCAAGAAGAAATTCAAGGCTAACTAAGTAGATGAAACTGAGTTATCCAGGCTCCAGAGGGATAGCCATGTTAGTCTGTTTTCAGTAAACGACGAGGAGGCCGGTGGCACCTTAGAGAATAACAAAAAAAAAATTTTTGGACCTAAGCTTTTATGAGCTGGAACACATTTTGTTCATACATCTGAAAAAGTGAGGTCTAGCCCACAAAGGCTTATATCCCCCCGACCCCCAAATTTTTGTTAGTTGTGAAGGTGTCACAGGATTCTTGGGTATTTACTGAATTATTCATACACTTTGTTCTAAATTTAACCTAAAGGTCTTTTCTAGCATGTTACTAGAACTGGGCAAATGCAGTGGGTAGTGGTCTGCAAGTATTCATCAGAATTTAAAAATGAATTTGCTCTGAGCATGTCCACACCCATTTTGTTGTTTTGTGCGGTTCTTTTCCTATGAACGTACAATTGAGTTAGATTTACCTACGTAGATGTTTCCAGAAAATGAATTTCAAACTTATGGGTACTGAAATGGGACAGGATACTGTTTACTAACATCTCCGAAAACCCATTACTAGCACATATACAGAGAAGTAATTAAATGAGCCAGACAAGGCTTTGATTGCACCCTTCACAAAAAGGGGCTGCACATGTAGATGCATTTACAATGCACAAATCTTGATTAAGAAAAGTAAGGGTTTTATTCTTCTCTAGCCTTACCTAGCTCATAATGATAGAGTTATTATACTGAGGATTCTAAAGAAGCCCTTTTAATTTTTGTGTGGTAGAATACATATAGTTTTGTGAATCACCCAAGAAGTTCACTAAGCCTCAGTTAGGGTCTGAAGGATTTCTCTGCTAACATGCTAAGCCTAAAGTGACTATGAGGGGTATTCTGGCTTAGCTGGTGTTAGTGTTGTGGAGAGGAGTATTTGAGAAGATTTTTCATAAATACTGCACTTGTTAAATATTGCACTCATAAATTATTTTAAAGGTTGTTATTATTACTTTATATAAAGAAGCCTCTCAAGGCCAGGAAGGAAGGGGAATAGGATGACATATGTAATTTAATTTGTTTTCTTTGAACCAGAATGTAGAGGAGGATAAAATGATGACATTTTCAAAGCCAGGATCATTACGTAATAACTCCAGCATCAGTGACAGAAATACAATATGGCTCCTGTGCTCTGCTCAAATAAGCTAATTTCCCATGAGATCTGAAAGATTGGTTAAAATAATAAAAATAACAGAGCCTGTACCTTAGCTCTTTTCTAAGTGATCACCCCTTCAGGACACTCTACTCTAAAGGGAACTGGGTTACTGCAATGACTAAAGAGCTCCATTATTCTTAACAAGAGTGCCATTGGCTTGATTAATGTTGATTAATGGCCTGCCAAATGATTACGTGGAGGGAACCTAGGTTTAATGACCAAACGTTAATATGGGGATGTAGTAATTCATATGAGATGATAAGAGAGTGGGCCCTTCCTTGTATTACAATCAACATTCACACAAATATATATAGATATATTTAAAGGACACTCCATCATACATGCAGTAACAAAAATTGTTCTTTGATATGGCAACCTACAGCATGCAGACAGTGGCAAAAGGATCTTCTTTAAATCTATGATCTCATGGACAATGTTCACCTCAATGTACACTTCAATTTGAATTCTTTCCATGGATCAGAAAAGAGAAGCAGATGGTTTCATGCTTAGTGGTGTGGCAGTGTTCACTATATTATATGTAATTATGATATCTCCTCTATCTTTAAATGGGGGAAATGTGGTACGGCAGAAGCCTGGTACTTGTCAGCAGATCGAGGGAGGGTTTAATAGCTGGCAAGGTTTAATGTGACGGCGTCTTATGGATGAACTTGAAGAGAAAAGTTTGTTTACTGGTATACATTGAATTGAAGGCTTACATCTGTGAGGCAGTATTGGAGTTTAGCAGAAAGAGTTCATATAGAAGAGTATATCATCTTAGCTTAGAAGCTGGAAGGCTTGTGAAGAGACTTCATCACCTATATGTAAATCAGAGTAGGTACCTGGGCAAGAAATATGGCTTGCTCCTCTTCCCCTTGCAAAAATAAATATCTAGTAAGTATTACTTTTTAGGTCTCTCATTTGCAATTGAAAAAATGACATAAATCAGGTCCAAATGATCAATTGCATCTGCATACAAAAGGGTCCTGTATTTGGGCATGACACAGGATATGGGGCTTCCCCCTTAGTGAATAACATGCATGACCAGTTGTCCCAAAGTTTCATTCAGCATGCATTATATAGGCCATTGTAGAGTTTTGGTCTCGTCATTAAGGCTGTAAGGCAGATCTTCTATGATACAGTTTTTGTAGACTGACAATTTTTTCTTGTTCCAAAGGGGTAGCCGTGTTAGTCTATTGTAGAAAGACAACAGAGTCCTGTGGCACTTTTAAAGACTAACAGATTTATTTATCGCATGAGCTTTCATGGGAGAAAATCCCACTTCGTCAGATGCTTTGAAGATGGGAAACTTACAGAATGGGAGGAAATTAAATGCAGGGGAGTGTATGACATAGGATCAGGTCAGGCTGTAACAGCAAATCAAAATAGGTGTTAGGATTCAAACACTGGGGAACAGCACATAGAGGAAGGTGAGGTCAAATCACCTGTTGTAATGAGAGAAAAATCCATAGTCCCTGTTTAACCCCAAGACAACTGAGTCAAATTTGCATATAAGTTCGAGTTCTGCGGCTTCTCTTTGAAGCTGTGTTTTGTTATTCATCTGTTTCAACACAGCTATTAATAAGTCGTCAAGGGAGTGAGCAGGGAGATTGAAGTGTTCCCTTAATGGTTTTGTAGTGTTGCAATTTCTGATGTCAGATTTGTGTCCATTTATTCTTTGGCGCAGAGACTGTTCTGTTTGTCCAATATATAAGGCAGAGGGGCATTTCTGGCACATGATGGCATAAATCACATTGGTAGATGAGCAGGTGAATGAGCGCTTGATGGAGTAGGTGGCTTGATTTGGTCCTGTAATGGTGTCTTCAGTGTAGATATGGGGGCAAAGTTGGCAGCGTGGTTTGTTGCTTATTGCAAATGTTTTGTTTTTTACCCAGCCCACTGCATGCCTCTGAACAACTGATTTGCACACACTTCATGATGGTGAACAGTTGATTTGCACAGCCTGTTGCTAGCTAAACAGACTTGAGCTGGGTTGCAGTAGGATTATAGCTACACTCCAGAAATCCAACCTAATCTCTGAAGGAGAACAAAGCCTTTAGGAATGACCTTCATTTGTTGTGCTGAGGTGGACTAAGAGTAATAATTATTGTTTTTAAGATCTTGAAGAACTTCCAGTCTTCACTGTATGTATCCTCACAACTCTCTTGTGAGGTTGAGCAGTGCTATTATCCTCATTTTACAGATGGAAACTGAGGCTCAGAGGTATTGTGTAACTTACTCAAGGTCACACAGGAGATCTGTGGTGGAGCATAGAGTTGAACCTGGTTTTCCCAATATGTAGGTTAGTATTCTAGCCATCCAGTCAACTGGACCTATAAAGAAGGGATAAGCAAAGCCTTTGATTCTGAGGACTGTACTGGCAACTTGCTATGAGCCAGAGCAATGCATAGAAATATGTATATTTTCCTGTACTTGTGTCTCTCAAAGGCAGTGGTTTCTGACCTTTTCAGTAACAGGGCACACTTCAATGAGACAAACAGTTCCACGGCACACCCACTTTTTTCAGCTGAATTGATTGCTCATAAACATCACATTTACTTACATTTACAATGGTTATGGTCTTAATAGAGAGGGTTGCAACATAGTGCATACACCAAGCTAAAGAAGAATCAAATGCATTAATGTTTCAAATCCAGAAAAAAGACGTGGCATCTCAATTTTGCCCCTTGGCCACCTGAGTTTAGAATGTTCACATTTTAGAATTGAAGACCGATACCTCGCCTTTAATTTGATGATTAATTTTCACATGTTTTATGAGTTGTAATTTTGGTTGAAGAGAATATTGTTTAAGATGAAACAATGTTTGTTTTACATTGATTTTCATTACCATGTACAAAGTTTCACAGCATGCTTGGACAAGTCTCACAGCACACTGGTTGAAAGCCACTGCTCTAAAAGGCTAAAAGAAATTGGTTGTGTTTGAGCTCCTCCACCACAGCATATCATCTACAGCAGGTCAATTTTGTCCTCACCCTGCGGTTATAGGATGCATATGGGCACATGTTGTGTTTGGCACTAGAGCCAATCCACTTTTGGATCCGGAATCCAAGGCCTCAGACACAGCCCGAGTGTGTCCTGTTTGTGGAACAAAACCAGACATTAAAAGCCCTATTTCACTTAGCACAGTCACTGACACCTCTAAAAAAATAAAAAAGGAACACAGTTTTATCCAATTGGCTTTTACATGCAGTTATAAGCATTAGGGTAATATAGACAGGTTGTCCTGTTCAAAATAAGGTTGTGAAGAAATAGCTTGTAGCACTCTCTTCCAACATTTGTAATACTACAGCTAACAGACATCTTAACAAGTGAGACAAAATGTGCAAATAACAAAGTGAAGGTGCTAAGTTCAAGTGATGGAGAAAAGGGCAATGAGAGCCCTGTGGCCTGATAATTCCTCTTATTTTTTTTTTCTTAATACCCTTTCTGATTGCAGGCAGTTTGCATATGGAAACATCCTTTTCTGACCTAGGCTGATATTGAAATCTTCCATGTGAAGAGCATATAGACATCAGTGCTGTAATCAAGAGAGAAATGTGTCTGTCATAAAAGAGAGCAGCAGGGAACAATTTTCTTGAACAGGGGACAACTTTAAGGAATACAAAAATAAGAAATGTCATAAAAACAAATATATAACTGGGTATTTCATAGCAATTTCTAATGAGTGAAATGGGTGGGGATAGAGCGCCAGATGCTAACAGTAGCAACATTAATTAAAATGCATCACTTAATTAATTTTATAATGTTCTCTTTCTAACATATTTTGGGGCACAAATGGAAAATGTAAATACAGTACAAGGTTTTCTTCTCATCTAAAATAAAAAAGCAAAAGAAGAGGGGATTCCTTTCCCCCCAAGCTACATTTGCAGCAAATCTTTAAGAAAAGAGATATCATGATGCTCTGCATGCTAAATGCTAATAGATTAGGACTCTGTTTAAAATAAAGGCCAGAGATGAAAGCACTCAACATTTCTTCTTTGGGGTATTTATCATGTGTAAAAGGGCTGGAATGGTATAACATAGGTCTAAACCCAAGGATCCAGCTAGGGCAGGTATCACCTGGGGTAGGTATGATGGTAGATATCCATAAAGCTGCTTTCTAAGGACTCCATGCTAAGCCCGGGTATAGGGAAAAGCTGGCGTTAGTGTTGTGGAGGAAGGGTTTGTCAGGAATGGGCCTACAGTATGCAATATCATGGAGATTCCAAGCAGCACTGCATATCATAGGCGGCCAAAGACCAGCTTCTGTAATTTAGACTGGCCCTCAGTGCTGTCCAGATTAGGCTGGAGGCTGCAGAGCAGCTGTGGATTGGAAGAGTGCAGTGGTGGCTTTTCAAGTTATTAGTGGTGCAGCACAGAATCTCACCCTGGCCATCACTAGGTGCTTACATCTAAAGCCAAGCTTGAGCTGATCTCAGCTGCTAGCATGGCATGTGTAGAATGACAAAGCCATGACTCAAGCCAGGCAAGGATTTATAAATCCATCAGTACCTGGAGTTGTACTCAGAAGTGGCTGCAAACTAGTGCATTAAGTGTAACAAGGATGGTATGACCCATCTTCAGGTAACACTGAAAAAACATCCTATTTGATTATACTTTTTCTTCATACCCAAAGTGGCATTCACAGTGTCAAGTGACTTCCTTTATTCTCCCCACCCCATTATTAAAATAAAAGTAATAATAATAAAAACAACCTATCCCAAGCACAGCTTTCTAGAAACCATTAAGAAGACCAAGGATTCCATAAAGTCCGCTAAGGATATTGTTCTTGTCAATCTATTTTACATAAAAGGTATTTGGAAACTGTCCTTATCAGTGGCAGTACAAAACCCTAAGGTCGGTGGATAGATATATTCATTACTCTGAAAATGAAGTCAAGGCAGTAACAAAAGAGATTAATGAAAATACCAAAAGTTGTCTTTCAAAAATACTATTCAGTGTTTGCATTTTTCCTTAGGTGTTGTTTTCCCTTAATTGCTTCTCAGTGGAAAGTTTCCCAGCATAGGACTAAAATGCCTAAGGGTGCGTCTACACTTAGAAATTAAGTCAACTTAAGGAAAAATAAAGTCGACTTTATAAAACCTCGTTTTAAGTCGACTTTGCTGGCTAAGTTGACTTTAGAAAGTTGACTTAGTCAGTGTGGACGTGGAGCAGCCCTAAGTCGACTTAGGGGGCTTTAGAGCTTCCCCACTGCCCTCCCTGCCAGGGTGGCTGGCACAGCCAAAGCCTGGTGTACCCCTGCACAGGGCAGGGCAGAGCCCTGCCCACCCTGCTCCTATGCCCTGCCAGGGTCCCTGTCCACCTTTGCCCCATTGTGCCAAGGTACAATGGGGCAAAGGCTGAACCCCCTGGCACTTGGCAAAGGGTGCCCCCCCTGCCACCATGGACCTGTCCCAGGTCCACCTAGCCCCTACAAGTCGACCTAGGCATCCAGTGTGGACGCTCTAGGTCGATTTGGCAGGGTCCCCTCTAAGTCGACTTAATTTTTGAGTGGGGACATGCTAAGTTGACTTAAATTAACAAGTGTAGACATAGCCTAAGTGTGGTGTTAATGCAGAATCTTTTACTTTTGTCTTTGTACACTGAGGTCTCTAATACCCAAATGGTGTTGATGCCTTCTTGGTATTTTGCTTCAAAGAAGAAAATCCCTCAGTGTAAAGTGAACCAGTGAAAGTTTTTGTAGGTGATACAATGAAAAGATTAAAATACGGAGGGCTGAGCTGTAAGACCATAGCTGATTATTTGGGATCTGACTCAGTAGGGAAAAACAGACAACATTATGTAGTTGGGTTTCTCCCCTTCTTTCCCCTTGCAATTGATTTGTACATCAACCGCAGGTGTGGCAGAGGTAAAGAAGGAAATTTGTTTTTTCTCTTGCTGCACAATAGAAGAGCTCATTTATTGACAAGGATGTTGGTGTAAACATTTACTCAAAATGAATCTTCTAAGGAGCTCATTCTTTAACATTTCAAAGCAGTATTCTTGCACTTTACTTCTTACTTTTGTTTCTTTGTTCTCTGTGCTTCAGATTCTCCTTCCTTTTCACATATTGAGCAGAGAAGGTGGGTGAGGTAATATCTTTTACTGGACCAACTTCTCTTATTGAGAGAGACATGCTTTCAATTACACAAAGATCTTCTTCAGGTAGTAATACTGAGTAGTAATTTACTTCTGTGAATAGCCCCTTGATTAACATGGGGCTACTTGTGTAATGCACAATGCACTTATTGTAAGAGTGGCAGGAGACAGGTCCATGAATATAGGCCAAACCAGTGCATTCAATTTTTGGAAGAGATCCCTTTTCACATAAATAGGGATTTTTTGTTTAAAAAGTGATGGCACCATCTCTCTTTGTATGATTATTAAACTGAAGACTTTGGTTTGATCCTCCTGTGGATAAAGGATAAGATGCATCCTTCTCTGCTTCTTAATTTTTCAGTCACACTGCTCTAGGCATGCTTACTTTTGGGTTTTTTCCCCCTTTTTTGTGCACAAAAAGAAATGAAAACAAAATAAAACTGAATGTGTAAGTGGGTTATTGTCGGTGTCACTCCATGTAGTGTGGGGGAAAATTACAATTGCAAAAATCTTTACAATGAAGGGTTACAAGTTAGATTTGAATCCAGAGTGTTGTCTGCTATTATAATATATAGGGAGTTAATTGCCCGGCCGTTTGGCAAATTATAGTGAAATAAAGTTTGGTGACCTGACTCTGCTGTCATTTATGCTCATTTTAAACTTCACATATGCAACCAAATGCTGGCATAACTTCCACTTTAAGTAATAGTACAATTTAGTTAATAGTAATTTGTAGAACGTAAATGAGACAGAATCAGGCACTTCATAGCCACAGTTTTTTTTTCATGGTGATTAGAGGAAAGTTTGCTTGAACCAGATGACTTTTACAGTTCTGAACCAAATGAGGTCACTGCAAATGAACTGTATTCTGGGAAGTAGTGTTAGATTTCAAGTCTCCAAATGTAGTTGAGTAAAGAGAGTTACACATTTCACAGCTGTTTAGACTGGAGATTTGTGGGGAGCTTTTATGATTCATATGAAATCTGTTTACTTTGACCCATAAGCTGTTGGCACACCCCAGCAATATGCATTCCAGAGAAAATCCCCATACTGTACCGATATTGGATGGATGTGCTGTTGAGGACAAGTGGTTAAACAAAAGAAGCAAGTAGGTAATAAGTAACATTTGGATAAAGGGAAATCCTGAACTCTTTATAAAATTAATGTTATGTTTTTATAGGAAGCTCTTTTTCAGAAAAAAATGGGTTGTGGCGTTATAGGATGATTTAAATAGAAATTGTATACAGGTTTTGTTTTTCTTTAATATTTTGGTAACTAGCATAAATTGAATGCCAGAGCTGTTAACTTAGACCCCAAAGTGCACGTCCCAGTTCAAGTCCTTGTTGCTACTGCTTTGTGTGTAGGGATCATGCCCTCATGTAATGTAGCCTGTGTGACAGCTAACATTATGCGGGAGATGATTATACATCATGTGGTGAGTGAACTTTACCACAAAGGAACATAGTTTTCCCAGCCTTTAGTGTCCTAAGATATATGGGGCTAGCCTGTGAATCTAAGAGCACTAATGGAAGTGCAGCGCCTCTGTACCGCTACTGTTTTCTTAGTCTTTAAATTTTCAAGTCTTTAAATAAATTTGTTAGTCTTAAAGTGCCACAGGACTCCTTGTTTGTATTACTGTTTTGTAGTAAGGCTCACTCAGGGCTCCCTGTCCAGTCTACATCTGGGCCAGGTGCCATTCCTCCTCTCAGGAAATCGATCCAGTGTAGTTTGGGAAGCTCAGCTGGAATAGCGAGCAAAGTAGAATGATTATTTCTGCAGAATGCCAGTGCCGGTTAACAAAATACAGTTTTGTAGAAATATTTTAATAAACTGGTGGGACAGTATACATTAGTACTATCCAGGCTTCAGCAAATTGCACTTTGCCATTTTAACAATAAAATACTTATGGAAGTGCAAGTGATAAGAAAAACGGTTACTATTCTTAATGTTTTCTTTCTACTGCCGAGGGCTATAAGGCTGGGCAGGGAGGAGGGAGAGGAGAATAATACTGTGCTGCAGTTCCTGTTGTTGAACCTTAAAAGTAAAGTGCATTAGCTGACTGTCTCTCGTCTCCCCTCCTTCACCCTCCCCCCCCCCCCTTCCAACAAAGAAGCTGTAGTTCAAGCCAATGGTAACATCATTCATTTGTATTAATGTTTGCTCAGCAACAGCGTGAGGCTCAAGAAGCCAATAGAAAGGCTTTGTTCTGTTGTTTTACATATAGTTCAGTGTGTATCTGTAATTTCCTGTTCGCCATCTGGGAAAGCCAGATGCAGCTCTTTTGCTAAGAGTTGCTAAGGTTCAAATTATCTGCTCTGGCCTTTCACATGTTGATTTAGACTATATGCAACAGAACAAACTGGTACTTCCTCTGTTGTAATGTGCTGTTGGTTTCACTTCTATACTGTATCCTATCCTACATCTACTGAAAGTAACAAACCCCCCACTTCTCTCCTCTCCAAAAAACCACATACAGTTTAAAGCTACTGTCAGGAACAGAGTACTAAAAAGCTGCTGGGGGTTTCCTGAGAAATTATTCAGAGGCAAGATCTAGGAAACAAAGCTTAAAAATCAAACAAACTACAAAACCCTAAGGTCAGGAACAGTAGCCTGCTCACATTACCAGCAAGAATATTTGCACTTTATAGAAGTCTATAGGAGAGCTTCAACAGACACACTTTTGCATTTGTTTGAAGTTTTTTTAAAAAGTTTATAGCTCCTGTGTTTATTTAATTAATTTGGTATTTTATTTCTAACTTATTTCACCTGAAATTCCTGCATTTTGCACATTGATTTTCTTAAAAGTAATTAAATAGTTTCAGTACCTAGATACTGTACTAACAGGCATCTGTATATCTTTACATAGATAGTTTCAACATTGACAGATAGTTTCAACATTTGAAAAGAGAAGTAGAATTTAATGGTGATAGAATTGTCATAATCTGCTGTATAATAATTTAACTTCCTTATGTTTTACAAGCATCACCGGATTGTATAACAGATTATTCTTTGAGTCAAAAATCCAGGAGGGTGTAAAATTTGTAATATGTAAGCCAAAGGTGGTTTTGTTTTTTTAAAAAAAACAAGAGATTTAGGGTGAAATCTTGGCTGTACTGAAATCAATGGGAACACTTTCATTGATTTCACTATAATCAGGGACTTACCCTGTTTGTTTAGAACCTGATCCCGAAGCCTTTCACTTCAAGGGGCTTTAGAACAGACTCTTCATCCATAAAATTGACCAGACACACTCCCATTAAACACACAGAGCCTGAACATTCCTGTGGAATTCCCCAAATGATCCACGTGCAAATTTCCAAATTTGTGCAATGAACACAGTTTCAAGAACCTTTAACAATAATACATAAAATTTAGCCATTTTACAATACTGTAAATTCACTTTTACTGGGGAGAAAACTTGAACTCTGTCTATAATTTAGCTTGGCCCATATTACTTGTCCAACCTGACTTTATCATATGGTTCATCTGCAGGCTGCTAAAGTGTTTTCAAAAAGATAGTGGGTAAGATTTTCAATGGTAGTCGGGTTTTTAACTCCATTAGACCCTTTGAAATCCCAGCCGGTATCATTTGGGCCTGATTCCAATCTTGTGTTAGTTTTACAATTGTGTAATGCCATTGACATTAGCAGAGCTAAACCTACTTGAAGCAGGTAAATGAGATAAACCCCTGCCCTGGTTGCTCCAAGCTACTCCAGTGATATAAAGCAGCCAGGTCCCTGAGTATTCCTTTGGTGTGGAGAAGTCTTCCGATGTTGGAGACACCCCATAGCAGCTCCTGTGCCACCCTTGCCTCCAGCTCCTGGTGCATGCATTCCTTCACCCCATTGCTGGAATAGTTCCTTTAGGACATGAGCTGTCAGGTGCAAAAGAATCCTTGAGTTTACTCTTATTTGTACTGCAGACTTTAGTAGTCACTGGATGGTCTCAGAACCAGGGTGGCCTCAGAAGATAAAGGTGATTTTGAGCCACCTCACATTCTCCCAGTAAGAGAAGCTTGACTGGGATGAAACATCTAGCCCAGAATGTCTGTCACATCAAGATATTCAATGATGATTTCAACAGCTTTTAAGGGTATATACCGGTAATCTACCATTAACCGAGGCTTGGTATCATTGCATTTTCTTTGAAGTGCTTAGCTTCATATACCAATGTATCCATTAAATATGACTTTTTTGCTGCTATGTTTGAAATCTGTGTGGTTCCAGAGTCATTGTAAATGACAATTTGTTTAAAATGTGAAATGCAAAGTGCATGTGAGCATTAGCATTTGGGTTCAAGAAAGCTTCTTTGGCATTGTGATTTTATTTTATTTTAAAATAAGGCAGCCATGGCCTTTGATGCTGTAAAATCCAGATGTTTGTCCTGTATCTTAATCTTATTAAGGAAAGTTTGTTTCTCTTGCGACAGTACTTACTATTTAGTAAATCAAACAAGTATGAAATGAGTAATTAGGGATTCTTTTTATAAGGGGTATCCCATGAAATATACTGAAGAAATGTTAGTTCATTTAATCAAAGCTATATCACACATTAACCTCATTTCATATTTCAGTGGCTAATTTTTCTGTTTTAGACAGACATGCTCAAACACTGAACACATGATCTGTGAAATAGCGTAGACACAGGCAGGAGTTCTCACTGGTTTAGAGAGCATGATGGATCCAAACTTGCCAAGGGATCAACTTTGTGTTGAGATCTTTATTTATATGGTTTCCTCATTTCAGCCACTGAAATATGACTGTTTTAATTTTTATGTTTGGCTGATAAAATAAAACAATATTTCTTCTCCTCAGTATACAGTAGTGAACACCCCTTATAAGAGTCAGTTGATTATTGTATATGTATTTGTTATATTAAAATCTATATAATGGGCACTGAAAAGGAGTGGTTGACTGACTTTTTTCATCATTGTTGCAACATCTTCAAGAGCTACATCAGGACCTAATAATGCCTTCCATGTGGTAGCAGCTCTTATTGATTTAAGCAGACATGTTCAGGTGATTTAGAGTGCCTCAACATTTAAAGGCCTAACTTGATATACATTAAAGGAGCCTGATCTTTCAAAAAGTTTTATGCACTTCCTTAAAGTGCCTTAATTTAGGCCTCTAAAACTTGATCTATAATTACTTAGCTGTTTCCTCAGAAACTATGTCCAAAGTTGCAAAAGCATATTTTAAATTTCAGGGGTGAAATTATTGGCTCCATTGAAGTCTTGGATTTTGTCACTGACTTCAGTGAAACCAGGATCTCTCT
Organism: Pelusios castaneus; assembly: GCA_007922175.1. Taxonomy (NCBI): domain Eukaryota; kingdom Metazoa; phylum Chordata; order Testudines; family Pelomedusidae; genus Pelusios; species Pelusios castaneus. The sequence goes on from ML685830.1 coordinate 7,716,437, forward strand.
CCATATCTCTTTTTAATCTTCCTTCAGACTAGTCAAGTAAGCTGTGCTTCAGTTTAAGGGGAAAACTCCTGTTTTTGAAAGTGACTGCTTAAAACCGAACACACAAAACTTGTGTACAACAAGCCCTTGGAGAGAGGGAGGTCTTACTGTGTGAACACAAGTCAGGTAGCCAGGAACTCCTAGCAACTAATCCTGAACCCAGTAGTGACTCTCTCTGCAGCCTTGAGCAAGTCCCTTCTGACTCATTTTCCTTTTTTGTCTGTAAATTGGGAGAGAGGATACTTACACCATTAATATCTGTAAAGAGCTTTGAACATGAACTGGGATTGACTGTCATTTGTACCCAGAATGCACTACAAATTAAGAAGTTTCTAAACTCTTGGAATAAATTGAACACTTTGGCTATGTCTACACTTGCTAAAATTAGTTCGAATTAGTTAGTTCGAACTAACTAATTCGAACTAATTTTAGTTCGAATTAGCTTAATTTGAACTAGCATGCCCACACTGGAAAGTTAGTTCGAACTAAGCAAGCACTTGCTTAGTTCGAATTAGCGATCCCCATTCATTTCAATGGCCGGTTAATTCGAACTAATAAATTAGTTCGAATTAACATGGCCACATTGGTTAATTCGAACTAGTTAGTTTGAATTAACCCCTTAGTTTGAATACCCTATTCAAACTTATTAGTTCGAATTAAGGAAGCCCTTAATTCAAACTACCTAAAGCCTAGTGTAGCCATGGCTTTAGTTAGTTCGAATTAAGCCTCCTTAATTCGAACTAACTTGCCAGTGTAGACATAGCCTTTGGGTGTATTCATATGTGCACAGTCTTCTTTTTTCATATATGCTTTGACATTTTAAAATAAAATGTTTATTTAATATCTACAATCATTAACGTTTTAATTTCAATCTCAGCTTCACATGATCTGCACAACTTCAGATAAAGACTAATCCTAACCCATATCATATGTGCAAGACATATTAATTCTGAAACTAAAGCTTTTGGTAAAAGCTATTGAGGACTGGAAGCTAACATAAACATTGCCACTCCATCCAAGTGTTCCCCCCCCCCCCCTGTCTCTGGGATTTTGCTTTTCCAAGAAATTTTATTAAACAGTTTAGATTGTGTGATATGTTTGTTGATCGAGGCTAGAGATAAATTTGCTTATATTCAAGGACATAGACTGTCAACGTTCCAGTTTAATACAAAATAGCATGTAAATAAGTGTTGCATGTTTTTTGTACACATGCTAGTATCTTTCTGTTTGTGAAAGTTATCTACAGATTACAAAAGCAGAAGTTAAGGAAAATTGTCTGTGTAGTGAAGTCATTTTCAGTAGATCTATAATTTATATCTTAGTTCAAAATGTCCCAGTTAGTACTTCACTTCAGTTCTTACATTTCACATCTCTGACTCTGCAGAGCTCTCTGCAGAGAGACTAAAGAGTGATTTGCTGATAAAAGTGGAAAATTGAACTGGTTTATTTGTTTTCAGTTTCTGGCTTTGATACCCCAAACAGATGTGCAGATTATCTTGGGGAGGACTGGCCAGGAGACCAGCAATATCTGTATTACTGACCTCCCACTAAGAGAGAGAATTGACTGGACAATAAGCAGAGCAGGCAGTATTCCTATACTTAAGCAAATTTTAACTGTTTGGACTGTAAATTCCCAGGATAGGCTTCTGCTTCCAACTGATATATTTATATATTTAGTAGGGGAAAGGGAAGAGAAGCTTCAGCTAAAATAGTTCAATATTTTGCGATGTTTAAAAAAAATTCTTAAAATTGTTTGATTGAGAAGCTGTAGTGTCACCATACTTTGGAGCAGAGACTTGAAATTTGGCATAGGGAGTTATCGGTGCCAAGAACGCAAATTAGTGGTCAGCATGGTTCTGCATGATGTAATCTCTAATTTTTTTTCCCCTTTTTAATTAGGAAAATGCACCTCCATCTCCCAACACTCTCCCCCCCCCTCGTCCCAAAAAGCCTCCATTGCTTTAAAAGAACATTCGAGTTGCTTAATGAAGCACTGAAAAGTTAGAAAATGACAGAATTAATGTTGCCTGTGCAGCATTCATTCAGCCCTCTTGTGTGCATGAGTTAGTATACAGTCTTTAATTATATGATCACATACTAATTTTACTACATACTACACACATACTACAGGACCCCTGTCTCATTTAGTGCACAGGCTAGATAGTGCTCAGGGAATAAATCAGAGTTGTGTCACAAAGAAGAGCCCTTACCTTGTTGGGTACAAAAGTTAGGTTTGTAATGAATGGGAAGGAAGTGATTGTAGGAAAAGAAATGATGGTCTTATGGTTTGCAGGTGGCAGGTCATCTTGGAGAAATGGATTCTATCCCTGCTGTTGCTACAGTATTTCTATATGGCTTTGGAGAATCACTGAAACATAAATGTTCACATTTGGCCACTACTTGTAAGTTCCTCATTTTGTGGTTGTCTAGTTTTTAAGATCCCTGGGACCAAACTTATAAAAGTGCTGAAAGCTCGTAATTGCAATTGAAGTTGACTGGAGTTGTGTCTGAAAGTGCTGTAAAATTACTAAATTCTGTGAGAAATCAGGCCCTAGGCCACACAAAATTGGCGGACACTTCTGTTATAGAGATATAAACTGGCCATCAGGAAGTTACATACCAGCAAACTGGCCATCAGGAAGATACGTGGTATTTTCTAATATCTGTGTGCTTGACTATGCAACCTTCATGATATTCTATTTATATATTTATTGGATGACATATTATACAGAAGCAGGGATAGCAGAGGCTGCCTGGGGAATGCCTTTGTCATGTCCTTTTCTAGTCACTGCTGCCCACTCTATCAGCTGTGCCAGCTTGCTGCTGGAACCCGTTAGAATCTAATACATGTTGAATCTGGACTTTGTCAGAGATACAATATCTAAGATGCTGTTTGGTAAGATTATTAACACTTAGTATGGTTGTTCAAAGTGCTTAAAAGATATTGGCTAGTCCGATTGTTACCCTGGCTTCGAAGAGTAAGGAAATGGAGTCAAAGTGTTTTTTATTTGCCCCAATACACAGATGGCCATCAGTATAAGCAAGAGGATACATTTTTGTTTTCGTGGATCCAGTGCTGTTCTCATGCCACTAGATCTCTCTACCTAGGCCTCAGTTCAGCGATGTACTTGAGCACATGCATATATTTAAGTGCATGAGTAATCCCACTGAAACAACTCATGCTTAAAGTTATGCACACATCAGAGTACCTTGCTGAGTCAAGGCTATAATGCAGATGTTGAAGACCTCAAATTAGATTTGTGTTTCTAAAATATCCTGCAAGGGAAAAGAACAAATATGAGCTTGGACAAGAAAGCAATAAATCACAGGGCTTGGACTGCAGGTAAATCCACAAATCTGCTATGTGGGTGTAAAAAAGCTAATGAGCCCCTTGCATTTGCATCCAATTTCTGTGCATATTCATTATTCTTAAAATAAAGGGAATCACATTATCAATAAAGTAAAGTCATGTCTTCTGACAGGCACAATGTATCCTTATCAATTTCTTGGCATATTAGAAAGAAAAAAAATCCTAATTTGTGCTATATGCATTCTCTCCTTAAAAAGAGAGGAAGAAAGAAATACAAGAGTAAAATGCAATGGAGGGAGGTCAATATGTAATTTGTATATCTGGTAATACAGAAATAAAACTAGGTAGATGAGCTATATGGAAAATCAACCAATATAGTCAACCAAAATAGCAATATAGTTGCTTTCATTTACCTTGTTTGTTAGAAATGGGGAAGAAATTCAATAGGGAGCTACCCTATTCAAAACAAAAATAAAGACAATTGCTGAATTGTTTGGGTTTTTTTTTTCTTCACACAATTGCATGCATCCCCAAAGAACAGATAATTTTATGTTGGATTCTCATTCATTGCCATGAAGTCTTTTTTTAAGATTAGAGGGCTTGACAATGACAGGAACATCCTGTTGACAAAAGAGAATTCGTAACCTGAAACCTTGACTCAAGCAGAGCTGACGGTTTGCTTGTTTCACAATTGAAGAAAAAGTATTTCCTACTCTTTGGAGGACAAACACACGGGGCCTGACTCTGTACTTGTTAGGTTCATCTGAATATATCTCACAAAATCAATTCTCAGTCATTGCAGAGATCATCATTGTTATATCTCAGTTCCCCTTGTTCGCTGCCTATGGTACACAATAGTTTAGTCTCCTGAAGGCTAAGTCCAAGGGTAGTCAATTATTTTTTGACAAGGTCCAAATTTCTTCTTCAGGTTACAGGTAAGGTCCAGATTTTAGAGAAAATAATATTTTAAAAAATGATAATAAATAAATAAAAAGATTTCAGAGACCATTCAAAAACGTCAAGTGTCCTGTATTTGGTTGGCGGGTCCACCTATTAATTATCCCTGTTTTAGTCTGGTCCCAGTTATTTGGCTAAGTGAGGTAACTGGGTGAGATTTAGTGCTCTGTGATAAACAGGAGATTGGACTAGGTGATCTGACCTTAAACTCTATGACTCTTCACTGATGCAAATTTTCCATTTGATTTAGAATCTCATTATTTTCTTCTCAGACACCGTTAGAAGGTTAATCTGAGTGAAGAATGCAGGATTGGGTGGCACTGATTTAGCCACAGGGTTGGCCCAATTTGTCTCTTTATTAGAGTTATTGGTGAGTGGGGTGTTTGTTTTCCAGTATTTGTAACTTTTGGAAAATTGAGAGGTGTTACTCATGAAAATGAGGGACAAGTAGGTTAGTGTGAAGTCTGGCATACTGCTGTGGAAAAGCACTGTGTGATCTCCGCTCTGTCAAACAATCCTAGTGTGCATGAGGGTGGGAACAAAAAGGCACAGAATCAGCTAGCCATATGTAGCTAGCGAAAATAAAGCCCATTTAAAGCACTTGCAGGATTCCAAAACAAATAGAAATGCTTTAGGAGGAAACAACCTTAAACAAGCAAAAGACTTCCACGAGGATTATTGCTCAGGAAAAGAGCACTCTTACACAGCAGCAATATATCCCCTGAAGCTGCGAATGATCATTACAGAGGAGAAAGTCACTGACACTGATGAGAAATGTGGGGAGTTTTATCAGCAAGATCAAATAGTCTTAGAAAGCTATATTAGCAGAGCAGGCTGCAATTAAAGGCTCAGGACTCCAACAAATAAAGAGAACGGGAATGTTTTCAGGAGAGGTTTGAGTCCTCAGACCACCAAATAAGTAACCTGGAATATCAGAGGCTGGCAGTAAATAACATCATCCAAGATGAATTCGAATAGCAGAGATGCTATTTTAATTTGCAATATGTTGCCTAAATACAACTGACATATAATTTGTTGCAAATAGTATTTAACAATCTTGACAATTTTTTCAGAGAGTAATTGTGAAAAGTTTTCCTATTATTTGACTCGGCGGGGCCTGTGTGGATTTGCAGGACTCTAGTGGTCAAGAACAAGCTATCTTTGTGACTTAAGGTGTTTTTAAATGGTATTTTGTTAGGTCTTTTAATCACAGTCCAGTATTTGTGGCTTCACTGGTTTTTTCCATGACAACACACTTGAATTTTACTTGAAAGTTTAAAGATTTGAAGCTTAAATATATGAAAAAGGGTGAAGCATGGTAGAAAGAAAAAGAAAATGAAAGTGAGAGAACACATTTGGCTTCCGTATATAAATGACATGTAATTTCCACTAAGTCACAGGAAAATAATTGTCTTGCATTGAAGCTTGGCTGTTTTATTTGAAAATTCTGTTTCTCAAAATTACATTTGTTGTTTCAAGGGCTAAGTATGGAAAATTTCCTAATGCACTTTTAAACCCATATAACTAAGAGAAGATCATGTTAAATAAATATAGCATGCATGATGTTTATGAACATATATATTTAGTTCCAGTGCAGGGGTTCACTTCCCTCCAGCATCTGATTAGGCTAAAAAAACCCCAAACAAACAAAAAAGGATATGATATTACTGATGTGCCAGTGTATTATTTTAGTTGAGGTACGTTAAGCAGTTAAGAACCATTTGAAAATAGTGCTGTCAAGTGAGATTACTTCAGGTAGGTAATTAAAGCATTTGTGGTATGTAAAACAGATCTTCAATCAAAAGGATTTGTATTAGAAAGTTCATTTCTTTAACTGTCCAAATTTTTTTGTAATGTATATGAATGCAGGATTTTTTTTTTCAGGTGCTTTATTCCAAACGTCTATGCTGCCCTCTTCACTGCTGCTCTCGTACCATTAATGTGCCTAGTGGTTGTATTTGTGGTATTCATCCATGCCTATCAGGTGACTCCCCAGTGGAAAGCATATGATGACATTTTCAGAGGAAGAACCAATGCTGCAGGTAGGAGACAAAACATGATTCCATGAAGACAAATAAAAACAGAGATGGTAATGCTAACTTAAAGTGGAATTCTATCCAGTGCAGAGTACCTGCACAGAAACCCTGATTCAGGTACATCCTTATGCACCTGAATACATTTAAGCTTATTAGTGGTCCCTTTGAAGTCAGTGGACTACACATATATGCTTAAAGTTATGCACATGCTTTTGTATTTTGCTGAATTGAACAAAGCCCTTTGCAATACTTAAACTTTAGATTGATTGGTCTGTTCTGTTAGAATAAACAATAATAAAATAAACTATTTATAAAAAAGTGTTCACTAAACAAAATTCCAATGTCCTCTCCAGTCTTCTAGGCCAATACTTTAATAATAGGGAATTATGTGGCTATCTTGTAAAAGAAATTGTTTTCTTTTCAGTGTCTTTCGATAAAATGTAGTTATGGTGTAAAGAGGTGCAATTCCATAGTCTAAAGCTGAATTTAGCTATTAGGTTTTATAAACTCTCAAATGGTTCTTGAATCAATTTTTATACATAGAGAGAGTTTCATCCATCTATAGAAAAAATAAATTGAATAGAAAAGAAGTAAGTTGCTACCAAATTCATTTCATGAGTCCAGGATATGACACCATACAAATATATAAAAGGCATCTTTGTTAGATTATAATACTTAAAGCTACTGTGACATACTAATAAAACTTTCGATAGCTAAATAACTATTTATAAATAGACAAATGTTATATGTATTGTATATGCACCTTTTCAACATGTCACTGCATCCAGCTTTGAGAAATACATCTTTTGCAGCACAAAAATGAAATATTAACTATATGTGGTCTGGGAATTTTCTCAGAGAGGGATTTGTCCTTATCTTCACTGAGTACAAGCTTAGTTAATAGGAATATGTATTTGGATAAGTTCCAGATGACAAAACATATCCTGTTTCACGTGTACTTAGCATTACATGGCTTGTTTGCACTTATGTTCCCTACCTATCCTCTGAAGAATCAAAGGGAATGCCTTCAGACTTCGTAAACGTAGCATACTTCACTGTAAGACAAAGAATTATTCCTTTATTCAGTGATGAATAATACTGAAAATTCATTTACAAGGACTGCTTTTTCATATTTCAAAGGTATTTTGATCTGCCATCTTACTCTTCAATGGGCTGTGTATGAAAATATTTGGTGCATTTCCTATAAATGAAAGCCCTGGAGACTTAAGTCTTTTGTCTAATTAGAAAGTAAAGTACAACACAGTCACAAGCAATACATGCTTCCTTACACTGATCAGCTAATGAATGTCAAAGTAGGGCAGACTGGGAACTCTAAATCCACTTCATCTTTAATCTCTGTATTGAAACTAGCAAAAAGGGTATTAGTTATGATATATTTTTGTGATATAGAGACACTAATTCTTTAGGAATTGGACTGAAACCCACTGTTTTCAAACAAGCCACTGAACTATCTTGTGTAATAACATTTAGACCCAGACCTATAAAAAGATATGTGCCCTTGCAAAGTACATTGCAGGACTGAGGCTTTTGTTTGTCAATTTGTAGAGTCTGTATTCACATCTCTAGTTATTAGATGAAAGTCTGATCATCAATCTTTTTCTGTCTGTTCTTGTGAATTTTAATTTTGAATTTGTAATATTAGAATTAGTAATTTGTTGTATTTTGAGATGAGATGTTAAACACTTCGTTTATGCATGTAAAATGGGAAAATCAGATCAGATGCAAATATATAAAATTCACTGGCCTACTTAACTACTAGGTAGCTTTCAGTCCCTTTAGCATTGAACTAGTGAATTCAGTCCCATCCAGTGTCTAAGCTGTAATTAAGAAAAGACAATACTCAGGCAATAACATACATAAAGTCAACAATGAAGATGTCAAAAAATATTAACAGAAACCATGCCTGGGTTAAACAAAGGCATGGACTATTAGATATGAGCAAAGGCATCGTTTACTTAGGATGGGATGTCAGTACTTCACTGCAACCTGGAACGAAAGTAGAGGGGAAAGGGCATTCTGAAGTGTCTGGAGAATATGAAGTTGTCAAGAGAGGACATGTTAAATGAAATGTCAATAGGAGCTTCTTTTTATACGGAAAAATTGGTGAATCTTTCAGTAGTCATATACCATCAAAGGAAATTGGTCTTTAATTATCCTAAGCATTCTGCAAGCAGACCCATTCCCTAAGGAAAATTACATGCAGTGTAGAAGAGAGATGTAGAGACTCCATTTTGAACAGAAAAAAACAACAAAAAAACAAAACGTGTTTTCTGGTATGGTTAGCAGTATTTATAAATTCTACAAAGCTAATATTCAGTTATTAGTATATTTAGACTGTAGCTCCTTGAGATAAGGGCCTGTCATATCACTTTCCTATAAAGTGCATTGAACATATATGGCACCTTATACATAATAAATAATAGGCTTTTTTGACTGTCTTATCAAATATTTTTTACTGTGACGTGAGAAGTAACTAGATCACTGAATCTTTTCATGGAAATACATGTGTTTTAAGGCCTATTCCACTTTTATTTAAAGTATAGTGTTCCACTGTAGTTAACTTTATGTTTGCGTAATCCAAAGGTGAATGAAGAAATTAATTATTTTAGAGAACTGTCTGAATTCTCTGGATCAGAGGTTCTCAACCCCTGGCCCTTGGGCCAAAAGTAGCCCACGGGGCTTTTTAAAATGACCCGCGCTGCCCGGCCACTGGCTGGGAGCTGGTCCCGGCGCACAGCTGGGAGCCCTGCTGTGGCCGCCCACCTCCTCTCTGGGTGGGGCCATGGGCTGCCACAGCTGAGGGGCATGCAGGAGTGGGGAGGGGAGGATTCAGGCTGGCACGGCACGGCTGGAGAGGGAAGGGCGGGCGCGACTGTGGGGTGTGCTGGCTGCTGGAGGTAGCTGCAGGCAGTGCGGCTTAATGGGGGGCTGTGGGCTGGCACAGCCACAGCGGGGGAGTGGGAGCATGGGTTGCGCTGTTGCTGGGACCCACACGCCTGCCCACAAACTGGCCCTATACCTGGGCATCCAGTGCCTACCCCCCTTTTAAAAAAAAGTTTTTTTCAAAAATTTATAAAATCTTTTTGGCTCGAGAGTCACAAATATAATTTTTAGAACCCTGAACCAGTCTATTTAATTAAAATTTTATTTAAATTTGATTAATTTATTTTTATTAATTTAAATTTAAATTGAATTTAATTAATTTAATTTAAATGTAAATTTAATTAAATAGACTTGTGGCCCCTGCGGGTTCTAAAATTATATTTGTGGCCCTTGAACTACTGCTCTAGATAGTCCTGTCTAAGAAAGGTAAAAAGTGATGTGAATGGCATCATGATTCATGGTTATGTTTAAAGAACTGAACTGTTCAATTAAACACTAAAAGTAATTGCAAATGTACTTGGATATAAAACGTGATGATTGAATTTGCTGGTATTTGTGAACTCTTTTTTTCCATGTTGATTCCAGTGAGCAAAGAATGTTTGCAGAAAGCAAAAGTGTTATAAATTCTCATCTATTCATTTTGCACACAAATCTTCATACAAATCTACACTTGGAGAAGTGTTTGTGTGGTCATCTTAAAGCTGTTTGGGAATCATCCACTTAGGAAGATGTAAAAAGTACATGATCATTTGCCACTCTGACTAGTGAACAACAAATATTCACAGGAATGGTTCACAAACAATCTATAGGCTAAATATGTTTCACAAAATTTGCTAAATTATTTGTTTTGGGAGCACTTCTTATCTAACTTTTGCCTAGTCTAGCTGTTGGAGCTTTGTGTAGCTTATGGGAAAAGCTCAGGCAAATACTACTTTATTCTAACTATTGTGGATTTATCTCCTTATAGTGCTGAATTTTGTATGAAGTCAGAACTGCACACTTAATCCCAAAATAGTGTGTGTACCAGTGGAATTTTTCAAAATAGTCAGATCTGTATGTCTACACTGGCAAATTAATTCGAATTAAGGAAGCTTAATTCGAACTAACTAAAGCCATGGCTACACTAGGCTTTAATTAGTTCGAATTAAGGGCTTCCTTAATTGGAACTAATAAATTTGAATATGCTATTCGAACTAAGGGTTAATTCGAACTAGTTAGGTCAAATTAACCAATGTGGCCATGTTAGTTCGAACTAATTGCTTAGTTCGAACTAACCAGCCCATTGAACTCAATGCAATTCGCTAATTCGAACTAAGCAAGTGCCATGAATTGCACTTGCTTAGTTCGAACTAAATTTTTTCTAGTTCGAATTAAGTTAATTCGAACTAACTAAAATTAGTTCAAATTAGTTAGTTCAAATTAGTTTAATTCGAACTAACTTTAGTAAGTGTAGACATAGCCTAGGTGGTTGAGCTAGAAATGTGTCAAAAAAAGTTTCATGTGTAGACCCTTCTCCCAAATTATTGGAAGAGTTGGAAGCATAACTTTTAAAACAGTTTGATCTTGTACGACTTTCTCTTTCACAGCATATCAACCTATATCTCTCTGAAATGGAAAATTCTCCTCTTGGATACAAAGACAGTAGTATTGTACTTCATTTCTTTCTTCCTATAGGTGTAGATAGATTATTCTCAATGTGAAATGAGATTCCCACATGTTCTAGGTATTGAGGATAGAATAGCAACATTGTGTTTTGTCATATGGATCTCAGAGGAAAATTTTACCCTAACCCAGTCTTAGGGATAACATGTTTTCACATGAATGAATTCCTTAGGCAATTAGAAATAGGAATAGTTCCTTAGGCTATTTCTCAACTGTGATAGGGAATAACAATGTTTTCAAATTTAGATATTCAGGATTTTCATCTTTCCATTTATTTTTCTTCAACTCCTATTTTTACTGTACTTAATGTCAGTAAATTCTACAGTCTTTGGGCATGTTTGAGTTCCAGTATCACAGGCCACCAAAGCAAAGCAGGAAATCAGTTAACACTCCTGTTTCACTGATTTTAGAGGCACTTCTTTTTTCAAAGACATAAATCAACATGGAGAGACCATTGCTTTCTTCCCACAGTATGTTTTTTCTAGGGGGCAAAGGAGGACTGGAATTGATTGTCCTCCTCTCCTTGCTCAAGGAAGATATGAACACTGAGCTTCATAGCCCAGCATGATAGCATCAATATTGCCATATGCTTTATCACATTGCATTGAAGATAGCTGGCATCTCAGGTCAGGAAACTGTCTTCAAAGGTAAAGGTCAAGAGAGAGAGGAGCACAGGAAGGTCAAAGTTTTATTATTTTGCAGAAGAACCAGTGTCTGGTTTACAGTCATGTAAAGGGCAATGGTAAGAAGGAAAAAGCTAGTTTATAAAGAATTCATTTATTATCTAATCAAATCAGATCTTTTTGAAGATGTAAACTCGGTTTGTCTAGAAAAGAGATTAAAGTTTGGGCTGATTCAAATTATTGTCAAACCAGTTTGCCCAGCTCTACTGCAAACCAGTTCTGTTGACGGGGAATTTTTATATACACAGAACATCTAAATAATCAGCTCTGATGGGCCAAATGGAAAGTGCACAGTAGCAAACATCCATCAGGTAAATTTAGTACGGAGCTTTAGAAAGTGTGATCCTGCTGACATTGAAGTCAGGTAGCGTGGGAGCAGAATCTGGTCCATATTTAGGATATACTAGCTATAGGGAAAGTGAAATTGGACATGATTTTTGGTTATTTAGGCTATGTCTACGCTACATGCTAGGGCTGTGAATTTCCTGCTTGTTGACCTGCATTTGTGCTAGCTCTCATTGAGCTAGCGTGAATCTAAATGGCAGTGTAGCCATGGGAGCAGAGTCAGAAGCAGCAGAGGCATCGCATTGCATTGCAGAGTACATACCCACTGATATCAGGAGGGTTTGTATTTGGGGGGGGATCATGCATCCATTGCCACTGTGGCTACACTGCTGTTTGAACTCAATGAGAGTATGTGTACATGAGAAAGGGAATCACATCCCTAGTTCATACTGTAGATATAGTCTTAAAGAGCTGATATGCACAGAAAGAGAGGAACAGTATAAATCAATGTGATTGAAATATTGTCAGTTGAAAAGAGAGGGAAAAAAAGGTAGCCCAATCTTCATCTGGTTTATTGAGCAGTCTGTTGTGACTTTTTTTAAAATTTCAAATAGTTCGCCCATACAGTTGTGTATAAATGGCTCTCTGTTAGCTTTTGTGTCCAATTTGCAACGAAAAAATAATTAGTTTTTGTTCTGGCAAAAGCTTTGTTTCTGGGTGACCTCAATTTATTGAACAGCATGTGATGATGTCGCTTTCATGCCTTAAGCATAAAGATGCAATGGTATTTATCTGAGTAAGATTCTGCCTTGTGAATGATGCCAGAACCAGTCGAAAGGAAAACAAGTTTTTGCCAGGAGCAAACAATAGAACGGGTCTTAATAAATCATGGCTTAGATAGTTGGCTGAGCTGTTCAACCACCTTTGTGATCGCCTCTTGTTCTGGGCTGGGTGTGTATGTCTGTATCCAATAACTTGGCATAATAGAGCAGCCTGAAAACTGCTGTAAATTCTGACAGCTGCCAAGAGCCCCAAGAGGCCGGTATGAGGATCAGCAGGTTGAATGTATATCCCAGCCTTTCTCAGAATGCAACAGAGGAGAGGACTTTTGCTTTTAGGTTGATAACATGTGACTAAGGTTTATACAAAACATCCAGCACAGTAGTATCTGATACTAAAAGTAGTTATTTATTTGCACAGTGTCCAAGGGCTCGTTTCAGAATACAGAGGAAAATGTGTCCTTGCCCCAGAGAATATACAAATTTGATTAAGACAAGTGAGTGTAATTACAAACTCCAAAAAGAGTTGAGGGGGCTAGGGTAAAATAATGCACTAATGTAAATCTGTCATGTATACTCCGTTGTTCAGAGCTGTGTTTGTTTTGACTATGACTTAATCCCCATCTTCAGTTCTCATCAGATTAGTTCCTTTCCTGTAGGAGATGCTGCAGATGAAAATTATTTTGTGCAGCTCTTTGTGGACCTAGTTTGTACAGCTAGCTCATTGGAAGGAGTGTTTTTGAATAATTTTATAATGCACAAATATAAATGCGGCCTTTATATTGGTTGGATTGCTAATATCACTCTGCAGACTGCCATTTTTTCCTGTTCATTGTACATTACCCCTCCCTGTAGTGGTTAGATTACAGCTGGGCAAACATTCATAACAAAGCCCAAAAATGCCTCACATTGATCTGGTATTGGGTTTTCCCATGAAAGGGAATCTCTTCAAGGTGCATCAAAAGGTTTGTAGATGGTTACATTTTGGTGAATATTGAGGAGTTTCAACAAGGCCTATAGATAGATGAGTTACATCTGGTTTCAGGTTTTCTGAGGGCTCAACTTGGCTGATAGCCATCAAGTTTTCCTCCTCCCAAAAGGAACTGGGTTATGTCTCCTTTAATTGGTGCTGCCTTTTGAGGACTACAACTCAGCTTAGCCATCAACATCTTCACGGAATGGCCAGCTTGGCTCCTCCTAGATCTTGCTATCTAGGATACCTCTGAACTTCATACTGAAGAAAAGCTGGAGCAGTCTTTTCCAGTCTCCTCTTGCAGCATATGGAAGCAAAACTGACTAGCTGTCCTGCTCAATATCTGCACTGTAGTCATCTCTCTCACCAACCAAAGTTGGTGCAATAAAAGATATTACCTCATCACCTTGTCTCCTTAGTACCTGACAAGAAATTTTTTGGAGATTTTTGCTAATTGTCACTACTGAAATCTAAAGATGGACAGAAGCAGGATATGATCTAGACTCTTTGGAAAATTTTAGCAGTCCATTCCATGGATAAATCAAGGAATCAGTGGAAAAGCAGGCCACTCAGTTTTTCTTTCTCTTCTTCTACCTACTAAGGGGAGAAGACATAAAAGTCTGGGGTCTGGGAGCAGAATTGGCCTTGCTAAGGGGGAGCTCAGCAAGGTTCATTTGTTTTATATTGACCTTGCTGGAGTCCTAGTCGTTTCATTAAAGGTTTCACTTGTAATTTTTCAATGTGTATGAATTCAGTGAAAAGTCAGGGTACCCCAGATTCTTGCTGAACCTATGATGATGTTTGCCAAACCTCATGTAAAGCTAAACAAGTTTAAACATCTCTAGTTAGCTCCTCATTTAAGACTGCTGTTATTCTCAGCCTACTACATCCTAGATAGAATTATATTAATTCAGAACATAACATTTAGTATTTTTGTGTCTTGTTTGTTCATAAATTGTCCATGTAAAAGTAGAAACTGTCTCCGATTTATTAATGTTCAACTGAAATTTCCACAAGTAATTCTTGGGCTATAATGTGAGCAATTAATGAGTAGTTTATTGAAAATTAATATTCAGCTCTGGAATCGCAGTGGTTTTGACTGGACATACACTGCTTATGATTTATTTCCCTTTTAACTATCTAAGCACAACTCATAGAATCAGGTTTCCAGTGTGAGAACTTGTGATTAAAAATTTAAAATGATCTTTTCACAAATATTTCCTTATATCTTTTTTTCGTGTTTCTGTGACCATTCCTGCCAACAAACTAATTTTCTAAAATAATTGTGGAAAGTGAGAACACAAAGCTGTTATGAGCACAATTGAAGCATATTCATTTGAATTTCTGTTTTCAGAAAAGTTTTTCAGAATTTGCCTGATTCTGCATATTCCTTTCAATCATTCAGCTTTCCATCACTTGCTGAGGAAGAATCTGTGCAGTTATGACTGAATCTTCAGTTAGCCAATATAATTCACAGTGCATTAATCTCTCTGTTCCTTCAAACAGCTAGGAATAGAGTAGCACAAAACTTAATCCAGAGTCTACAGTCAGTCTTCAAGTTTAGCCAAGAACAATTAAGAGAAATTAGAATTGCACTGTCAGTTTAACAACCTGAGGGGGTAAAGCAGCAAAACCAATATTTTTAATTATTCTTTTTATTGACTTTCCATTTTTTAAAAAAATTTAAATACTGTAGGTAGGGGAAAAATAGAAACACAATAGGGCAACATAAGAGCGAAAACACAAACATTTAGAACTGCTTGTGAGAATTCTTCTTTTCTTTTTTATTTGTTTTTCATAACAGGATAATCCTTATGCTTCACAACCAAAAAAGGAAAACTCTGTATTAAAAAGGTGCACACTCCTTTTCCAGTTTATTAATTCATAATTGAATTCACATTTTTTCCTACTGTTCTGGAAAGTTTAGCTCAAACTTGGGGTGAGTCCCCCCAAAAGATCATGATCCTTTCGACAGTTCTTCTTTGTGATGATGAGTCAGATTTAAATAATAAATTCGGGAAAGAGTTACCAGATAAAGTTAGTTAAACAGTTACCAAATAAAGTTAAGTTTGTTGCACAAACAACAAAGGAGCTTCTAAATATAGTAAATCATGTTTACAGACAGAAGAAAAGAAAACTGGCCATTAAGATTCTATCAAAAAGCCATTCCAAAATCAATGGTACTTTGTATACCAAATTCATTGTATCTTATGTATTGTTTTCTTCTTAATAAGAGCTGAATTTATCAGTAGGGCTTTTTCTTAATATCTTTAAGACAGATGGGTATATGTTTGTATATATCTTCTGTTCTGTGAATGGCATTTTAATTATAAATTTTTTCCTGTGTCTTGACCCAAGAGGTTTCAGGGGAAGTCCTTGTAGGTAGAAGAGGACTAATAATAGAGAAAAACCCAGAGCTGTCAGGTCTTCCATTCAAATGGAAATACCCTGCAACAAGGAGCTAGCTGCAGTCCCTGGGAACCAGTTTTCCCAGTGTGCCCTTCATATGGGCTAGAGCTAAGCAACATATCACCTGACAATGAACTTGAAGCCACATAGTGGGATCACGTAACACACTATATAAAAGGGAGACTCCCTCAAGTGGGACTAAAACCAGAAAGAGGAGAGAGGGTGCAGAAGAATCCTGGACTCCTTGGAAGACTCTAAAACACAAACGACTGAGGAAGGATGAGGAAAACAGACAAGTGTTTGTTATCTTTCCCTAGATCTGCTTGTGCATTGTCTCTGAGTAAAGTGTGATTAGTTTAAAAGTGTCGTTTCAAAGTCTCTGTGTTACTTGTTTTAACTGCTACAAGGGTGAAACTTCAATCCATTAAAGTGGAGTTATGGAGAGAGCATACAGACATTAATGGGTGCATAATTGTCTTGGAGGCCAAGGGCAGATGAGCTGCAGGGCCCTCACATACCAGCCCTGAATTAAGTATCCCAGGAGTGGGCCTGAAAGGCCAGCTATAAAGCCAGTGACTGGATGCTGCTCAGACTCAGTAAGCTTAAGAACGCATGGGATCTAAGGCTCTGGGCCCAGTACAGAAGCCTGGTGAGTGTCTCAAAGGGCCGCTCAGCGAGGGCTGTAATAATTCTTATTATCAAGTTACAGTATCACCATAATCTCCAAAAGCTCACCAGGCTAATGAACCAACGGTTTCTCTTTTGTGTCATTTGCCACTTTTCAGCTGGATTATAGTAATTCTCTGTTTAGAGGTTACCCTGCTGCTTTGCCTGAAGTTACAATTTATTCAATACTCTGCTGGCTGGTTGCTTATGATAATGTGAATGGCTGATCACACTTCTCTTAGACATAGGTTGCTCTGTTAGCATTGTGGGAAGAGTGAGGTTTTCTTTTAATCTTTTGTTCACATACATTACTTCTTATGATACTACTCTGACACATTTTTTCAGTCTTCTGTCCCATAACTTGATTCATAGCCTTAAGTCCAGTTTCTAGGCTCTGTTAATTATTGCTGTTATGAATTCATTGTAGAGAAGAGCTCTTGGTTCCCTAAACTCTTAAATGTGGAATTGTTTCTCTTTGATGTTCATTGCTTACCTTCATGTTCCTCTTCGAGTGCTTGCTCACATCAATTCCAAGTTGATGTGTTGCCAAAAGTTTTTTCCCCTAGTGATCTCATCTCTGTAGAGTCGGCTCTGGAACCCCCTGGAGTCACGCCTTCATGGCACAGAATATGGACCTTGCTGATCCTCTGCCTCTTCAGTTCCTTCTTACTACCCTTGACAGTCACTGCTTGCTTTGCAAGCATCTCTCTCTAGTGGCCATTGAACTGATTCCTGAAAATAGCTAAATAGTTTGAGTTAATCTGTAGTTATTGTTAGTTTAGATAGGACCAGTTTAGATAGATAGGACCCTGCTTATCAGGGTAATTTCCCCTTTCCCTGGAGATGGGGAATGCCTCGTTCTCCCAGGGTTAAACCAAGTGGGACTTGTAGAAAGCCCATGCCCAGGAATGATCCCCATACCACTCATGTTAAGGGTCTCAGGAAGAACCATCAGAGGGGTTGTTGTAAGGTCTGCAGAGAATTCCACCCTAGGACAAAGAAGGAGAGGAGCTAGAGACTGTAGTTTATCCTTATGGAGGCTGCTCTCCATTCAACGTTGAGCCTGATTGAGCTGACGCCCAATATATTGAGTTCGGTGAGAGACACGGCGCGGAGAAAGGACTTGTGTCTAGAGACCCTCAGCACCATCGTGGATCGCTGTTACTGAGGGACACCTGATGGACACAGCATCACTCCCATTCCCCTATTCCATATATATGAAGCAGAGGAACCCCAACAGGTGATGCTCTCTAATGCTCAAAACAGCAGGGCATAAAGGCAAGGACAGAGTGTGACTTGCACTGAGATACTCAAGCACCGACACCATTGACTTCTGCCCTGGAAAGTGGTCCATCGAGTTCTGTGCCTTTGGACTTCCCACCCAGGGAAATTCAGGAGGAGGACCTACAGCGTCCCTCCACACTAGAGATTTTTGCAGTGCCAGGGAACTGATAGAGTGAATGGTACTGTCGTTCCCTCCTAGGACACCAGGCCAACAGTGTTGAAGAAGCATGCAGTACTGTCCAAAAGAAAGTCGGCTATGATGCCTCGGTCATCATCTCTTTTGAACCGATTGCCAGCACTGATGGGAACCACACCACCCTGGTGCCTGAGGAGTGAGTTCTTGGGCTCCAACTTAGAAGTGGAATCTTACTCCTTGAGGCAAAGCCAGCACCAAGCAGGGAGATGACACCAGAGATGGAGGTTGGCCACCACAGTGGCAAGTGCCATCCCAGTGGCCTTTTTGGACCCTTAGGCTTTCCATCAGGCTCAAGGACCATAAGTAGGCTGGTCATTATCACTCGCTTCCAAGGGCAGATATCATCCACCTCGGTTGGAGGACATGCTACCGCTAGGAATTGAAACCGGCATCGAGTATGATGTTAACCTTGGCATTGAGTTTAAAGAACAAGCATCATAGGACCCCATGGGAGCAGAAAACCAAGAGATTGCCCTGGTTAGAACATCTTAATCCTCAAATGAGACAGTTACAGAGTCCCCACCAGCACCAGTGACAGGCAACAGCAGAGTCCACCAGGAACACTTGAAGGAGCATGGTGCAGAACTTGGGGTTCCAAATTGAGGAAATTTGTGATAATAGAAACTCCATTTTAAACCAGGCCTCAACAAATCCTAGGCACCAAGTTGCCATGGCGCCTAGGGTTTTGCCCTGGCACCTAAGAGCACTGGGCAAAGGGTCCCCACACTGCTGCCCTGCAGAGCATGTCGAGCTCCTGCCACCGAAAAGCTGCTGTGGCTCCTTTGGGCAGCAAGCGTGGCATGCTTAAGAACCCGCCTCTTTCGCTACTGGAAAAAAGTCACTGACGGCAGGTCTTTCAGTGGCACGGGGGAAAGAGGGAGAGACAGTGGAACTCTCCCACTCTAGCACTCTCGTCTTTCCCTTTTCCCTGCCCCCTCCCCCACTACCACCGAAAGAGCTGCTGGCAGTGGCTTTTTCATTGGCGGAAATGGGGGGGTCTTTTGGTGGTGAGCATGGCGTGCTAAAGAACCTCTTCCCCCATTGCTCATAAAAAGCCACTGCTGGCAGCTCTTTCGGCGGTGCTGGGGGAGGCAGGGGAGAGACTCAGTACTGGAGGGGAAGAGCGCTGCCATCTCTCCCTCTTCCCCCTATGCCACCGAAAGAGCCAGTAACATTGGCTTTTTTTTCTGGCAGTGGCAGGGCCCCCTTCTCTGCTGGGTACCTAGGAGTGCCTGAGTTTTCAGACTGCCCCTAGGTGTCCAGCAGATATTTCAAGGCCTGTTTTAAACCCAGTGGGCCCATCCAAGGTAGCACTGCTACTAATAAAAACCATCAATGACACAACAAGGTCACTATGGCAGATGCAACTTCCCTGCCTCCAACTGCTAAGATGGTGGAGAGGAAGTATTTTGTCCCCGTCCAAGGACAATGAGTACCTGTGAACTCATTCCACAGCAAGGAGGCCCCATGCCAAGGGCAAAGGATGTGAAGAAACTGGACCTTTTCAGGAGACAGATGAACTTTATAGGGGGACTCCAACTCTGTATTGCAGTAGGCAGTGTTGAGTAGAACAACTTTAAGTCTTAGGGGCCCATATAAAAGTTTATGGAGTCTGTACCAACAGACTCCTGATTGGGGTTCACAGCCCTGATCATGGAAGGCAAAATATTTGCAACAGACTTGCTTTAGGGGGTGCTTGAAGTGGCAGCTCACGCAATGGCATCAGTGGTAACAATGAGACAGAGCTCATGGTGACAGGCCTCCCACACAGTGTCTGATAGAAAAGCCAGCATCTTCTTTTTGAAGTCCTGGTGCTGTTCCCTAATCAGACATGCACAAAACTGCACAGTCTTAAATACTCTTGAGGGAGGGGTTGTGGTCTGAAATGCCTCCTTTGCGGTGCTGTAGTGTGGAGGCACACCAAGACTTTGTTGCAACATGTCCCACCCACACCATACTGCTGCTGACTTTACAGTTCTACCACAGCTTTTTCTTTTCTGTATAGTTTGAGGTTTATTTAGGGAATATGTAGGTGGGTGGTTGCACTTTATTTGATCCTGGTTTGGTTTTAGACTTAAACCACTGCAAGAAAAAGCACATTTGTCTAAAAGGACAATACTTTTTTCCATAAAGAAACCACAAACATTTAGAATCACTTCAACTCTAAGCTTTATAGAATTCAAACCTCTTTTCTTAACCTGCCCTACTTTGAACGCTGTTTAAAACCAGGTATTTTACAGCTGCTTAACAGGTTTATTTGACCTAGTTTTTAAGGCATTGTTTGATCAAAATATACCCAGTTGTCGGAACAAAATGTCAGTGAGGTGAGCTCAACCAGCTATTGAACTATAAATACTGGCAGGGCTTCAGCATTATATTAACAGGTTGTGATTTCAACAGTAAAGCCATCATTATTTACAATGCTGCTACATAATAAAGCTGAGACCTTACTTATAACAAAATTAAACACACAGCAAGCAATAGATGCCTTCTGTATCTTTTAACATTGATATATACGGAATCCAAAGCTTGTAATTATTTTAATCATAGAATTAGAGTTCACGATCTCAGATGAAGTCTTTCAGATCTTCTTAGATTTATGGGGCTTAATTCTGATTTTACTTAAACTGGTTTTACATTGGTTTAATTCTGTTGAGTTCAGTGGAGTTGTTCTTGATATGTGCTGTGGGGAACTGAAGCCAGGTCTACACTGATGGCAGCAAATTTGCCACTGTCAGTTTGATTTTTCCAGTTTGATTGAACTGTCAGTGAAGACCCACTCAATCAATCTGGAAGTCAGTGCAGTATTTAGTCTACAGAAGAGAAGACTGAGGGGAGATTTGATAGCAACCTTCAACTACTTGAAGGGGTGCTCCAAAGAGGAGGGAGCTAGGCTGTTCTCGATGGTAACAGAGGACAGAACAAGGAGTAATGGTTTCAAATTACAGCTGGGGAGGTCAAGGTTGGATATTAGGAAAAACTTTCTCACTAGGAGGGTGGTGAAGCATTGGAATGGGCTACCTAGGGAGGTGGTAGAATCTCCATCTTTGGAGATTTATAAGGCCCGGTTAGACAAAACGCTGGCAGGCGTAATTCAGTGGGAGTGGTCCTGCTTTTTAGCAAGGGGTTGGACTAGATGACCTCGTGAGGTCCCTTCCATCCCTATTATTCTATGATTCTATGTCTTCCCCTCAAGAAGAGTAGCGCTGAGTCAAAGGGAGGGCAGTTCCCTTCAACTCAGTGCAGTAGAGACGTCAAGGTAAGTAGGCTTTAGGAAGTCGAAGGGAATACTCAAGTTATTTAATGTAGCTTGCATATCTGCCTTTGACTGCAGCCGAAATCCACGGCCAGTGTAAACCTAGCCTGACATTAGAATCAGGCTCACCATACTTCAGAAATACATCAAATCAAGATAGCTTATCAATCCATTTTCTTCATCTTTTGTATGTAATCATTTCAACAGTTTACTCATCAGTCATGGATTTCAGAGAATTTTTTTCATGCTAAAATTACTTAAAGCTAGTATTGCACATGCAGACATCTGATTTACACATGCAGAAACACTGCTTTTGGCAG
Source organism: Pelusios castaneus (assembly GCA_007922175.1). NCBI lineage: Eukaryota > Metazoa > Chordata > Testudines > Pelomedusidae > Pelusios > Pelusios castaneus. Next base: position 7,738,196 of record ML685830.1, read on the forward strand.
GCTTTGCTGATTCACTTTGTCCTATCTTTGTCTATCCAGCCATAAAGCTACATTGCAAATTAAATAAAAATTACTATAAGAAAGAGGTAGTTTGAACTTTCTTGGAGTTTGTTTTGCACTGCTAACTTCTTGGCCCAACTATGGGTTTTAGAATGTGTTCCTTACTGTTCTTTGTCTTCAGTACATTGCATTAGTTCCATTTTACATGGTACCTGGAGCTAATTAAAGGACTATAAAGATACTGTAAAGGATTGCGAGATTTAAACAACAAAATGGCATTTCTGTTCATTAACATTTGAACATCAGATAAATAAATGAATAGCTGTACTGATAAATGCTGAATGTCAATATTTATAGAAGATTGTTATAGATAATAGCACAATTCATTTATGTTTGAAAATAAAAATGTGATAATTCTTACAATAATTTGTTTATATACTCTCAAACATTAGCAAACAGAGCTGCCAATTATAGGTTATTTTAAAAAGAAATATGAAAAGCAGCTATCTAATCAGTGTTTGTCAGATCTAATTCAGTATGAAAAGAAAGTTAACATTTATAGTTGGAAATGGAGCACTACATAATATTTAGTGCTTTAAAGTATTCTACGTCTTAAAGCCCTTTAACACATCATGAAGTCAATAGGTGTGAAGACTTCAGACACCTGTGGTGGCATGCATGCTCCCATTTCCATGTCTGATTGAATGGAAGATGATTATTGTCCACAATTTTGTTGCATGCTTTCCTCTCTGGGATTGGTTCAGTAGAACTACAAATGGGTAGAGGTTGTGGCCAGTTGGTCCTAAGACCCTGAAGCTCCATGGAAAAATCCTAAACAAACTCAGGACAACCTTGCATGCTGGTTTCTCTTAAACATGTTCTGTGTTAAGGCCAGCTCCAAAGCCCACTGAAGATAACAGGAATCTTTCCATTTGTACAGTGAGCTTTGGATAAAGTCCTCAATATGGAAGGGCTGTAATGAGAGGAGCGTGTTATGTGGTCACATTTCCCTTCTACAGTTATCAGTATTGTGATCTTCTCTATCAAGTAATGGGGAGCACAGGGACCTATCTTATCCTCATAATACCGCTCTGAGATAAACAGGCATTATTTTCCTCCTTTTGCAGATAGTCAGAGAGAGTAAGGCAGGGCTTATGTCTCATCCTTGGCTGTAGAGGAAAAGGGCAATATCTGTACCACGACTAGAATTGCATTATCTGGCTCTCAGCACTGTGCTCAGGCCACTGGAGTCTCTTAGCTGAAGTGGCCATGTTTTGGTATCTCCCACTAATAAGGAATGTTAACTGTTCTGGAGGGCCAAGTGGTACTTTATTTTAATGCTTTAGCTTTTCATCTCAGGATTTTTAGGTTATTATTTCATACATAATATAGCTCTTCACCTGCAACATAAAACCATTACATAATCTGGTCAAGAAAGGTACAGCAAGTGCTTTATAGGTCATGATTGAGGCACTGTCAAACAATGGTCTGTCCATGCTGAAGTGAGTATCAAAGTTCTCACTTACGTAGGGAAAGCTGCAAAATACAGCACCTGTTCACACAGTGCTTTGTTCCCAGTAATCCCCTCTACCCGCACCTGCCACAGTAAAAGTTTAAACATTCATTTAACAAAATGAATTGCCAATATAATAATAAAGTCCCTGAAGCAATTATTCCCTACCTTGCTGGAAGGTAGCCATGACATTGGCTGCCTGACTATGCTCATGTAAATTTTCTCTTGCATCACAGTAGAAAACATAGGAAAGGAACGGTTTACATGCTCTTGTGTATTCATTCCCATTTCCTTTTTTTTAGTCCCCTTCTCTTGTCTGTCAGATTTGCTGACATAAACATTAATAACAAGGAGAAGGGGCAATGCTTTCCAGAACATCTCTGCAATGTGAAATTTACAAAACTGGGCAAATATGGACTTCAAAGTCTATCATGAGAACTGTCAACAGTAGAAGCCAATCCAGTGACTCTTAACTTCAGGAATAGAATTTTATTTATTTATGCTGAATTCTGCTTTCATTTTGTGAACTTTGTACTTTACTGTATAGCCATATCACTTAGATCCTGTGAACTACAAATACAATAAGTAATAAAAAATATATGTGTATATAAGGCAATCTAGGAAGACAAGCATATATATGGATATTAGGCAATCTCCAAAGGTGTGTATAGTTTAAGATTTTGAAAACAGATATCTTTATATTGCTGAATTTTGTGCTTAAACCCAGATTCTGCAGGCACTTTTGCATATGAATAAAGTCAATATGCAAATACTATCTTTGAAGACAATGGGAATATTTAAATAAAGTTGTTCACATCTTTACAGTACCAGGTTGACCATCCACAGCATAAGTTACAACAAATCAGTGAATAATCTATATTTTCAATTTAAAATGTCAGAACCATAAAGGATTGTAATATTGTTTATAATTTTTATTACATTATTTGGGATTTTTTTCCCATTCTAGGAAGTAAATTTTCCATATTTTTCTTCCAAACTTCCAGGGTTTACTAAGAACTCCTCCACTTAGTTGACAGTATATACCAAAGCCATGTGTATCCCCACCAATAATGCAAGAGTCCCTCTATGTCTCATTTAATTGGATTGTCAGTGTCTCCCACTGATGATTCCTCCCCGCCCCCTGCCCTCCCCGCCCCCTGTGCATCTTCACAAGCAGCTTTCAAATCAGTTTGATGAATCAGCCAGCAGATGGTGCTCTAGGAGAAGGACAGCACATACCCATATCCCCCTACCCCTAATACCCCACGGTTCCCACCACCACCAAAGACAAAGAGAGGGCAGTCTTGGAAATGCACTTGATCATCACTGGAGAATGAATTCCAATGTTAATCCTTTTAAGCAAGAGATTCAGTTGCATGAAGGCTAATGAGAGAGCTACTGAAAACTAACCCTTCTTTATACACAGATAATGCTTTATAGTGTTTTTTACAAAGAATATCAACTGAAACTTTGTTTATGGCTTCCAGAGATCCCACTGGTCTTATACCTGTTTGCCCTGATTTCCATTACATGGCTTTGGGGAGGATTGCACATGGCTTACAGGCACCTCTGGATGCTAGTCTTCTTTGTTATCTTCAACAGCTTGCAGGTAAGAACTTTTCCTTGCTCTCTGGTTACAGAGAATGGGAACCGCCTCCATTGTGCATACCGTCTAACTTCATTATCTTCAACAAGCTGTGTAAAAACCAGAAGCATATAAAAGGCTCAGCAGCTTAGTACTGGCAATGGTCGCTAGAAATGTGGTTATTTTTAGAATTAATAGACTGAATGCATATTCAAGTAACTGGTATGTTATTCTAAAACAAAAGCAATAAAAATAATTACTTAGAAATTCTTCTCATAATCAATACGTTGGTGAGAAAACAGCACCTGTTTCTACACAGTATAATCCTGTGGCAATAAGTCTAACAAGCAAATGAACGTATCTACAGGCAATTGCAAAAAATAAAATGGGAAGCATTTCATTTAGAAAGTAGGGTAGGTATCAAACAGAAAAGGTTTAAAATGATATGAAACAAAACAATAATATTTAAATTGAAACTTGCTATTTAGCCTGTCCCATGCTGTGCACAGATAAAACAAGATCTTTTCAATTGAAAGCTCAGTCTAGACTACAAATTCTGTTTGAGTTACAAAACCCACAAAAAGGTGAGAGATGTAATAGTACTTTCATCTTGATACATAGCGTTACATGTAACTTCTGTTAGGCTACCAGCAGCCCTGATCCTACAAACATTTATATACGTGCATACCTTCAACCTGTCTGTGTCACTCGTGTGTAAGTGTTGCAGAATTGAACAATACAAAGGCATCTGCTAGTGACTCCATAATTAGGATTGTATTCTAAAAAGACCTTAAAATGGGGTGTGCATCCCTCTCTTTTCTTACAGTAGATGATCAAACATTGTGAAATTTCAGACAATGTTAGTTTTTATTCCCTTTGAATTGTCCCTGTCTTTTCAGTTTGGTTTCTATTCATAACTTTTTTTTAATTTGGTTGTGACTGAGATTGTTTCCTTGGTAATCCTGTCATTGTTGCGACACACACAAACCTACAAAAGCAGGAAGAGAAATTAAATCACCTAACGTACATGCTTTCTATTTCTTCTCATAGACACATGCCTTATCATTATAATTACTATACAACACCAAGTACATACTGCAACTTCAGCTCTGACCCCAGAGATGCCTCATTCCTTTTGAAAGCCCATCTGCACAATACAGTTCACTAAACTACCCTCTCCCAGCACACCCAACCACTACACCAACCACCCACAAATATTAGTGTGCAGAGGGAACTTTCACTCCCTGACATGGTACTTTAAACATACCATTTGCTCCCTCACCAAGGCTTGGATGTTAAAACAACAGAGCAACATGTGCTGAGAAGGTAACAGTCACATAAACCTTTCCCCTAATTTTCCCAATTCCTCCTTTAAATTTGATTTTCTTCTCACTCCTTATTATGAAAACATCACCCCTCATACCTGCCACCTAAGTTGAGATGCTCTGTGAGGAACAAATATATGGGAAGCAGGACGGAAAAAAACACATAGCAATTGCCCCCCTTCCCCCTTATCCAAGAGACTTCCAAGAACTTAACTCCTTGTTTGCAGGACTGTGACAATTATATATGAGGCACTCATGGAGAGCATTCACATTTGGCCCTAGAGACTGAAGACCTCTTACAGGAAAATCACTGGGGGTTGCATGTTGTCTGCAGGCTGCACTACAATAGCCAGACAATAAAGACTTTCTCCACCATATTTCCATTTAAATTATATAAATATCAATCTCCTACAGCACAAGAAGATCTATGCAGGAAAGATAGAAGGGTTGCCAACTTTCTAATTGCTGAAAATTGGACCTCCCCACCTCTTCTCCCAGAGGTCCTGTCCAGCCCCACCTCTTCCCTTAAGACTCTGCCCTGCCTCTTCCTTCAAGGTCCCACCCTCTTCTCTTCCTCGTTCTCTGAGGTTCTGCGCCTCGCTTGCTCCTCTCCCCTGCTCCTCCTGTCGATCACTTCTCTCCACCTCCTTTCCATTCCCTCTGCTCCAGAGCTGCAGCCTGACATGGCTTGCTGGTGGCCTGCACATGAGACAGGTAGGACGTGGTCCCAGCTAAACTGGGGCTGGTGCAGGTTGATGATCCAGCTCCTTCCCCACTTCCTTTCCCTGCCGATGACAGCTGGACTTTTGGTGTCCCATCTGTCCATGTGACCAAACACTGCCAGGTCCCCTTTTCGACTGGACTTTCCAATAAAAAACCAGGCACCTGGTGACAGAGCCCTGCACGGATACAAATATGTGGATCCGCATCAGATCTGCATCTGCAAGAAATGGTCTGCAGATATCCGTGTTGTGTCCACGGATGCTAATGTAATGCAGATATCCGTGGATATTCGCAGGTTTGCAGGGCTCCCTGCACATGTACCAATATGTGGATCTGTATCCGGTCTGCATCCTCAAGAAATTGTCTGCGGATATCCGTGTTGTATCTGCGGATGTGAATATAATGCGGATATCCATGGATATTTGCAGGTTTGTAGGGCTCCCTGCACATGTACCAATATGTGGATCTGTATCCGATCTGCATCCACAAGAAATTGTCTGCGGATATCCGCGGATAGAATGTGGGTATCCACAGATTTGCAGGGCTCTACCTGGCAACCCTAAACGATAGTTCTCTACAAATTATTATTTTCTTTTTTCTTTTTTCCTAGCCCTGAAGGACTCAAGTATAAAATCAGTTTTTCCTCTAGATTGAAAATAGCTCTAAAATTTAAAATGTAAACAATGTTTTTCTGCCTTGAGAAAGTAAATAAAAATGTATAGGAGCTGAACTGTAACTAAACAAGTTCCTTTGAGTCTCTTGAAGAGTTTAATAATTTCATATGTCGCATTTTTAAAAGCATGTTTTATGCATTGGTGGAGCTTTGAAACATAAATATAATAAAACAAAATCTGACACTTTTTGCTATTAATCTTTAGACAGGGCTTTTAAAAGTATAAGGCTATGAAATAATAAAAGCAAAACCAGAAGAAACATTTTCTGATGCTGGACACACTGGAGAGGAGTTGGAAATATAAAATCTCTTCTTTCCCATTAGTATGGTTACATGATTTTTGTTTAATGGAGGTTTGTTTTAAATGTTTTTGATCTGAAAGGCTTTCAAATAAAACATGTTAAAATATACTCTCTGGAGTAGTGCAGCACTTTTAATAATCATGCCACATTATTTACTATTTTATTCTCTTATTTATAACGTTTCAGTGATGTATTCAGGAAGGAGAAACAATGTCATATGACTTAGGTGACAGATGTTATGAATAATGAGCAGGGAATGGCCAAAAAGAACAGGGTGTAAACAACCTGAAATTGTGTGTGCTGTTATTAAATACTTATGGATAATAAATAGGTTAATAGAAGAGACCAACTAACACCCAGGTAAGGCATTTTTACAAGAAAAAGCAGCTTTATCATTTATTTGTGCCACGTTGTTGTAATGCATTATATCTAATTTGAATTTAAAAACAGCAATCCACTGTTCTTTTAGAGCTTCTTCCCAACAGGAGTAAGAGTATGCAGACTCCAGAGAAACAGGGCCTTCTTCCATGTTGTTGAAGAGAGATAGAGTGTGTAACAGAATGGTATTAAAAAAATATTTAGAAACAGCAGTACAAATAAGTTATTCTGTAAAGTACTTTATGTTTAGCTTCCAAAATGAGCTTAGAGTAGGTGGTTGGTAAGGTATTGTATATTATCCAACTTGGCTGATTTATTCTGCTGATAAACAGCTCTTGGGAAATACACTTGGTACAAATAACCAGTTATACAGAACAAATTGTTTCCATGCACTGCAGCAACTGACAGAAGTATGAAATGTCACTGGTTTCTACTGGAGATGAGCATACAGTATGAACTATTCATCTACAGTGGGAAGGAAGGCTACTCCTTTCCTTGCAATCTCTGGAATAAACATACCATGTACTGTGCATGGGGACATCACCGATTTACGTGGTCAGGGAGTAAACAACCCAAAAAGTTAATACAGCTAAATTAGCTCTGTGCATGGTGGCCAAAATAAAATTTTAAAATGTTTATTTAATCCATTTACTCCTCCTGCATGCTAATGTAATGTGGGAAAACTAAAAAATGAAAAAGCTAAAGGGGAGAAGGGATAAGAGCATATTGAGAATATCTGATGTTTTGAGTTCCTCAGGTCTATGTTCTTGATTAGGTTACTAGACAACATTTGTGACACAGAAACATCCCTGTGTTCTCGTGTGAAAGGCCTTGGCTGCTTATTCTGTTTGGTTGCCAAACTCAGCAATGAACAATTGTCTCTTCTCCGTACATTTGATTGGCTAAGGAGGGTTATTCATAATATGCTCTTCAGGGTCAGGAAGGCAAAATGAATCTGGTATTTAAATTGCTTGTCACTGAATGAAAGAGCTGGGATCAGACAAGCTGTCTTGCGCTGTTACAGTAATATAAATGAATCTTGTATTTTTCAAACAATTAATGGGGCTTGTCTAGATAAGTGATAGGTCACTTTCAGTGTTTGTACATGCCATTATAGGGTCTGAGCCAACAGTTCAAGGAAGTCAGGAGAAGTCTTCCATTGACTACAGTGGGCTTTGCATTGGGCCCTTGATCTCACCATATGTTCCCAGTAGGTGCTTTCTTTTCACTCTGCAATTTCTTAGACACATCTCTTGCTGCAGCCCTTCTCCATGAACGTGCCATTACTGCCTTCCTTCCAGCTAATCTTTGAAACCCCTCTGTCACCCCATGACATGTTTCAGATCTGCTAAGGGATTCAGAAGACTGGTAGACACCATGGGATATGTCTACAGTGCTATTAAAAACCTGTGACTGTCTCATGCCAGCTGACTCAGGCTTGAGCGAAGGGGGGTATTTATTTGCAGTGTAGATGTTTTGGCTTGGGATGCAGCCTGGAATCTAAGTTGAGGGGATCCAGACCTGCAAGTTGAGGGGATCCAGACCTCAGGCTGCCACCAAAGCCCCAACATCTACTCTGCAGTTAAACAGCCCCTTAGTGAGAGCTCCACAAACCCAAATCTGCTGGCATGGGCCAACCATGGGGTTTTAATTGAGTTGTAGAAATATCCCATGGGCCCTGGTACACCCTAAGCCAGCTTTATGGAGGGGGTATTTGGGACCCAAACAGGAAGACTGCATCCTGCAACTGATCTTAAAAGCTGGGGATCAATTAAGGTTGTCTGGGTGGTATTTCACTAATATAGCTGGTTAATCCTACTGTTGATTGGATATAAATATTCACTCCAGTGCCAGTAAATTCTGGCTTCCTCAGAACAATGGATCTCAATTTAACAAGCAAAATAAGCAAAATGCTACTGTTTACAAACTCACCCTTTAGTATCTTGGTGAATTGCAGAGCAAGAAAGGAGCGGGACTACTTAAAAAGTGTCTCCTTAAATGAAACCGGTGTGAACTACAAAAAATGTTTATTTCAGCTGGTTCTTTTTATTCAGCAACCCTGTAGCCTTTCCTTAGTTTAGGGTTTTGTTACTAGCATAAATCAATAGTGTGAGTTCTCATCAGGGCTAGCCCTAGACCAAATGGCACCCCAGGTGAGGAATGTTCTCGTCGTCTGCTCCGCCACGTGCATTTTTTAAACTTTACCTTTCTTCTGACCTGGAACTATCGTTATTGCCTAAAGCCTGGTTTATGTTGTTCTATTTCAGATATTTTCCCATCAAATTTGCCCCTTGCTGCAAACTAGATTGCAATTGAGTTTTGTGCTTTGTAACTGAGCTCCTGAAGATTTCTTCGTAGTCATCTTTTATTTTCTATGGAGAAAACAGGCAGTATCAGGGAACCAAAAGTATATGTTCTGCAGTCTTAGGAAGTCATCAAACATTACATGTTAAGCATGGCAAAAGTAGAAAGAGTATTTCTTTTATATTGTTGTTTAGATACGGTTTCAATAGATATCTCTAATTATATATGTCCTTTATTAGTTGCTACTTACTCTCTTCAGGTACATCTACACTGGAGCCTTAGGTCAACTTAAGGAAGGTTAAGTCAACCTACAGACTTGGGCTTTTATTAAGTTGACTTAAGTGCTTCCTTAAGGCGACTTAATAACACCACCTCTTACAGTCAATTTAACGCTTAAGTTGACCTTATTAAGTCGACTTAAGCCAGTGTAGGTGGGGAAAGCCCTTCAGTCAACCTAATTGGCCTCCTTACCCGGTGCAGTGTGGGACAGCTACCCACAATGCACCACTCCTCCGTCACCCTAGCACCGGCCAGTGTGGATGCAAGCAGTTGTTAGGAGTTTTCAATGTGGATCTGTAAGTCAACTTAACAAGGTTGACTTTAAGTTGACTTAAAGTTGACCTTGTTAGGTTGACTTAACAGAGCCTCCAGTGTAGACATACCCTTCAAGTCTTATAACACAAGTATACTTTTTCAATTACACAATAAAACAAGTTTCAGAGTATCACAACTGGGCTGTCACTTCACTTCATTCTTATATCACACTGACTGACTGGTAATGTCGTTCTCTTTTATACCCACAATAGCCTGGCTGATGACATTCTAGGAAGTTTGAGGAAAATATAGTTCTCGGAAAGTTTAGAAGGTTCTACAAAATTCTACATAGGTTCAGAATATTCTAGGAAGTTAGTGGAAAATGAATATGTATACGGAATACGTGAAATATTTTACTTCAAATATTCTATTTTCCCTTTTGTCATTAATAACAAAAATTATCTCCCAAGCCCAGTGCCCCTAGCCCCAGGATCCCAGGCAGTTGTCTGACCCTAAATCCGGTCCTGGTTATGATTACAATGCAAAAGTCACTTTAAAAGTGACTTAATATTAAAGAGGCAATTTTAACAGCAGTTGGAAAGGAAAAACTGATGGAAAACCAGAGGTCAATAGAGTAATTTTATTTTGAAGTTTCACAAAATAATGTTTGTTGTTTTTTGAAAACTTGTAGATGACATGCAAAGCTTTTTTAGAAATGGTGAGACTTTTAAAGTGTTTTTATTTTTGTAGAAAACTTTTAAAGAAATACAGGCAACATCATTTCATTGCCAGAAAGTTATAACTAGAGCTGTGTGGGAAATCATTGTTCTATCCTGTTAGAATCTGAGTTTTCCTATCCTTTGAAAGCATCTGACAAAGTGGGAGATTCCCACAAAAGCTCATGCGATATAAAAATGTGTTAGTCTTTAAAAGTGACACAGGATTCCTTGTTTGTTTTACATAGAGATCATTCATCAAGCAGCACAGGGAGATCATGAAAATATGAGGGGAAAAAACCCCCAAATTTGTGCAAAGGAAAGTGCAGACATACAAAATAGAAGAGACAAACAAAATATAAAGAAAGACCAGTGAGTACCGTGGAGAAAAACCTGCCAATGCCCTGCATATGCAGTCACATACAATAAATGTACCATGGAGAAATCATTATTCTAAAGCTTCCAGACAAGAAAAGCAAAGAGGGGGAAAAAACACCAAATGAAGAAGTCTAAATTATTAGAAGATTAGATGGTTTTTCATATATGTGACTTAATGCAGCTCCCAGTAGCAAAAAGGAATGTTTTTTAAAGCTCAGACTAATCTAGCACCAGATACAAAGATAAGGGAGAAGCACAAAAGCAAACAGGAAGTCAAATGCCAAATAGATAGCTGGGCATCAATGAATATGGTAGGCTACAGCATTATGCAAGGGAAAAAAGTGAAATTGCAAGTAAGCAAAGGCAAACTAAAATTATACATGGTCATTGTACCAGGACAATGTAAGTTACAAGCAGAATACCAAGAAAAAGTACAGCGGCGGAAATCTCAGATAGTACAAATAAGAACAATGCCACCCAGCTGCACAAATGGGTGGGGGAACTTGATGGAGCTGGTGGTGAAAGGGGAATAGTCCCAGCAGCTAGGGAGTTTGATGCTCATCAAAGGGTAATAGGTAGCTTCTGTCCCTGGGAGTCTCTGGTACCCACTGGCTAGCTGAGGGAGGGGGATGCTGACAGGCCAACATTCACCAGTTCCCAGGATTTAACCTGGCATGGAAGCCATGAAGGGTTCTTCTGGCTCTGTTCCAGCACCCCACCCTACCCACCCAAACTAGAAATGGGATTCCAACCTGACAGATACTGTGAGTCTAGCCAATCACCTGTTTAGTGGGTCAGGCAGGAATTTTTTTCCCATGAAACCAGGAAGTTGTTTTGCCTTCCTTGTAGCACCTTCAAGCCACATTAGGTTAAGTAGGAACACGCTTAGTACCTTCCTAAGGAACTGGGGCGGAGTTTGTTTATTCATTGCAACTTGCAGCCAGTTTCTAGTGCAGATAAGAGAATAAAATGAAGGTTCCCAGAGGTAAAAGACCTGGGATTTTGGTGATGACCTTTGGCTTCTGGGAATAGGGTAAGACCTTGTGATCTTTGTGGGCCAAGATCAGACCTTGTGGTCCTCAAACTGGTCCCTCTACCCCCCTCACAAGGGAATGAAGCATTCTGGTTTTATTCTTTCCATCACAAAAACCTGAATGTTTTTTAAAAGGTTCCAGAGGTGATCCTGGCAATTACAGGCTGGTGAGCCTAAATTCAGTATTGGACAAATTAGTAGAAACTATAAAAAAAGAACATGTTTATCAGTCACATAGATAAACATGATTTATTGGGGAGTCAACATGGCTTTTGTAAAGGAAAATCATGCTGCTCCAATCTATTGGAATTTTTTTAAGGTGTCAACAAGCATGTGGATAAGGGTGATCCAGTCAATATAGTGTATTTGGATTTTCAGAAGGGTTTTGACAAGGTCCTTCATCAAAAACTCTTAAGCAAACTAAGTAGTCGTGGCACAAGTGGGAAGGTCCTCTGAGCGAACTGTGAAGTAACAATTTGTAGGTGATATAAGGTTGTTCAAGGTTGTTAAGGCCAAAGCTGAGTGCAGAGAGTCAAGAGGATCTCACAAAACTAAGTGACTGGGCAACAAAACGGCAGATGAAATTCAGTGTTGGTAAGTGCAAAGTAATGCATGTAGGAAAAAGTCATTTCAATTACACATATACAGATAGGTTCTAAATTAGTTGTTACCACTCAGGAAAGTTGGAGTCAACCTGGATGGTTCTCTGAAAACTTCAGCTCAATGTGCAGGAACAGAATATGGTAACGTGCTAATATGGTAACAGAATGTCAGAACTATTAGGAAAGGGATAGAAAATAAAACAGCAAATATCATAATGCCTCTATGTAATTCCATGGTGCAACCCATATCTTCAGTACTGCACCTAGTTACGGTCGCCCTGTATCAAAAAGGATATAGTGGAACTAGAAAAGGTTCAGGGCTTCCATATGGGGAGAGACTAAAAAGATATGGCTTTTCAGCTTAGAAAAGAGATGACTGAGGGGTGGGGGGGGATATGATAGAAGCCTATACTATATGAATGGTGTGGAAAAAGTTGAATAGAAAGTATTAGTTACTCTTCACACAGTACAAAAACCAATTTCCAGAGGGGTAGCTTTGTTAGTCTGTGTACAGCAAAAACAATGAGAGTCCTGTGGCACCTTAAAGACTAACAAATGTCTTCAGGCATAAGCTTTCATGCGCTCCAACCACTTCATCAGATGCATCATGCATCTGATGAAGTGGGTTGAAGCCCTCGAAAGCTTATGACCAAAGAAATTTGTTAGTCTTTAAGGTGCCACAGGACTCTCGTTGTTTTTATAAAAACCAAGAGGTACCTGATGAATTAATAGGCAGGAGGAAGTACTTTTTCACACAATGCACAGTTAAACCGTGGAACTCATTGGCCTGGGATATTGTGATGATCAAAAGTAAAACTGGGTTAAAAAAAAAAAAAGAACTGCATAAGGTCATAGAGGATACATGCAAGAGGGGCTATTAGCCAAGATGCCCAGGGATGCAGTTCCATTTTGGGGGTAATGTAGAGTTCTTCTTCAAGTGGTCGTCTTAGGTTTGCACAGATCTCTTCTTCAGAAATTGTGAGGAAAAGACTGGTGAATCACTCCAACTTCCCTGTTCTGTATGCTCTCTCTGAAGCTCTATTACTGGCCATTATCAGAGACAGGGTAATGGGCTAGATGGACCAGTGCCAAGTCTGGCAGTCTTATGTTCTTTAACAATGACCACTTACCTAGAACGAGGCAAAGAAGTGTGGCAAGACCAAGTAAACGAGAAAGAAATTGTGTAATGTGATTATGCCTTTTTCTGAATTCTCTGTGGTAGTTTTGTTGATTTAGAAATTTGATATAGCCTGAGTCAGAATAGAATGGCTTCTCTCTGTGAGCTAAAGTGTGATCCAAATCATTGCAGCTAATTGTATGATAAAGAAAATACATAAAATAATACACAGTGTAGTTATGAACACTGGTGGGGGGAAAGGGAGGAATGCTAGAATGCTTTCTGGCTTTGTTTTAATTAAACTGACTTTCAACTAAAGACAAAATGCCAGGGTAGAAACTAAATTTTAGCCAGTCAAAAGCTTCTATTGTCTTGATTATGTCCATCATCCGCTTGCGGAGAGAAGAAAAATAAAAAGTAAGAAGACTCAATCTCTCAGTCAGTCTTGTGACTTCTTAAACTGAAAATGTGACTTGACATCATGGAGGTATCTATGTCTTTGGAAAAGACATAAGCCCTCTAAATTAAGGGGATTCATTTATTTAACCATTGATATTTAATAAACTCTTTCATTCAATAAAATGCACATATTTATCTACAAAAAGGTTTGGTTCTATTTTCTTGAGAATCACTAAGCAGTATCTCTTTCATTCACAAGACAGGAGACTTTATAGACAGTAATCATTCTATTACCCATCTTTTTTTTAAACATGATGAGGGGGTGTTGAGCATCTGCAATGCCTATTGAAATCAATAAGTACTGCAGGTGCTCATATTCCCACTACAATTGTTAGCAAAATTATTGATTTCCACAGGAGAAGATCACAGTTTTCAGCTTCTCAAGATATGGGCCATTGTCTTTATGCAGTGTTTTCCTCATATTGTTTAAATATTTAAATATTTTGTATGTGCAAAGCTCCCATTTTAGGTTACACTGGCTTGCTCTTTTCTGCTCCAGTGTATCACCATTTTGGAATAAATAGTGAATGAATAAATAAATAAATAGCCTCTGTGGTTAAAGGTCCCATTTAGTACATTTTGATGTATTAATTTTTATTGGCATTGCTCATAGCAGTCTTTTTTTGTGGAATGCTGCACCATGATATAAATCAAATAACATTTTCATTAGAAAAAGTGGCCACCCAAACAGGAACACTTGATATTACAAGCATTACAGATATGAAATCCTGCTGCAGAAAGCATTTCAAGTAAAAGCATGCAGAATAGTGAAAAATACCTCATCTGCAAGAAGAAATGGACACAGAAATGTCTATTGATAGGGACTGAATGAAAGGACTAGCAAGTCTAAAACTTAATTTGCACCTTTACAGTCCTCCTCCTGATCCTAAAAATTAATCACTCCCTTTCAAAAAACAAAGACTGCAACACTGAAAAAAAAAATCCAGTTTGTTCAATCATGTACAGCAATGAGCCCAAGGTTATGAGGTATCTTCACCATAATACATTCACAGATGCATGCGTACCATGAATTCTGTTTCTCTCTTTTAATGTTGGAAACAGACTAGACTTTTTTCCTGGGAAAACTAATAACTAGTTGAACAGGTTAAACTCTTGTAAAACATTTCACAAGCAAACAGGAAAGTGCTTCAAATGGTTTACAAGTACACTAAGAACTATATGGAGTAGAGTACATATTCTGCAGATTTAAGGACCAGTCAAAAATGATTCAATCTGAACTGATTTGGTGATAGCAAGGATATTGATCCTCCCATCATTGTCCCATGATGCCCTGGTGGTTTTTCAAAATCTCCCTGAATGCACTATTCCTGGAAGATGTGCTGGGAACTATGGGATAGGCATCTAGGCTATGTCTACACTTACAAAGATAAGTCGACTTTGTTAAGTCAACTTAACAAAGTTGACTTAAAGGAAATGCTTAAGTCGACTTAAGAAAAGCCCAGTGTGGTTAAGCGTCCTTAAGTTGACCTAACTTGCCAGTGTAGACGCACCCCTAGAGAGGCTGGAAATGAAACTGTTCAGTGATACGGTGGATGTTGGGCAACTTTGCAAGAATTCTTATCCACTTTAACATGATTAGTGAGGATGTGCTGAATTGCTTCATCTTGAACTATTTCAATATAACCTGTTCAGTTATAAATAGTATAGTTTTCCAGTCCAAACATGTAGGATATACGGTGAAGAGCGGAGTGGGAAGAAGAGGTTAGGGCCTGATTTTCAATTGTAGGTGTATGAATAATGCTTTACCAAAATTACATTCTCAAATTCAGTATTTACATGCACAAATGGGTAGATAGCTACATAGCCTAGATTTTCATGTGCAGAAATGTTCACTTAGAGCCTTTTCTTGTACCATTAAAGTGGGAACATAGCCTCAATGATGATCAAGCCCTCAATGGGCACCAATTAGACATACAGTTGCGGGGGATTTTGGTACATAACATAGCCCTCTTGTTTGGAAATCAGTTCCTCAGTGTTTAATGTCACCAGTGTTGTCTATTCACACCAACATTTTTAAGGGATTTTTTTCTCCCACCAAATAAGAAAATGTCAGCAGTTAAACCTGAGATCTGAATAAAGCCACTTAATAAGAATTCTGTCTGGAAACTGTCTTTCTAACACATGCATAGGCTGCAAATCATTTGTGTCTGGAAAGAACTGAACAGTTCTGAAGCTGGAGCTAACCACAATTGGATGAAAATTGCTAAATTATGTTTTCTTTATTTTGAGCCAAATGTCAAGCAGTGCTCTTTTGCCTTGACAAAGGTCAATTGGATTAAAAATAAGCACCAAGCAGCTAGCACCATTGGCTTATTACTGGTTTAAATCTTTAGAACTGTTTTGCTGTTACAACAGTGTCATGGAAAGTTTTAGTGACAGGGACATATTAGATCATAAATTGTAAGCATGGAAACCACCTTGACATTTTTTCTTT
This sequence comes from Pelusios castaneus, assembly GCA_007922175.1. Taxonomy (NCBI): domain Eukaryota; kingdom Metazoa; phylum Chordata; order Testudines; family Pelomedusidae; genus Pelusios; species Pelusios castaneus. The sequence goes on from ML685830.1 coordinate 7,754,293, forward strand.
GGTCTTTATATGTCTTCATGAAGAAGGATGAAGAAAAAGACTTAGTTTCAGCAGGGTATCCTCTTTTTTAATGTGTGTATATGTACGTATGTATAAATTAGATATACAATATATTTGAATGCATGTAGTTGAAAGGGGGACTTCCTCATACTGTAACTGTGTTTCAAAAAAATCAGGCAGGCAAACTCTAAATTATGGGACTGATCCTGCAAGTTGCTGAGCCAGGCTCAATTTCTGACAGGAACGGAGATGGTTTAGTTTTTCCAATAAAGCCCTCAGCGCCCTGCAGGATTGGGGTTTAGAGTTACTGCAGAGAATAGAAAGGTAAGCATTTTATTAGGCTGGAGCTTTTAGTGAATGATGTGGAACTGGAAGAATAATACCTTATCTCCATTCCAAGTGGACTTGAAAAGGTGGGAGAAGAGGAAAGGGGGCAGTTTGGACCCTCCTGCTTTCCAATAGTTCTTTAATATTTTCATAACTTTTTAAATATTCAGATCCTGTTAGACAATAACATTTAAGAAAATAAACTATGCACTAAAGCTCCGTCTCTGATCCTGCCATGTGATCCATGGCAGTGGCCCTTTAAGCCCGTGAAAAGTCCAAATTGATGTCCATGAGGGGGGGTCTAGGGATGCACCTTCAAGGATCAGATGGTAGGATAAAAAAGGGCTTGTGTCATTAACAGGAGGGATGCTGTGTGACTGCTGTTTGTGACTTTTCAGAATTCCACCCTCACCAACTATTTAGAACAGACCAGGTCAAATTTGACAAATAGGTTTTTTTTGCTGAATAACAACAGAGGAAAAACAGATTATGAAAAAGTGAAAGCATTGTGGTTTGGTAATCAGTTACATGTAATCCAAAACCACACAAAAAAGCATAAAACAAACCACCAAAATGAAACTTTTCATTTCAGATCAAATTAAACATTTTGTCTGACTTGATTTTTTTTTTTTTAATTTTTATTTTGGTTTCACAGAGAAAAACTGAATAATTGCAGTTTCCGGTCATCACCAAATTATTTTTTCTGCATTTTTTGGTTTGGCCACTGTATTTCAATTCCTAACACTGTTCATAAGGTCATCAGCTCCTCTTTAGTTATGTTACTAATTAATCCATGCATTTCTAATTTTGTTAACATTTATGCTATTTGTTAATTTTTGCATTTCACTCAATTTGGAAAATGACAGTCTTGGTCTAATTTGGCCAGTCGAATATTTGTTTATACTCATTTTAAATATCTGCCAGTTTCACTTTTGGATTCTCATGTGTTATCAAAATATTACAGTGTTTAAGGCTACAGTAGTGTGGTGTAATGTAAAAAATAGTGTTTTAAAAATATTAACAATAAAAGTATTAACATTTGTATTAGATGTTGGATGTTTCACACACACCCTTAGTAATGGGAAATACTTGATGTTTCATTAACAGAAGGTCCAATTAATTTCTTCTTGCACAGGATCTTCATCTGCTTTTTGAAGTCTCTGAGAAATGTTCTTCACTGGGAGTGATTATTCTCTCTCTCTTAAGTACTTTTTAGGGTACCACATCACTGTAGAATGTGATCATTTTGCGATCTTTAATGTATTTGCTTTACAAACATCCCTGTGGAATAGAGAATGATTTATTATATACTATTTGTATTACTGTAGTGCCTATGAGCCCTAGTCATGGGCCAAGATCCATTGTGCTAGGCCCTGTAGAGCCACAAAAAGATGGCCCCTGTCCCAAATAGCTTCTTCTTAGCCTATGTGCAACGTGCCTCAACCTAACCAGGATTCAACATCAAATTTGATCCATTGGTTGTATTATTAGCTTTCGTGGCTTGAGCCAGGTACCGACAGGGAGGGCAACATGAATGCTGGATCCATGCCTTCCCCACACCCTCAACAAAAAGGTTATGCATACAGACAGGCAAAAAAGAAAATGATCAGGCAATACTGGCCTGCAGCAGTATGAATAAAGGAACAAGGCAATACTGGCCCAGAAACATACAATAAAACACTGGCCAGCAACAGTACGAATAAAGGATGGACACATTAACACTACTCTATACACAAAACCAACTGACTTCAATACTTACCTACATGCCTCCAGCTTCCAGGCTGGACACATTACTTGAACCATCATCTACAGCCAAGCCTTAAGATACAACTGGATCTGCTCCAATCCCTCTGACAGAGACAAACACTTACAGGATCTCTACCAAACATTCCTAAAACTACAATACCCACCTGGGGAATGAAAAAACAGATCGACAGAGCCAGATGCATACCCAGGAGTCGTCTACTACAGGACAGACGCGACAAAGAAAACAACAGAACACCACTGGCCATCACTTATAGCCCCCAGCTAAAATCCCTCCAATACATACAACCTATCCTAGAAGATGATCCCACATGCTTCCAAGCCTTGGGAGGCAGGCCAATCCTTGCTTACAGACAGCCCCCCAACCTGAAGCAAATACTCACTAGCAACTGAACACCATACAATAAGAACACTAACCCAGGAACCTATCCCTAAAACCAAACTGTTGCCAACTTTGCTCGCACATTGCCAGTGATGCCATCACAGGTCCCAACCACATCAGCCACACCATCAGGACCTCATTCACCTGCACATCCACTAATGTGGTATATGCCATCATGTGCCAGCAATGCCCCTCTGCCATATACATTAGCCAACTCGGACTGTCCTTACGCAAAAAAATAAATGGACACAAATAGGATAGCAAAAATGGCAACCTTAATAAACCAGTAGGAGAGCACTTCAATCTCTCTGGACCCTCAGTAGCAGACTTGAAAGTTGCCATACTTCAACAAAAAAAGTTCAGAAACAGACTTCAGCGTGAAACTGCAGAGCTGAAACTGATTTGCAAACTTGACATATTCAGACTGGGTCTGAATAGGGACTTGGAACGGTTAGCACATTACAAAAAGTAATTGTCCCTGTTCACACATTCTCACCTTCTAATTAACTGGTGTGAATGGGCATCATCTACCCTAAGTAAATTGACTTTGCTAACACTCGGCCCTCCATCATCCTGGCATGTGTATATACACCTCTCTACTGTAGCTTCCACTTCATGCATCTGATGAAGAGGGTTGGAGCCCATGAAACCTTATGCCCAAAGAACTTTGTTAGTCTTTAAGGTGCCACAGGACTCTCGTTGTTTTTACTGTACACAGCCTGGCTAGCATGTTAGTCTGTGGTCTCAGCCTACCAACAGCCTATTATGCCCATTTTACAAATAGGGTCTGAGAAACAGAAAGACTAAATGACTCACCCAAGTTAACACAGGAAATATGTGGCAAAGCAGGAAGTTGAACCTTCCCATGTCTAAGCTACTGCCCTAAACATTGGATATTCCTTCCTATCCTACAGCTGACCCAGTGTCATATTCTGGACAAATAGACTCCAAATGGAGAAAGGAAAAACCACATAACACCAAATGTAATAGTCTGCCACTAACCCAACTAGTGATAATCTTGCCTTTCAGTCACTCCTTATAGAAAAGACATATCTCTACTGCTGGTACTTTAGTAGCATATGAAGTAGTCCTACGTAGTAGCTAATTATTTTCTTGTATATTTTATAAATAGATTGAGATCATAATCAGTAAGAGATTTCTGTTAGATATTCACTGCTGATGAGAAGAATTATGAAAGGTATAAAACACTCCCCAAACCTCTATGAAAGTCTTCAAACAAATTAGTGGAGACAGTGCAGCGTAGGGGATGGAGCACTGGACTGAGACTCAGAAGATCTGTTCCCAGTTCTGGTAGCATCCTGCTGATGACCTTGGGCAAGTCAATTCACTGCTCTGCCTCAAATTTCCTTTCAGTAAAATGGGTATAATAATACTGCCCTTGGGAAAGTGCTTTGAGATCTACTAACCAGAAGTGCTATGTCAGAGTTGGGTGTTGTACAGAGAAAGATGGAGCCCTGCCCTTTTCCATTGCACCAGTCCCTATCCATTTCAGAAAAGCTAGCCCCTCAGCATGGGCAGTTGGTATAATCCCTTGGTGCATCTTCTGGACACCTGGGCCGTGGTGGCCCACCTCTTCCCTTTGCCCTTTTCCTGAGGACCTCACACTCTCTGCCGCATTACTTCATATGGTCCCTGGGGATTGGTAATGCTCTAGGTGCCAGCCGGGCTTTGGGGTGGTGCTGGTAGGCTGGCCAGAGTTTTGAACTGCTGTAGGCACTGGCTGGGGCTTAGGGCTGTTCTGGTTGCCAGCAGGCTAGCTGGGGTTCAGGAATGTTTAGGTGCCAGCTGGGCTCTGGGGCTGTGCCAGCAGGACGGCCTGCAAGAATAAGGGAGGTGGAAGGGGCAGAGTGGGGTGGGGCCTCAGGTGGAGGAGGTGGGGAAGGGAGCTAGGTACTACTAGATTTGGAAATCTTTGCATTCAGTGAAGCAGAAGAACTGGGAACCTAAGGAGAAGTAAGACTCCTTGCAGATTCTTTGCTGCGTAGGGATGGGAGCGTCCTGGCTCAGGACATTTGGGATTTGTAACCCTAATGTCATTTTGTTGAACATTAGGTTTATAGCTGTAAACTTAACACCATTTCTATCTGAAAGTGGGGTGGCTCGCATCTGGGACTTCACTGCAGCTCGCCTGATGAATTCTTTTGATGTCTTGTCTCCCTTCCAATTCCATGGTTGGGCCATTCTGCCTTGGTTCAACAATTCATTCTTCTCACTCACTCCTGAAACATCTGACCAGAGAAAGGGTCGAACTCATAATCAGGGCAATGTTCCTTGCTCTAGTTATCAAGGGGGCATCCCAGGTTGGTGCTGCTCAGCTTCACATGCTGGCTCTGTTTTTCAGACAGAGCATGGAAGGCAGATAATTGGACTGACTCAGGAAAAGGAATGAGCAGGCAGATTGCTATCTCACATCACCCCCTGATCAGGGAGAATAAGGGAGTTATGATTAGCTACGAATAAGGTCAAGGAAGCAAAAAGGAGGAAAAAGCACAGCAGCAAGTTATCTTGGCTTGTACTATCTCTCCACACCACTTTGTAGAGCTTGTACTCTGGCCGGGACTTGGCAGCTCTCTGTATTTGCTCTACACTGGGCTTCACTGTGTACCCAAGACAGCTCTGTCAGGCACTTTGGGTGGTTCTGCAATATAAAAATATGATACTGAAAAGCCAGCCAAGTGTTACTGCCAGACAAGAATTTTGGAAAGAATGGACAGCAATCCATAGCCCCCCACACAAAAAGTGAGACCTCAAGAGGCCACAGTTTCACTGCATGAAAAAATAAAAAGCTGTCTGCATTTTAAAAGTGTGAGAGCCATCTATTCTTGAAGATCTCCTATTGATTTCTTCCCCTGAGAAATGCTCCACAGATGGCAGAAACAGATCACAGAACAAATCATATTAGACTTTTTCTGTTCAGTGCCGCAAGCATTTCTTAGGTCACTTTTGGCATTAATCCGTCGGAGAAAAATAACAAGGAAAAAAGTAACTGTGTCTGTTTTTCCAAGTATAAGCCAAGCAAACAGTTTGATATGTGTTTTGTGACCTACTGTATCTGGTGTTGACATTGGAAAGAGCTGCACGTCCACTAATTTAATGAGTGTAGGAAGGCACTAAGACCCAAACTTTCCCACTACTGAACTTTGAAAAATATATATATTCTTTGTGCTTGTGCCTGCTTACATCAATGTACAGTGTAGGGGTTTTATAGATATATAAGCAAATAAGTACAAGGAAGTTATTCCCCCAAAGGACTTTGATCCTCTCAGAAGCAATTAATGGTCACCTGTCTAGAGCTAGTCAATGGAATTATCATTATATTTCTTTTAATGATCATAAATACTTTATTCTGGTGCTGGACTCATTAGTGCTGACTGTACCAGTCTTTAAAGATGCTCATGTTTTAATTTAAAAAGAATTCTTTAAAAAGAATTATCTATGTATGTATTTAGGAATAAAAATTAAATGTTGCAAACTGTGAAAGAAAAAAATGAGGGGAGCCTTTGTGACAGGAGCTTGCCCCCAGGTGCCATCTGGAACTGGGGTACTACTGAGCCCACTCTCTGATCTGCTCGGGCTTCCATTCACAGCCCCACACAAGAAAGTGAGACTTCCTTAGATTCACCTACTCATTGGACAGGGAAGCACATCTTGCCCTCAAACCCCCTGCTGCCCCTTTTGCCCACGCATCACCTATTGAAAGAAATGCTTCTAATGAGGAAAGTGTGAGCCACCTACTTTATAAATAATCTTTGCCTTCTGTTGTCTCTGTTGCTGCAGAAAGGCAATGAGAACCTATAACAATTTCCATTAAAACCAATAGGAGTAAGAGATACTCAATGACTCTCAAGATAAAGCCCCTGAGTAGAGTTTCTCTCTATTATGAGAGAGCATACCCTACTCTTTAACCTCAGAGTGGTGGCAGTGACTTTCCGACACTCTTTACTAATGCCTTATGGGAGTAGCTAAGCTAAGGATACCCTGGAACTGGCCAAGTTTTATCCAAGTCTCATTACAACTCAAAGTAGCCTTTAAATTGCATCTGACAAGGGGCTATTCTTTCAGTCAGGGATTGCTAGAGTACAAGAGTCAGTGTCTCATTCCCATCAGCCTTGCTTCCAACATGCCTCCTGTGCTGGAGGCTATCGGGTAAGTGGCAGTGGTGAACTCTGCTGCCTATTCATCACCCAAGGGTTCTCCTTAAACCAGCTGGCTTTCGGGCTGCCTTGTGTCTCTGAAACATCACAAAGCAGCCAAGGATCTGGCTTCTTTTGCGGCAGATCAAGCAGTGCTGCTAAATCAATAACCTACCCAAATTCTCAGCCATTACGGTACAGAATAACAAGCAACACACAGGTAATAGTGAGTGTGCAAGAGAGATTTGTGATCAAGCAAAATATTTATGGATACTAACAAAAAAGGAGACAATTTTATGTGCACAATTATAATAATTTTTAGCTGTTACATAGCTCCTACTCTTAGAAGATTATCTTGATCATAAAAAGAAAGGTTTCAGCATTAACAAGAAATTTACTTTATTTCTTTAAAAGCTTTCTGTCTTTCAACACAAGCTTTTCATGATGCTCTTTATTATTATTAGGACTTTTTGTGTTTGTCTATTTACAGGAACAGAAAATAACTTCTATGAAACATTCCCCATAAAAGGGAATAAGCTAGTATGTGTGTGTAAACCGTCTTGCCTTTTTAAAATGGGGGTTCTGTTAAGGGCTGACTTGATGTTCCTTATGCGGCTTCTCAAGTTTCTACTGTCTCAGGATGTAGCCCTTCCAGTTTGTAGCAGCAGTAACTTTCTGAATGTCTGGTCAGAAGGCTTCATTCTTGAGTGTCCTCTTTGCTTGGCCATGTGGCTGCACAATGTTGTTGCTTTATCTTACCAGCTGCAGGGGGAGAGAAATGTTTCTGTGGAGTACACACAGCTGTGCAGGATGATGGGGAATTTCTACACTGAATGAATAGGTTTGTATGAGTACCCAACCTGGAGTGGTTTGGCTCAAAGGCACGTTTGACATGTATTTCCTTTACAACAGTCCAATGTAATCTACGTTTTTGTGACACTTTTGGTGATGAGCATCCAAATGCACTACTTGAGGAAAAAATAAATGTGTAATGCTCACTTCAGCTTGCAAATATACTTATGAAATTCACTGATCTAAAGTTATTAGCTAGGGAATTCCAGTTAATGGAGGCTCTAGCACCTCTCATCTCCAGTCTGTATTTGGAAGCAGTTAATAAAGCAGTATCCCTGGATTGCAAGGTCTGATGTGAAATGGAGGGCTATAAATGTTTGCTTCCAGCAAGTAAGAGTAGGAGTAAAGTCTCTGTTGACATATTTGATACAAGGTGTAAAATCATGAACACCATTATTTATACTCTTTACAAAGACAGTCAGTGTAGTGATGGAAAAATAAGAGAAACACACTGCTGATGTGCGTATTGGGAAATAACCTAACAGCCTTTGGGCCTATCTACATTTTTCTTGAAGTACTTGCATGTTCTGAAGGCAAACCTGTAGAGAAAAAGGGCCAGATTCTCCATTTATTGGCAATGTAGCTGCTTTCTGCCACCTTCCAAATATATTCTGGTCTGCAAAGTAGCCCAAGCAACTACAGGAGGATGACCCAGTGCAAAGATTATCCTCCTGTGGTGTAGGTACCCTTATGTTGCTTCCAGTCCCTACTGCTAACATAACAGAGAAAAGAGCTTGTGAGAAGAGGAAAGGGGTCATGGTGGGATATCACTATGTGGGCTAGCTCTTGGCTCTGTTTGCAGCTCCCAGGACCATTTGCAATTGGTATGAGTAGAGCAGCCCTCAGTCTGCTGTAATGTGGTGCAGGGCAATCCCTATAGAGAGTTGATGCAGCATCAACAGAGTGTAGAGGTGAATTTTAAGTCACCATCCCCAGGAAGGTTACTCTCTGCAGCTCAGTCACATCCCAGCATCTGGACCATCCGGTATGCCTCAATTGTTTCTGAAGCCAGGGGTGCTGAATTATCAAAGGGTGGTTCTCTCCATGTTTCCAGCATAACCAGAAGTAGGAAGTAACAGAAATCTTATTAGTTGTGCATTCTTACAAGATTTATAGCCTAATTTTGCATATTTGACAAGTTTTTTTTAAACAAATTTAGATTTTCTGCACTTCTCCAGATTGAATTGCGGAACCTGTTCAGGTTTGTTTGTTGTTAGGTGGCTCCCGGTCACATTTAGGAGAGGCATAGTGGCTTGGTGGAAATGGCACTGGACTGGGCCTTGGGAAACCTGGGTGGGTGACTGTGGGAAGTCATTTTACCTACCTATATCTAAATTTCCCCAACTATAAAATTAGGATTATACTGATGTTCTTTGAGATCTACTGGTGAAAGGTATTGTACTAATTATTCTCTTTTAGCATAACACCCAACCTGGGAACTCATCTGCTTTTCTACTGTGCTAATCACCCTTCATAAACAGTGACTCCGTATTTGCCTCAGTATCCTTTGCACTAGTTGCTGTAGCAACGCAAGAGCTACAAAGATTCTGCTGTGTAGAGACAGTTGTCAATATGAGAGGAGCTAAGCAGAACATTCATAATGAAACCTGACCCATGGCAAAAATCTACTTAAAGATTTGGCAAGGTCTGTGAGCTTTTCAAGTAATCCTGGGCCAAGTTTAGAATGAATTTGAGCTCCTTGTTAGGTGTCAGAGAAAGCAGTTCATGCGTGGAAACCATGCAAGACTGAATGGTTTTGCACCATTTGCCTCAACCTAAAGAAACACTTGGCAGTTTTGACTGAGTTTCAGATTTGTTTGAACTTGAAAACCCAAAGTGAATTTCTGGGGATCTGAACACATTTGCAAAATGATACTACTGAATTTTTCATCTTTCTGGTTGAGGAGATGTATGGCACTTAAACAGGTAGAGAGCAAGCTAATTTTGGCAGGATTTCTCATAGCATAGAACCACATCCTCTTGGTTTCATACAGATGTATCTCAAGAAGTAGGATGGAGATTTGTAAAGGGTACCCCGTTTCTGAACAGCTGATGGTGAGCAATCATTTCTAAAAGAGAAAAATCTATTAAATTCTCTTATGCTAATGAGGAGAAATTTGATTTTACTAGAACTGACCTTTGTCAAGTTATGAGATATAAATAAAATACTTCTATATCCCAATATACTCAGTACTACAGCTGCCCATTGCTCTGCTTCAGCAAAAAGGCTGGATCTAACATACAGAGAATGGTCAGGGTTTGTGTGACAACCTACCCTGCAATTTTGGATGCCTTACATGCTCTACTGCTCTGATTCACAACCCTGCTACCAAACACCAGGCTACTGGCATGTGGGTCAAACCCTGCCTTGTACCTCCCAGTTACTCTTTCAGTGACTCCAACACACTCTTAGGCTATGTCTACACTTGGAAACTTAGGTCAACTTTATTAAGTTGAGTTTAAGTCGACCTTATTAAGTCGTATTAAAGAGTCTACACAAGACTCTTAAGTCGACTTAAAGATGACCTTAAGATGTTAACCAAGAGAGTCCACACTAGACTCTCTAAGTCAACTGGTTAGGTCAAGGGGGAGCAGAGGCTCCAAAGGAGCCTCTGCTCTGCAGGCTATGGGGGCTTGTCCAGGAGAGAGCCAGCCCCACCGGGGGGGGAGGGGGGCTGGCTCTCCCCGAGACAGGCAAGCCGCTAGCAGCTCATCCTGGGGAGAGCCAGCCCTCCGCGGGGCTGGTTCTCCCTAAGACCGGCAAGCCGCCGCTGGCTCTCCTGGCTCCCTTCTCCCTGGGACTACTCAGGTCCCAGGGAGAAAGGAGTGCGGGGCT
>ML685830.1:7765007-7808193 GCA_007922175.1 Pelusios castaneus
CTCCTTGGACCCATGGTGTCCAGTCAAGAAGGGAGCATGCTCCAGCCGACAGAGCATCCCCTGGGTTTCCCCTGTCAGCTGGAGCGCGGGGCTGGCAATTGCCGGCACGGCCCTCCCGCTGATAGGGAAACCCCAGGGATCCCCTATCAGCTGGAGCGCAGTCCCAGAGAAGGGACTGCGGGGCTCCCTTCTTCTTGGGACCCCATTGTCCTAGCCGGAAGGGAGCCCCGCGCTCCTTTCTCCTGAGGACCTGAGCAGTCCCAGGGAGAAGGGAGCCGGCAGAGCCAGCGGCGGCTTCCGCATCTTGGGGAGAACCAGCCCTGCGTGGAACTGGCTCTCCCCAGGACGAGCTGCAAGCGGCTTCCCAGGGGGAAGGGAGCCCCCGGGGCTCTCCAGCCAGGGGTTCTGGGGTAATACCCTCCGGCTGGAGCACTGGCTGGGGAGGCCTTCTCCCCGGGACCATGGCTCCTCTGGCAGGGAAGCCACGGGTCTGGGGAGAAGGGAGCAGGGGCTCCCCAGGGGACAAGGGAGCCATGCAGGGCATCCACACTGGCTTAAGTCGACTGAAGAAGTCAGTTCGAATTATAATGAGGTGTTATTAATTCAAACTAGTTTTTCCTTAATTTGACTTAAGGAGCAGCTTAAGTCGAATTAAGGAAAGCCCAGTGTAGACGTGGAGTAAATTAAGTTGACTTAAGCCTTCTTAAGTCAACTTAATTTCTAAGTGTAGATGCACCCATAGTGTCATATTTCCCCAAAATCATCTCCTTGTGTGGAAATCTGCTCAGGCTTCTAGAACTGTGAGTTACTGTGTCTCCCCTTTCAGCCTCAGCAAGTGAGGGCACGACTATACTGCGTTTAAAAGCCCATGACACTGACTCTCACAGTCCAGGTTAATTGACTTGGCTTGGACTGCAGGGCTAAAAATTGCAGGGTAGATGTTCAGACTTGGGCTGGAGCCGCAGCCTCTGAGAACCACCCTCTTTGTGGGGTTTAAAAACCTGAGCTCCAGCCTGAACCCAGATAGCTACACTAAAATTTTAACCCGGCATTCTGAGCCCTACACACCTGAGCCAACTAACCAAAGCCAGCCATGGCCAAGGGGTGGGTCGTTTACTGTTGTGCAGACATACCCTAAGGTTATGTCTACACTTGAAAATTTAGGTTGACTTTAGCTAAGTCGACTTAGTGAAGTCGACTTAGTGAGTCTTCATCTAAATTTTAAGTCAACTTTGGGGGGAACTTACAAAGTCAACCTAGAGCCTCCACACTGGATGCCTAGGTTGACTTCTAGGGGCTAGGGGGACCTAGGGCAGGTCCACGGGGGCAGGGTGATGCACCCTTTGCCCATTGCCAGGGGGCTCAGCCTTTGCCCCATTGTACATAGGTACAATGGGGCAAAGGGGGACAGGGACCCTGGCAGGGCAAAGGGGCAGGGAGGGCAGGACTGTGCCCTGCTCTGTGGGGTGGCATGCCAGGCTCCCCCTTTGCCCCGCCCATCAGGGAGGGCAGTGGTGCAGTCCTGGGGTAGCCCTAAGTCGACTTAAGGCTACCCCAGGTCTACACTGGCTTAAGTCGACTTGAAAAAGTTGACTTAAGCCTTAAGTCAAACTAAATTGAGGTTTAATAAAATCGACTTAATTTTCCTTAAGTCGACTTAAGCAACTTGCTTAAGTCGACTTAAGGAAACTGTAGTGTAGACGCAGGGTAAATTAAGTCGACTTAGGCTTGCTTAAGTCGACTTAATTTACAAGTGTAGACGCACCCTAAGAGTTTTGCTTTTGTGAAGCTAATCAGTTTGTTTGCCTTGTCAGTTGTTCAGCCCAAACTTGTCTTGCACGTAACAAACACCCCAAAGTTCCCCAGAGGCGTCTCCCTGCATTGTGCAGCTCCCTTATGGGACACTTCCAGAATTTCATAGTTCCTTTGAAGGGACAGTACATTGCAGCTCATAAATTTAACTGGGCCTTGACAAACTCTCTTAACCCTCAGTCACAGCACTGAATTGGCTTATAGTAAAAGTAAAACACTTGTATTTCACAAAAAGACCCAGGGACTAATACCAAGTGTAAGGAATAAAGCTGCGAGGGCAAGCAAACAAAAGTAAAAATTAATTTGTAATAATAATACTTCATTTCAGCAAGTTACAGTCTTTGCCTAAGTAAGTTTCTCATCTAAACTCAGTTCCCAGGAACATCTACCCCCTTGACTAAAGGATCCAACATTCTGTGATTTCAAGTGCTCTGACCTCTTGAATGACCCAAATTATGGAACACCAAAATGGTTTTATGTTTCTTTTTTTATGTCTCAGCATCCATTGACCCTAATGCAAGAGGTAGGATGGCTTCTTACTCTTACTCTTACTCTTCCCTCCCTGTTGATTCCTGCCCCCCACCTCCCCACCCCCAAACTCCCTGCTGATTTGTATGCCATAGTTTTTGGTAATGCTTAATGTAGATTGGAGGCTGAACTTTCCTCTTGTCTGGGAGAAAACATTTTTCTCTCTGTGTTTGGTCATATATTTTAAAGCATATGTCAGTGAGTATCAATGATTCCTCATATAATGTTGATGCATACATTTCACGGTGATACTAATCACTTGTGTCATGGGCTTTCATAAAAGACCTTACTAGCTACACTTTTGTAATATAGTAATATTGTATACAGTCAGTTGGTTCAGTAGCCCATCATTTGAAGTTCAGAGCCCAGTCTTTATAACCCAATAAAACCTTTGAAATGTATACTTGGAAAGTAAGTGCACACCAAGTTCTCTCTCTTGCTGGGTGTAGCTGCCATGCTGTCTTCCTAAAGTTCATTGTCTCTGCTTCTAGAGTCAGGAAAGCTTCTAGAGTCAGTCTCCCTCACCCATCAAGATGATTGACATATCATCTTTCCCCACTTGCTCTCCTGTTGGCTATGTTTACCTTTCATGTAAATGTGATTTTTTCTTTGTCTTTGCTCACACCTTGCCTAATTTACATCAGAGACACATTCAAGCAGGTGGAACTTTTTTTTTCAGAGACAGGCATAGCTTAAGTACTGCTTGCTAAATACATATGAAAAACCCATTTGCAACACGTATCTATGATTCTTTGTACTCAACCCATACATGTGTGTAAATACATATATACACACACACATATATATATATCTGCTACATGCAAGAATATTAATGACCAGTGGGATATTAGTATTCCAATGATATATTACATGCCACCTTTTGTGTATATTTCATGGCAACAGTGTACTAGGTGTAGTGAGTATGTCAGGACAAGCGTTGCTGACAAAGAATAGTGGCCTCTCCGTCACCAAAGGTCACTCATATGATGTAGTATCCTTCCATAATGGATGGCAGATATTACTTTGAGAAAAATAGCAAAATCCATCCACAATACTCAATAGCACTGTATTTTCATTAAACATGCTGCTAATCCAATCATTTGGAAGAAATTTATAGAAGGAAATCCACCCAGAAACATTTCCTGGTCCTGTAGACCTATAAATAAGTTTCTGTTTGAGTCACAGTGTCTGTGAAAACAACGATTTCTCTTCACCTCCCATGACTTTTAAAATATTGTTATTCATCCATAATTTTTGCCTTTTTCTCCTGGTGAGTAGATTCAACAGATGGAAAAGGATTGGTGGTCATGGTGACTTGGGGGGGGGGGGGGGTGTCTACGGGGATAGTTCCAGCAGCTGAGCACAGTGTTCCCTGGGAATATTTGCAATAGCTGTGATTCTTCAATTACTTTGGCAATTTGTCTTGTGACTGATATATGAATTCGTAGGATTTCCTGTAGAAGTAAGGTAAATCCTTGCCTAGGAACCAAAATGAAGACTAAGCACAAAAAGAAGCAAAGTTTTTATAGAAAAGTTAAAAAAAAAAAAAAAAAAAAAAGAGGTAAGAGAAAAGAAATGACTGATACACAATGCTTTCTTGCTTATACAATGCCAAAACTGATGCTTGTGAAGACTAAGCACTCAGAGTCTTGATGTAAACTAGAACCAAGGTTGATCCATTAATTAACATGCTCATTAACAATGCTGCACTTTTGAAGGACATCTGAATGTTAGAGACGAGAGCTGGATTAAATAGAAGGATCTGATTTAGATTTGAAAGGTTAATACCACGCTGGAAGCATGAGTGGGATTGTTACATGACTGAAATACAAGTGATAGTAACTTAGCTGCTCTTGCCATGATTACACCTCCACAGGCTCAGTCTTTACTCATTCTCAACCAACAACTTGCAAACAGAGAAAGTGGACGATTCAGACATCTCCAGAAAAATGAAGTAGGTGTGAAGGCCCTGATATTAAAATTTAAACGTATGACGTATGTGCACAAAAATGTTGAGCCTTTGGTTACCCTGAACATTCACGCTGGCTGGACAGATGTGCATCTGACTATCAGTCTGTATGCACAAATAGCTGATTAGGATGCATAATTGTGTATTTCTATATGCAATTCCATGGCTGACATTTTCAAAAAGCAACATCCATTATCAAACCATGGCATCCATTATACTATAAGTCTGATTATAATTCCCTGAATTGTTTTATTGTTGTCATTGTGGACTCTTTATTCCTAAATGGATTACAACATTCTTGCACATGATAAAACATGCAGATGTATCTGGTTTCATTGAAGTAGCAATTGCCATACAAGCAGTCTGTACCTGTGTAAAAGCAACGATAATCCAAAGCAGCCCCATTCAATAGTCCAACAGTGATGGAAAACTGTGCAGAAAGCAGAAGGCAGGGACATGAGAACTGGCAGTAAATCAGTGAAAATCCTCAAGGAAGTTCACAAAAGAGTCAGCTAAGGCACTAAGCTAAAAAAGCATCTTAACCAAGAAGCCACCACAAGCAGGAGCAGCAGCAGCACATGTGCCCACAGACAGCTACCAAAGAAACCACTGGCAGCAAAGAAAGACCACCTGAATGCTAAGCAGCGAGTAATATAAACACCCATCATGTGGTTGATGAGTGAAGCACTGCAGAGGGCTGGCTGCCAGGAGCAAGCTAGCAGTGTCCACAAGTAGAAGTCAAATAGAATCTAGAGTTGGTATAACCGAAAAAACGTGAAAGTAACCAAAGGCCTCCCAACCCTCTAAAAAATAAAATTAACAACTTAACACTCACAAAGCTAGTACCATCAGCTAATATGAACAAACTGATCTAAGTCCGGCCAGGCTGCTGCTGTGTTTAGGGGTGACTTCTTTGTCTTGTGACTTCTTGCTGCTTACCAACAGACCAACCTCCCAAGCTAGGTCAGTGCTCCCAGCTGACAAACATTACTACTATTTGTTGTTCTACCACCCCCGCTGCAGGATGAACTAGCCCAAGGCAAATTTGTGCTCTAGATAAAGACGGAATCTGCCACTAGGGATAGGAGAGCTGGTTCAAGGAGAGAGAAAAACTGGCCTGAAATTTGAACTGAAGCTTATCGTCAGTAATTTTAATTTCCCAGTGCCTCTGCACTGCCTAGGTCTCCTGCCCTTACTGGAAGCAAGAAGTACCAGAAAACTCAGAGAACCTGTTCTCATATGATTTTTAGCCCAGTGTTGCAACTTCAGAATGTTTTGATAAGCATCCAACTTTTCAGCGCTTCCCAAATTCTAACTCTTTTGAGATCTGCTTATTATTGTTTGATGGCTGATGCGTTTTTTCCCTTTGCTTACTCATGCGGCTTGGCAATTCATCTGGTCACCTGTGTGTACTGGGTGCCTCTGCATCCAGATCAAACATGAATCTGTCATTCTTTGGCTTGCAAAGCCTGTACTTTCTGTAGCAGTCAGGCATTTAAGTTTCTTGATCTGGAAGTATTCACCTTCTGGCTCCCTAAATTCATCAGTCCTCAACTTAGGTCTCATGACCTCAGCCATAATTAAATGCTGCCATATTCTTTTGAATTGCTCCATGTTGAATAAACTGCTCAAATCAGACTAAAACACTATATAGTGTTGAAGCTTTTTAAAGCCCCCCAAACCAAACTCTTCTGCTTATATTAGGCTCAAGAAGCAGGACTTGATGCACTAGGAGGAAGGTCACACTGAAGTCCTTAAGCCACACTAGACTCAAATGTAGAGGCGGCCTTTGGCTATTGGGGGCCCTAGGCAAAGGCACATTGTGGGGCCCCCTATAGACATGTGGGACCCCATATAGGCCCATGGGGGCCCCCTGTCGCCAGCCCCAGCTCCCCGCTGCTATTCCCGGCCCTGCCCCTCCCCCATCACCCCCAGCTCACTTCCAGCCCCATCTCCCCCTCACCAACCCTGGACACAGGGGCCAGCTCCTCTGCTGGCTGCCATCCAAGGCAGACACGGCTTTTGGGGCAGGCAAGGGGGCCCCTTACAGTTTGGGGCACTAGGCGTGTGCCTGCTTCGCCTACCCCAAAAGCCGCCTCTACTCAAATGCCTCAGATGTTGTGCATAACAGGCAGCAATGGCCACACTCACATTGTAGTGGAACATCTATCAGTCCAATACTCGTTCTTTCCTGGCCTTCCTGTCCTCTCTTGCTGCGAAGTTCAACCAAACAAGTTTCTCTATAGCTGAGGATCTCTGCTGCCACAGTGGGAAAGGTAGATCTTCCCGGTATAGCAGATTCCCAGGAAAAACTTAGTCACAGTAAATGTAGATATCTATGGCATAACTACTGTGTTGGCATTGTCAGCACAATAGAAGGACACTTTCCTGGTCCAGCTGGGGTAAGTTGGCCTGTCTCCCATGACTTTTTCAGTGGAGCTGCACAGCTGAGAACTGGCCCTTTTCTTGTAAATCTATAATACTAAAAGTACATCCATCCAAGTACAAAACTATATTTGTGTAATGATGTAGTAACATAGCTGATTGTTGTTCCATTAAAATATAGACTAGGGTCTGCAATTGGAGGGGGAGTTGTAGTTTTTGTTTTTGTATTTGGTTGAGGGGGGGGGGGGGGTTTTTTTTTTTTTTTTTTTTTTTTGTTTTTTGTGTTTTTATATTTTTGTGAATTTTTCCTGGAAGGAGATAAGTACCAGGAATTGCTGAGCTACCACATTTTTTTAACTAGACGTTCTAAACAGCTGCTTTACTTCTATAGCTACACATCCAAATAGCATGGTTTGAAATTCAGGCCTAAGGAGAATATTCAACCACATCACCTGTATCCAATTCACCTGAGGGAAGACAGTGGAGGGCATATCTGCTATGACTGATGATATATGTGTTCTATGGGTTCCTTAAAGAAATATATATGTGTGGAGTGAAGTGTCACTTTCCATTAAAACAATAGTTCACTTTAAAAGTCCAATTTCAAAGTATGGAAGGGAGCAGCAGCCTTTGCTCTATTTTTTGTGGAAAAACAACAGCAAAGAACGGAGTTGTTGCTCATCTGCATTCTGGTCTGTTCTTTTACTTTACATGGTTATTAGTTGAGAGTTCTTCTTCAATCTTATACTAGAGCTCATAGCAGTAGCAGCCCAATGACGCAAAACACGGCAGAACCAGAGGTCTCTGGTTCAAACGCTTAAACAAAACCAGGTTGTTAGGATGTGTAATGGAGACCAATTTAATGGGTCAGCTCTCCAGCTCTATACGTGCTTGTATGAGGATGTGCATGTATTCTGTGGTTCTGCTGAAAGCCAAGCAATCCCTGTACTGAAGTAGTTGGCCACCTGCACCAACCTACTTCTTGCTTTTCAAAGTTTCAGTACAAGAAAAATCAGAACTCCAAAATCTGAACCATTGTAATGTTCCAAATAATTTCCTCAGTAAAGAAAATCCTAACTCCAGAACAGAAATAACAAGAAGACAAGAACAGAACTTAACACTGGTGCCCCTTGTTCAGTGAAAAAGGATGTAACCACTGATCCCCAGTTACTTCATCCAGTTACTAGAGGGATAACAGTTGTTGTGTATCGACCTTATCTTTCTTGTTGGAAGAACACTCTCCCTTTGGGGTGCACAGGGAAAGCTTAGAACATTTCAGGCCAGATTCAGTCCTGCTGACACAGTGAAGAGGGAAGTGCAAAAGGACACCTTTCTGCATCTGCCTGCTCTAGTATGTTTCATGCAGATTCATTTGACAGGATTCATCTGAGGTGGGTTCCACCACTTGTCCTCCCTTGACAGTTCTGTATAGGATTGCAGCATTGGTTTCCACTGTGGCTCCATAGTTACCCCTCATCAGGCAGCTCTGTCTGCTTTTGGGGCAGCACTAGCTGACTGTTGATCCTCCATGGTGTGTTGCATCATAGGTTTTCCTAGTAGATGGTCTACTGCCAGGACACATGGCAAGGTCTGCAGAATTTGGCCATCTGGTGCAAAATCCTATATCCTTGAGATTCTAAGGAAATGAAGTAATAGTGTGTTTTTTATGTGAACCATTTTCAACATGCAGATTCCTTTTAAAAACTGCAGAGGGTACATAAAATGTATGTACAACTTTTATGAATGGGTTTTTAAAGATTGAACTCCTAGGGAGTGAACTCTAGAGTACAATGTTTTGACTATTCACCATTCTTTTTAGAATTGCTTCAGCAACAATCACCGTTTGTACCCTTTTATGCTTTAAAATTAATTTTTTTAAAAATAAAATGTATCAGTTGCTGATCCCATTAGGTCCAACCCATGCATAAGTCCTTACCTTTATTTTTAGAGTGTTTTAGCTTCTTTTCAATATTTCCTTTGTTTTTTAAAAAAAGAATAGGCACTATATACTTTAATTTTTTAATTTATAGATTTACCTCACCACATAGTTTTCACAAGGCTCCTTCTTAGTGCCCAAGATGTTCACAAACGTCACTAAGAAACAAACAAATCATCCAATAAAAAAAAAAAGAAAAATCTTTTTATCAGTGCAGTTAATTATTTAACCTTTTATTGCCTGTTTCACTTGTTTTGAGGAAAAAAAATCTGATACAAATATTGCAGTAGCTGAAGGAAGACATTTTAATAGTATTTGGCAGATTGAGATTGAGAGGAGGTTTTAACTTCTCGTGTTAAGGAATCAGTAGGCCTAGATTAATCAACATGCACAGCGTGCACTTGCACAGGACCTGTACCACAGGTTTGCCTGGCTGAGTGAGTGAGTGGTGATGTGCCGTGGCTCAGAGTGCCACTCAGTTTTGCACCCACCATTGATAGTGCAGGGAGCGACTGGCCCACCCTATCACCACCGCTGGCATCATCATGCCAGGATTGAGGCATGAAAAGAGCCTAGGGCTGGGGATACTACTCCCACAGCAGTGGGGCTGGAGCTCAGGAGAAGGTGAGACCATGAACAGGCCCCTAGCTGCATGCAGGGCATAATTGCCGCCTCCCCCTGCCCCCAGGGAAGGCAGCTACCTCACAGGCTTGAGCCACTTCTATCTAGTTTAAGGAAATTAGGGGGCCCCAATTTGCATAGTGCACAGGGCCCTCAAAGCCTTTATTCTGGTTCTGATAATCACAAGGGTCTCTTCTTGCCTTCAAATCTATGAATCTGTGACTCTGACAGATTGTGGTTTCGGCCCGTCTGTCATGAGGGCTGGTGTACATGCAAAACTGGGTGTTCCCAGTTTTCTTTCATATTCAAAGTTCCAACGTTAGACATCCCCGAGAATAAGAAGCCAGGTGAAAGCTCTCTTACTATTTATAATCTCAATTACGAGTTTCATGCCTGTAGGGTACCTTTCAAATGACTTGTCCTATTTAGTTTTTTCGTAAGTCCTGAGGATAGAGAGAGCCATTAAAACAGTGCAAATTCAATAGCAAGAAGCCTTCCTGAATTCCCCTTTCTGCAGTTCTCTGAGTTAGTTCCTTTATTTAAGATGCCCTCCCCTCCCCCCACATCAGTAGTCATATAATTTAACAATCAAACTAGAGAGTCAGGTTTCATTCCCAAAAGGTAAATGATATTATTTCTGTGCAGACAACGGACAGTTTTAATACTTTCGTTGGCTCAACCTAAAGGCCAAAATTAGCAAGTTTTAAAGAAGAGCTACAGAGATGTACAGAAAGATTCTTGTAAAAATCATAAATGAAAGCCACTGTTGAAGAATTTATTTTAAAACAGCAGCTTGATGTCAGTGATGACAGCAAGGTCATTTGCAAGAGATTGATGTTGGGAAAGAATGTAAGGAGCCAGTAGGGCAATAAGAGAACAAAAAATAGGGGCTGGTAGAATAAATTAAGTGGTGAGCAGTTACCAACTTGTCATAAAGCAGTCCCTAAACCTGTTTTCTTGCTATTTTGATGGCTGTGATACTTGATTTTTGTTCCAGTGGGGTAGCCGTGTTAGTCTAGTTCAGTAAAACAAACAAGGAGTCCTGTGGCACTTTTAAAGACTAACAAATATATTTATTGCATGAGCTTTCATGGGTAGAATCCCACTTCATCAGATGTGTGAAATAGAGGGTGCAGTCTGAAAGGGGAAGAATAAATGCCACAGAAGGGTAAGTCACAAGGTCAGTTCAGAATTTTTTCAGCAAACCAAGGAAGTTGTTTGGATTTTTGTTGTGATCTTGGCTTTGCTTCACAACAGGGCGGGTTAAACCAGATAATCAGTTTTAACTATCAGTAATAGTTTTACTGGAGGCTTCAGAATGTAAGCAAGCTTTATGCTCCCTGTTAACTTCTTCTCTTGTTATCCCATGTACCACATCCCAATCACATGAACATTGGCTGGTGGAGTGATAGGAAGCATCTGCTTGACATGTAGAATCTTGTCATGACTCTTGTTCCCAATCCAGGATTGCTTCATTTCATTGATGCTTTTTTCCCTTCCTTTTTTCCCAGGGTCTTTATGTCTTTGTGGTGTACTTTATCCTACACAATCAACTTTGTTGCCCTGTGAAAGCAAGTTACACCGTAGATATGAATGGACATACAAGCCCAGGCTCTGCTTTTTTCACACATGGGAGCGGGATGCCTCCAGCCGGAGCAGAGATCAGCAAGTCTACTCAGAACCTGATCAGTGCTATGGAAGAGGTATCTGTATTCTACACTTCATAATCATTATCATATCTACTGAAAAGAGTCAAGTTGTGCAGCTAAATGGGGAAACAGTGATATACATAGATGTGAGATGACCACCTACGTATTCTCAGAGGTTTTTAATGTTCGATGTTTTTTTATGTTTCATGTCTGAATTTGAGGGGTGGGGGGGAAACACATATATAATGGTGTTACCTTGTACAATAAAAGTTGGTTTTTGCAGGCACACTAGTGCATCTGTGAATTACAACTCTCTGGCAACATCAGACCTATGGATCACGTCCTCCTTTTTTCTCCTTTTTTTTCATTTTTTGTTAGCTTCGTTATAGATCCATGGATTGTGTATATGAAAAGTTGAACTTTTCAGGTCTCTGTAATTGTGAGGTGAAATCTGGCCCCATTGAAGTCAATAGCAAATGCCTATTGACTTCAGTAGGACCAGGTTTTCATTTCTGATCTTTATGGATGTCACAATCGGCTTTGTCACATTTTGATGTATGTAACGCAAAAATGAGTCGCACTCAAATGAAAACTTCTTAAATTTTTGTGTGTTTCCCTTTGGGCATATGAACGTCCATCTTTTTCCAGAAGTTCAGTAGCTTTTCTGAAAATTCTGAGACTTTATACACCCTCACTTTTCCACAAACCTCAATTACTGGCCTCTTAGTCGATAGTTCTTAAAACTTAGAAAGATCCCATTTCTAGTGTATCTGCATTTCTGATAACATCTCTGCTGCATCCTGGCCAGTGCCTGCTTGTCATTTTGCATACTCTAGCACTGCAAAGTCACTTTTGCCTCCCAGACAACATGTGTTTTTAATAGAGCTGGTCAAAAAGTTTCTAACTGAACAGCTTTCTGTCCAAAAACTGCTGATTCAGGGAATCAGAATGTTTCAGGGAAACACATCAATTCTGCAAAACTTTGACAAAAGCAACCAGAAAGTCTGATTTCCTGCCAGCCTATCAGCCAGGTAGCCAGGTCAGTGGTTCCCAGCCTTTTCAGTAACATGGCACACTTCAATGAGACAAACAATTCCACGGCACACCCACTTTTCTCAGTTGAACTGATTGCTCATAAACGTCACATTTACTTACATTTACTATGGTTACAGTTTTATTAGAGAGATTTGCAACATTGTGCATACAACAAACTAAAGAAGGATTTTTGCCTTTGGTCACCTGCATTTAGAATGTTCACATTTTAGAATCGAAAGGCTGATACCTTACTTTTAATTTGATGATTAATTTTCCCAAGTTTTATCAGTTGTAATTTTCACTGGGTAGAATATTGTTTAAGACGAAACACTGGTCTTTGTACATTGATTTTACAAAATTTCATGGCACATTTGGATAGTTTTTGTGGCACACTGGTTGAAAATCAATGCTCCAGGTTTCTTAGCTTCTCAGATGCCCAGATTACCAGGTTAGCCAGCTTTCCAGACAGTGGACTCCCAAGATTGCCAGATCCCTGGCACTTCAGCTATTCAAATGATGAGCTGCCAGGCTCCCTGGACTGCCTAGCAACACAATTGGCAGGATGCTTGGCTCTTTGAGTTACCTGGCTCCCCAAGTTATACAACTGGTAGACTACCAGATTCCTAGAAAGTCAGGGAAGCTAGCAAGCAAAAAATTCCAGTTTGATTCTCTGAAAACAGAAATTTTCAGAACTTAATTCAGGTGAACTATTTCAATATTTTGATTTTTTGTCCTGATTTGCTATTTTATTTTAGTTTTTTTTAAAAAAAACTCACATTTTTTTGTGGGACAGAAATTATTTTTTCTAGCCAGCTCTGATTTTGGATTAGGTAGCAAATGGGACATAGCTTCTAGGCTGTGTCTGAGAATTTTCAAAGGCACATACTGTTGTGAAGATCACTTAATTTAAATAAATAACTAAGATTGTCAAAGGATGGATAGGAATGAGTAGAGTGCCAATGAAGAGTCCAATGAAGTAGAAAGAAAGAGGATCTTGTATGGTGTGAAAAGGAAAGACGGTCTATTTGAGGATATCAGGAGAGGGGAAAAGGCAACCATGGTGACATTCAAAGAAAGAACAAGCCGGGAGATTTTGAATAGAATTTTAGAGTAGTTCATTTTGATCTTATATGTCTCTGGAGAGAATGTTCAGAAAGAGGGAAAAGTTGGGTAACTTTTTTAATCCAATTTATCCATCCCCAATGAACACAAAGCAAAATTATTTGCAATCAATTACAATCTTTTTTAAAAAGAGCTAGTCTGGGAGATGGTCAAAAGTGTCTGTTGCAACACCCCTGATCCTGTGTAGTCATGGGATCAAACCACTCAAATACTGTGGTGATGGGGGTCAGGTTACAAACAGACAGATTTATTCATGTACTTTAGCTTCGATAACTGCAACTTTGAGACTTTTTAACTCATTTAAGGTGTCATCAGACTGGGAGAGGGCATCCTTGCGGCCAGCTAGTCAAGCCAATGCTGCCTTTAAGCAGAGCCCACAAAATGGTAATGCCTTCACCACGTCCGGAGGATTTAGTAACAGCTCATTAGTAGCTGACGAAGAATCACAAGAGTTTGATGACTTAATATTTGCTTTAAAAACTGGTGAGTGGCAGTTTTATTTTCCCTTCATTTCTAGCAGTTTCTATGCTTTCTCCTAAAACAGTAGTTTCCTAGGGCAGATCTAATTGCTGCTAACCCATTCTGATTGCCAGTGCAAATCTAGAGCAAGATTTTTAGTTTGATGTGAACTGTTATTCTATGAACCAAAAATAATGAGCATATTATTTGAAATAACAAAGGGAAATAGCCCACAAAAGCATATTTTAATAACATTAAGCTTCTGACGCAAACCTACAGAAGTCAGGAAGGTTGAAAGTTTAACATTTTTCCTAAGTAAGTCTATACAGCAGAAAAAAATTAAAAAAAAGCCCCACAGCAGCTAGTGTAAGCCCAGGTCAACTGATTGGGGCTTGCAGAACTTGGTGGTAGACATTCAGACTCAGGCTAGAACCTGGGCTCTGAGACCCTCTCCCTTCACCACCCATTTTATTAAGTATATTTATACTGTTTTACAACTCAGTTCAAATCCTATTATAAACCCTATGGAGTGATTAACTTCAATGCAATTGGATTGAGTCCTCAAAAGTTAAACCTGAAATAGTATTCTCTCATTTAAATTGCTAATAAATGGTGCAGTACTTTATTTGTATTGTGTGTGAGTGTTTATATAAATGTAGTGTATACTCTATCATGAATAATAATTTTAAATATGAAAGAATACTATTTAAAATATAACTCTGTATCTTGACTTTCTGTTGTTGTCTATTACACATATACATGCAGAATATGTGCACAATAAACCTGAACTGCCCTTGAACAGTTGCACATTTCCCATTAATTAAAAAGGGTGTTCTTCACCTTTGTCCTGTGTATATGAAACATTAACCATTTCAAAGTGTTCATCTTCCTTTATATGCTTGAACAAGTCCTCTGTGTTTAATTCAGTGGAACTTCTAAGTGCAAGTCTTTTAAACAGTCAGTGTTACAGTAAATGCATACAAATGCCCATTCTGTTAGTGCCATTTTATTTGTTCCTTTATAACACTACGGCAAACCAATTGACTTTTTTTCATGAAGAAAAGAATTGTAGGATGATATTACAGATTAAGCCCAAAGCAACCACTTTTTTTTTTTTTTTTTTTTTTTTTTTTATAGATCGTCACTGTCTTTGCATTTTTCAATGGTATTTCTTCACATTGTCTTCTGGTCATTTCCTGAACACGTTCATTTCCACTGGACCTTTTTGCAGCACATTTTTATGTTGTCATCCAGTCTGCTGCTAACAACCATGGTATTTGGTAAAAGTTTTGCCCAAGATTTGCAAAACTGGGTGCAATAATTTGGTACCTAAATAAGTAGCCTGATTTTCAAAAATCTTGAGCTTGTGGCAATTCCTGTTGGTTTCAGGCATTCATTTTAAAAATTCATGGCTTTTATATTTTTGTTTTATT
Source organism: Pelusios castaneus (assembly GCA_007922175.1). Classification (NCBI taxonomy): domain Eukaryota; kingdom Metazoa; phylum Chordata; order Testudines; family Pelomedusidae; genus Pelusios; species Pelusios castaneus. The sequence goes on from ML685830.1 coordinate 7,779,957, forward strand.
TTTATTTTTTCTTCCATATGCTTTTAAAAGAATCTTTTGGGAAACTGGATGGCACAGAAGATATGGTGACTCATCATTATGGGTTAGATGTTTCACACGCTCCTCACCAATAATAGTGCTTATTGTCCTGTGCAGCTTCATTGATGTCAGTGGGGCTATTCACAGCAGCAATCACTGTGTTTGGTAGAAAAAAGTGTTCAGGAACGGGCCTGAAAATGTCAGTTCCAATCTGAGAATAGCAGGGACTTATTGTAATGGCTGTTTAGTAACCAACAGTAAGAACAGTTTGCCTTAGGTCAGCACAACTTTATTTTATATGCAAGAAAGGTCTGAGCCAAGACCTTGATTCTGAACATCTCCGGGCTTTCGGAAGACTAGTAATGGAGACCTTAGAGTAGTTAGATAAATCAGTTTCAGATTCAAATCGAATTAAGGCCCCACCTGTCTAATGTATCAAATGAAAACCCAAAACAGAAGAGTTTGAATGATGACCCAAACTGTGCGGCCCATCTCACTTAATCAAAAATCCATGACAGAGCTAAATAATACAATTACATGAGCAAACAACAGAGACAAATTAAAATATGCAAGAAAAGGACAAAAAGTACTTTTTGAAACGAAATTTTTAAGAAATGACACATTGATGCAGCAAAGAGATACAGGAAGGTTGTTTCAGATGGCAGATGCTGTTGAGGAGAAGGTTCTGACACCAACAGTGAGCAGATAGAATGGCAGCTCACTTCAAGGTGACCAAATTAGATAAGCGTTTAGGGATATGGGAAGGGAATAGAAAGAGCAGAATCTTTGAGCTAGACTGAAATCAGAACATAGAAGTCTTTTAAAAATAGAAAAGGCAATTTTTAGCTGGATCCTGAAATGACCAGGAAACAAGTTTTAAGATCTAAGACTGTGGATGGTGTGATCTTTGTATATATGTGAAGGGAGAAAAGCATTCCACACATTCTGAAGAGCTGGAACCAGGGGGGACAGACAAGAGAAGAGTGAATTACAATAGCCAGTGCAAGAAAAGATGGTGATAGGAATGGAGATTTCAACAGAGGTAACATTATACTTAGAGAAGGATGCAGAAGTACTGTCAGGCAAATTTGCAGACACAAGGACTGTGGGGAGGAAGAAAACTTTCAGCAACAAGGATGTTGGCAAAGTGACAGACAGTGGTGGCAAAAGAGATAAGAGAAGAAATCAGTATATTTGAGTTTATTTCTGTTTGGTTCCTGTTAAATACTATCTGAAAACTTTATTGCAGACTCAAGAGCAAGACCAAAAATCACATGAATGTGATGTTTGTACAGATCTGTACAGTACAGTCAGGGCCGAATTAATGCAGGAGCTATAGGGGCTGAAACTCCAGGCCCCAGCCCCTAAGGCCCTGAGTTAATCTGGCCCCTGCCGCCTGCTCGCCACAGCACCAGCGGGGTTTGCTTGGTGGCATATTGGGGCCTCTATGGAGGGGGTCCAAGGCCCCAAGTGGAGGGCCCACCGTGGTGGAGGCTGGACCCCAGGCCGGAAGGTGGGCGCAATGGTGGGCACACAGCCGGACCAAGAGGCTTTGGTGCCCTAGACGAACTATGACTTTGGTGCCCCTCCCTCCCCCATGTTATAAAAGAAGATAACATATTAATATATTTTTAAATAGAGAAAAAAATTCACTTCCATCTAATTTGGCCTCCCTTAAAGCCTGATGCCCTAGGCAACCGCCTAGTTCATCTATATGGTTGGACTGGCCCTACATTTCTGGTAGTCCCTATAGAAAAAAGTTCCAACATATTAGCGAGATGGGGAAGCTTGCACTCCTGCTGCCTGTGTTTTACCTGTTCTAAGGATAAGTAGATGACTTCATTCCCCAAGGTTTTCAATCCAGAACCTTCTACAAGTAGCTCTAGTCATGCTAGACATAAAGGCTCATATCCCGAGGGACTTTTCAGCATGGGAATGTGCAAAATGTGTTTTTGCTACCTCTGTGCTTCTCTGATCCTGGGGTTGCCTGAATGCCAAGAGTAGGCATGGTTGCTTTAATTTATGCTTACCGCCAATGACCTCGGGGATTGTTCATCATCCAGGAATTGGTGAGCATAAGAAAACCCAGCTATGTGCCCTTTCCATCAGCCACGCTGCTGGTATTGGTAGGAATACTCTAGGACCCACAATGGTGAATCTGTATCACCCAAGGATTCCGCTACATTGGGAGACTCCCTCAGTGGCCAGTTTAAATGAGTCCAGTGCAGCCTTGTGCCAGGGAAGCAGTGAATTTGGCACAGTGTCTTGTAGTTTACATAACTCCATGAGCTTCAGCTGTGTGCATGGGATTAAGAAAGCATTACTCCAGGAAAAATAATACAAGAAAATGTACTGCCTGTTGATTTATGCTAAAATGTTGTTTGTTTCCTGCTAGTAATTAGGTTGGCTTAAATGGTTTATTATTTCTTGTATGGCTTTCATAATAAAGCAAAGGATTAGGCTGACACTGAATAAGGTTAATTATTTCATAATTAGTTATTGCTAATTACATTAATTATCTAATAATACCCATTCATTTTGGGCTAAAGCACATTTTGCCTCTGATTCTCTTTTCAGTGCTCAAGCTCATTTTCGTTAACAGCTTAATGAACCCCTCCTCTTTCAGATTGATTCACGCCAATACATGAGGTTATACTAATTAAAGTATAAAGCCATTTTATAGTGATTCCCATTTAAGTACAGCTACGCTTCAGTCTTCCTGTCTAGAAAGCAGTAGGCCTCTGGGTCTCCACATGCTGTGTAAGGGTAGAATGCAGTAAAAAAGGGATGGGGTGAAAGAAATAGGTAGATGCAGGCCTCAAGCAGTGAATTGTTCATAAATTTTGCTCCTTAAGCATAACTTTTAATGCCCAAACTGCATGCTAGCCTTACTGATCTCTGTGTTCCAACCACATTTTTCCCAGTCACAATCTCTCCTACCCCTGCCTTTCCGTGACATGAAGCTGAAGTCACTCTGGGCCAGATACACATTTAACACATAAAAGCCTCTAAAACAGGCCTTCAGCCCAGTGTCGCCCCATGCCTCCTCTCTTGCCATGGTATGGATAAGTTGTTTGGAGAGGGATCTGTTTCTAGGGGTCATTTAGATGTCAGAGGAGACAATATTCCTTGGCTCATAAGCACTACCACAATTCACTATCAAATAGAGACAGAATCAAGGTAGGCAGGTTTACTCTGCACACTTGCAGCGCCTGTTTGCTGCCAGCCTGAATTTGGCCCTGCTCCATTAATAATTTAAAACAAATCTCCAAAATCAAAAATAATTTGATAAGTAAATCTATTATTGAAATATAACACACAACGTCATATAAGCTTCCCACAATAATTTTGCTGAATATAGCATAGAGTAGGTCAACATTTTCAAAAGTGTTGGCTAATTTTGTCTGCCATCATTTTGGGTGCTCAGTTTGAGAGCTCAATGCCTGAGGCTGGAAACTCAAAACTAAGAGACGTGTTTGAAAAGGTTGGCTAAAGGGTCGATTGTTTGCAGTTCCGGAGGGAGGCTGGATAAACTCTTGGAAAAGTCCTTTTTATCCAGAGCTATGGGACAAGCAGTGGGAATGTTCGCTTCCCCCTTGCCTCACCAATGTACCTCAAATTCAGGTCTGAAAGAAACACGTCCAAAGGTGAGAGAAGGGAGAGAGAATGATCTCTTTGCCCATTCAGTTGGCTTCTCCTCTGTCTCTGCCAACAGAGATGCTAGTTGAAATAGTGGCTGGGGGGCATGGTTCCACTAGGACTAGATTCATTTCCATTAGTCCTGACATTTGTCATTAGAGGTATGAATGTCAATTGGTAACATATTACTGTATCTGTCTCTATAGCCAGCCAATCCCATAAAACAAAATACAAAGTGTGTGTGTGTCACTACCATCTAATTTTTGTATTAAATGTCGAATACTGCACATTGATTATAAAAGTGTGATGGATGCAGAATATAGTGTATAATATGATAAAATACCCCTAGAAAATGTTTAAAACAGTTAAAAATAGCAAACTGAAAATACACTCAACATTCAGCACAAACATTATAGTGAAAAAGCTTGTGCAAGCAGCTAAGATCAAACTTGGGTCCTTCATATATTGAGTATTGGGATGCATTGAATAAATCTCTTGACCAGTAGATGTCACTGGAGGGGCCTTGCTGATTTTGCAAGATTTTGCAAGATAAACTAACTCATCCATGCTGTCTGTGAAATGATTAAATTTAGTTCTGAGACGAGAAGTGCCCTGATCTGAGAACAAGCTGGCCCAATGAACTTTGCAAACCTTGTCTTGTAAACACTCCTACCCTTACTAATCTGTAGATCAACTGTTTGGTAGGTTGGTGTCCTGGTTACATTGAAACTCTAATTCCTAAATAGGATATATTTCTAAACATTTTGCCAGAACAGGGAGTGTTATAAAGGGAATTAACCTACTTTAAACACAATAATACTGAGTCTCCTTCCTAAAAGGATACTGCATGCCCATATTCCATTTGAGAATGTAAATATTGCAATATCAGATTAGTCCATTCAGTCCAGTGTCCTGTCTCTGATAGTGACTAGCCAGAAGCTTCAAGGAACCCCCACAATGGACAGTTCTGGAATAACATGCTTATATGAGAAATTTCTTTTTTACACCATCAGTTAGTGGTGACCTTATTCTCTAACGTATGAGTGTTCACATACAGTGTAAAATAATCCTCATTAACCACATAAGTGTCTAATCCTTTGTTAAACCCTCTTTATTGTAAAAATACCTTTATTGTAAAAATACCTTGTAGCAAAAAGTTCCACAGGGTAATTGTGTTGTGCAAAAAAAAATAATTTTCATTTATCTATTTTACATGTATTGCCTTTCAAGTTCACTGAAAGCCATCTTGTTCTCGCATCATATGAGGGGCAGTATGAGTGTCTGATTTACCTTCTCCTCACCACTTGTTATATTGCATGTCACTTATGTGTTGTTCTGAATAAACCTGAATCTCAAGTTCTAAAAAGCCCAAAGAAGAGCTGCGTATTTTTCTGCTTTATTTACTCTTCTGAAGACTATAGCCTACAATGTTATCTCGCGCTAGAGGAAAAGCAAAATATATCAGCCAGTGCCATTTGTAGGTTTGAGCAAGGTGACTTAAGGAAGGACATTTAACCTGCTTCTTTGCTCATGTTGAAAGCAGCTGAAAACAGCTATTGAAACAGCTGAAATTATCATTATCAATTATCGTTTTAACATGGGGTGGTAGATTCCCACCACTACAACTGAATCCCTCAAGAAGAAACTCTTGAAAATATCAAACTCTGAGGGTCAAATTTTGAACTCAGCCTTAACCAGGTTTCCATTTATGCACGTGTGATGTCAGGGAAACAGAGAATACCAAGTAGCCATCTGAGTACCTATTCACACCATCAAATCAGGTATTGAGACAGTGAAGTGACCTATATTGCAGACATGAACAATTGTTGTTGCAGAGATGTCTTTAGCTAAATGAGCTGACAGTCTGTGGGTGCAAAACCATAGACCATATCAGAAAAACTGCTATACTTTTGTGGGGGAGAAGAAGAGCTACTGTAATGAGAATAGAGCAGTAGGGCAGGTTTCCCTGTTTAACAAGATATAATGTCATCCTTTCTGTTTCAGTCTTCAGTTCTCACTGATTCTTTCCTGGCTTTGTGTTTCAGGTGCAGGCCTCCACGTCAGTGATAATGATTCCTGCCATGGAAGCCAGGATGGAGGCAGCATGGCTAACTCCCAGATTGTAGAACTCAGAAGAATACCCATAGCAGACACTCACCTCTAAGACCATAGTTGTTGGTTTTTAAATTAAAATCTCCATATTTTTATATTTGTAAGTCCTTTTGCACTAAAACACTATATGCAGCTGTGTAGTAGAATGCTGTGAGCTGTACTGTCTGATTAACAAAGAATGGTAGGTTTTCCTTTTGTATATCAGAAAGTAAATAACTGAGCATCAATAGATTCAATGGATGATGGCCCAGATTTGTATCCTCTAAGTGGATGCACGTATTCCATGAGGTGTAGATTATTTTTTTAATTAACCTGTATGTGTAACACCATTTAATAAACCCAGTAGAGTCTATTTGATACAAACAAATCTGTCATTATTTATGCCTGACTGTTGCCCAAGTGAAAAATAGTATTTCTGGAACTGGAAGTTGAAGCAGTCAGTGATAGTTGAGCAGGAGCGGATTTTATTGACACTGTAGAATGCTCTTTGGTTTTTGAGAACCAAGAACTGTGCATGACGCAGAAAAAAACTAAAGTCACAATACTTTCTCCAGAGATCTTACAGTTTAAATTCTAACATGACACAACACATGAGGATCAGAAACAAACAGAAGGGGAGGAGAAATAGAAGACAGAGATGAGATAACTCCGTTACTCAGTAGGTATATGCATATCTTGATAGTTCTGTTAATCTGTTGATTTTTTGCTTCGTTTTATTTTTTTTAACTAACTTGTCACACAGCAGCAGAAAGGTTTTAAGAAGGATTTCAATGAGTGTAGTTTTCTAATAATCTCTCTACAGAAGGCTATATTCTGGTTAAAGGTTGAGAATTGTATCACAAGATAAATAATCTAGAGTTATAAACCAATACATGAAAAGTGGGGTGGAGAGGAATTTCTCCTCTGAACAAGACACAATGGAAGCGACTGAGAATTCAGAAAGCAACTCAGAATTCAGAAGAAGCTGAAGAATCTTACAAGAATCATTAACTGTGTGTTCCTGCACAGAGAAGCTGAAAAAACATTAAAGAGGGAGTCTGAGATAGTTTTCCACAAAACATTTTTGTTAGAATGGTGTACTCTGGAAGTACAGTAATTTCTAAACAAGTCTTTCATGCTCACATTAGGGACTTGCTTGAAGGCTTTAAACTGGGAAAGCTCTGAGCAAAAAGCTCTCTTTTTAAAAAGAAACCTTTATTATGGGAATTTTAATTTGAAATAGTGCGGTTTACAATTGCATTTTGCATAAGTGGATGACATCAAAACCCCTTGACAGTCAAACAGTCATTAAGAGGGTTGTCTGGGATCCTTTCCGATAGTGCTGGGGTGGCCAAACTTACTTAACCCCTGAAAGCCGCCTTCCCAGTGGGCAGAATCCTCTAGCTCTACCACCTTGCTGAAGACCAGAAGCTCCAAGGTCTTCACCCCAGTCTGGTAGGTGAAGAACTGGGGGGGGCATCAGGGGGCTCAGCAAGCTGCACTTTAAAAGAGCCGCATGCAGTTCACGAGCCACAGTTTGGCACCCCTGCTGTGGCGTAAGTTTATACTTTGTCACTAAAGAAAAAATAAATAAATTAGCTCTTATAATGCTTATCTGGTATATTCTGCTATTGTTAATGGGCTATTGTTTCCAGCCTTCCATGATAGTCCCATATTTTCATATCCTTAAAACTCTCTAAACTTCTGCTTTCTGATTTTTTGCATATTGGTCTCAGCCTAGAAGGAAATTGTTTGGGTAAGTCTGAGCACCATCATTTCAATCATTTTTGGAGATATGTTGAGAATTTAAAACCTACACTTTTAGTCACATCTTCAGCTGTCAGAAATAGCCTTGGCTGAGATTATGGACAATGGAGGAGAGGTAATTACAGGGCCAGAATAATTATACCTTGACTATGGCTCTACAATCGATCAGAAATAAAGAACTATTGCATGATTAACACAACTAAAGAAATGTAAACACTGTCCTTTGACTATGACACATATTGCTCTGGTGGTACAGTGCAGGGAAGAAGCATTTCTCCCCATTTTGCTGGAGCTAATTACTCTTTAATGTGAATATACAGGCTAGCAAAAGTGAGCCCTTCAGCTGCCAACTCCCCTAACCCTGCAGCTGTTGGGAGGACAGCAGGCTCCCCTACCATTTGCAATCTGAAGAGGAAAGTATCTTTGATCTGCTAGGCCCTCTCCAAGGCCCAACTGAGCGAACCATGTACAGACACACTTAACTGTATCCCTGTGCAGCAAAGCTCTTAACTTACACATGTACATGTACACTTAACTGTACACTTGTACTCAATTCCCATCAAAGTCGATAGGATTTAAGCCAGTGGTTCCCAATCTTTTTGGCTCGAGGACCACAGGTATTTTTATAACCCTGAAGGGTCACCAGTCTCCACTAGCAGGCTGTTGCCCCACAACAGGCAGACAAAAAGAGTACAGAGTTGTCTACAGCAGAGAAACCACATGCATCTTGAAGCCCTGAGCTCTCCACCTGTGCCCTTCGCAGTGGCTCCCTTCTGCAGCCAGGGATATGGAAGATCAGTACTGCCCTCTCTCTGGCTGCAGCAGGGACCCCTTTGGACCTAGGTGGAGCACTTTGCCATGCTCTCTGCTACAGCCAGGGGGAGGGGAGAGTTGATCTCCCAAGCCTTTGGTTGCAGCAAGCAGCCTGCACCAGACTTTTAGCCCTGTGAAAATACACTTCAACTGGGTCCTTAAGCAGCAGCTTCATTCTGCAGCCAGCAGGAGGGGAGTCACAGGCCACTTTGAAAGCCCTTGCAGGCCACTTTTGGCCCCTGGGCCACAGATTGGAAACCACAGATTTAAGCTCATACCTAAGTTTAAACACACGTTTTGTTGAATAAGGTTCTAAGTTCTCTGCCTTCCAGCTCCTTTGTCCACTGCTCTTGTGCGTTCCACACTCCAAAGGAAATACCCACTGAGGTGAAATCCTGGTACTGTTAAAGTCAATGACTTATTCCAGACAGGGTGTCTGAATCTCTATGGTTTGGGTCCCAATTCGGGAAAGCATCTTTATTTAGGACAAAATTTAAGCACATGACTTAGACCTATTGAAGTCAATGAGACTTGAAAACATGCTTCTAAATCAGATACAGTAGGGACAGTCTTTTAAAATTAGGTGCATCCCACCTAATCATTCAATAGGCAACTTGTTGAGGGATCACCCATAATGGATCTTGTAATGATAATATACATGTTTTTGTTACTGAGGAAAGCCAGCATTTGAAGGAGTTTTGTGTTCTTATTGGGTCAGTTTATGCTGAGTATTGGCCAATGAAGATATTTCTCATCTGTCCACAAATGCCCTAACACAAAAGTATTGTTCTGGAGAGTGATTGAGATACTATTTTCTAAGACTTGCTCAATTGCACAGGAGGTAGTACTATTATAGATGTTTCACAGGCTTGCAGTATGTGCTACCACTCACATGTGGGAAGCTTATAAAACAAGAACGTTTGTTTGATTTTTGACTCATAACCATAAATGATGACAGATTGCGTCAGTTTGCCATATTGCTCAATGGGTTGGTTATGAGGTCACTATAAATACATCAGCATTTTTGGAACAAGCTGGTATGGTGATGCCAGTTGCAGGATTTGGATTTGTAGCCATTGGTGATGTTTGTAGGGGGTATTGTCAAAAGAATAATCTATTTTGCCATCACAGACTCAGGGTGCATCTACACTTAGAAATTAAGTCAACTTAAGGAGGCTTAAGTCATCTTAAATTACTCTGTGTCCTACTGGACTTTCCTTAACTCGACTTAAGATGCTCCTTAAGTCAAATTAAGGAAAAGTTAGTTCGAATTAATAACACCTGGTTTTAATTCAAACTAGCACTTAAGTCGATTTTATTAAGTAGTAGTAGGAGGAGGAGTGCCTAGTTGGACCTTTTTAAGTCAACTTAAAACGTTAAGTCGACCTAATACGGCCAAAAAGGGGCCACGTCTACACTTGAAAAGTTCTAACTTTTCAAGTGTAGACATAGCCTTAGTGACTAGGGAGAAAATGCAGACTGGGGAAAATCCGATTTTCTAATAGCATGGGACTCTATCAGCTAATTTCTGCCATTCCCTAAGTACCTGAGAAACAATGAAGATTCACATGAAAGCACTCCAGCTGCCTGTTCTTCTTTGTGTCAGACCACCAGACCCTGATAGGAGTAACTTCACAGATTAAGACAACAGAGTCCTGTGGCACTTTTAAAGACTAACAGATTTATTTGTCGCATGAGCTTTCGTGGGAGAAAATCCCACTTCGTCAGAAAGCTCATGCGATAAATAAATCTGTTAGTCTTTAAAAGTGCCACAGGATTCTGTTGTCTTTCTACAATAGACTAACACAGCTACCCCTTTGAAATTTCACAGATTAAGTAACTTCAAATTGACAAGACTTATTGCTTCTGCTGGCCCTCTGATCCCAGACAACATTAAAAACCTGATGGAACTATAAGTAGCTCTTAGAAGAGGGAACTCCAGTTATTAGGGAGAGACAAGTAATAGAAATGGGTGAGTTAATCATTAGAAATATACATAGCTGGATTTGTGATAACCAGAAGAACTGTATGGTGTCTTGCCTTCCAGGTGTGAAGGTTGTGAATCTCTAGCGATATCTAGACAGACTTATGTGTAGTGATGGAGCGGAACAAGCAGTGGTAGTATATGTGATACAGATACCAATGACATAAGGAAGGATAGGAGAGAGGTCCTAAAGGCCAAATTTACATTACTGGGAAAAAGATTGATGTCCAGGACCTCCATGGTAACATTCTCTTAAATGGTTCTAGTTCCTTATGCAAGTTCAGTTAGACAGGCAGAACTGCAGTGTGTAGATCAGATGATGTGTAGGGACAACAGATTTAGATTTATTAGGAACTGGACAACCTCTTGGAAAGTGAGAACCTATACAGGAAGGATGGGCACCACCTAAATCAAAATGGAGCTGTGTTTCTGGCACATAAAACTAAAATGCTTGTAGGAGGACAGATTTTTAAACAAAGGTCTGGGGAAAGCCAACAGGTGCAGAGGAGCAAGTGGTTCAGACAAAGACATCCCTTAGGGAAAGGTCTATTGATAGAGATTCTCTATATCCTAGTAAGCAGGAAAGGATGGAAGGGGATAAAATATGTGTAGTATCTGATGAGAAATTATCAAATAAAAAAGAGTCCCATTCAATTACATCTCATAATGGCAGACTGCTAAAAAGTGACGATTTACTAATGCTAGATGTCTAAATACTGAGATGGTGAACTTGAGTGCTTCGTTTTTAATGAGCACATTGATATAATAAACATCACAGAAACTTGGTGGAATGAGGATAAACCAATGAGACACAGTAACACCACAGTGCAAACTATATTGGAAGGACAGAATAGGTCGTACTAGTGAGGGAGTGGCACTATATGTGAAAGGAAGCGTAAAATCAAATGAAGTAAAAATCTTAAAGGAACCAAACTGTACCATATAATACCTATGGATAGTCATTCTATGCTTGAATAATAAGAATAAGGACTGGTAGATATGCTGGGGGGTAGTGATAAAATATAGACAAATTAAAGGAATAGGCTAAAAGAAATATGATGAGGTTCAGCAAAGACAAGTACAGAATTCTGCATGTCAAACAGAAGAATCCCATACACTGTTACAGACTGGGGCCAGACAGGCTAGGCAGCAGTTCTGCAGAAAAGGACCTGGGGGCTACAGAGGACAAAAAGCTAGATATGAGTCAACAGTGTGCCCTTATTATCAAGAAGGCTAATGGCATATTGGGCTATATTAATAAGAGCATTGCCCGTATATTGAGTAAAATGATTATTTCCCTCTATTGTCAGCACTGGTGAGGCCACATTTGGAGTAGCGTGTCCAGTTTTTGGCCCCTGCACTACAAGAAGAATGTGGACAAATTGGAGAGAGTCCAGTGGAAGTCAACAAAAATGATTAGGGGGCTGGAGCACATGACGTATGAGGAGTGGCTGAGAGAAGTAGGCTTATTTAGTCTGTAGAAGAGAAGAGTGAAGGGAGATTTGATAGCAGCCTTTAACTACCTGAAAGTGGATTCCAGGGAGGATGGAGCTAGAGTACTCTCAGTGGTGGCAGATGACAGAACAGGAAACAATGGTCTTAAGTTGCAGTGGGGAAGATCTAGATTGGATATTTTTCACTAGGCGGGTGGCGAAGCACTGGAATGGGCTATTTAAAGAGGTGGTGGAAGCTCCATCCTGAAAGGTTTTATTAAGGCCCAGCTTCACAGAGTCCTGGGGGGGATGATTTAATTGGTGTTGGTCTTGCTTTGAGCAGGAAGTTGTATTAGATGACCTTCTACAGTCCCTTCAAACCCTAATTTTCCATGATTTCTTCACATACTGCACAGTCAACCTGTTGAAATCTTTGCCAGAGGATGATGGGAAGGTCAAGACTATAAGGGTGTGTCTACACTTGTAAATTAAGTCTACTTAAGACTGCTTAAATCGACTTAATTTACTCTGCGTCTACACTACAATTTCCTTAAGTCAACTTAAGCTACTGCTTAAAAGAAATTTTAAGTCGACTTTATTAAACCTAGTATAAAATCGACTTTACTGGCTAAATTGACTTTATTAAGTCGACTTAGCCAGTGTAGACACAGATTAGCCCTACATAGACTTTAAGTCCACTTAAAGGACCCCCAAGGATCCCCCACTGACCTCCCTGCCAGGGTGGCTGGCACAGCCAGAGCTTGGCGTGCCCCCCCCCCATGGCAGGACACAGCCCTGCCCATCCTGCTCCTATACCCTGCCCCGTCCCTGTCCTGCTCAGCCCCACTTTGTACCCTGGTACAGTGGGGCAAATTCTGAGGTCCCTGGCACTTTAAAAGGGGTGCTCCCCGGCCACCATGGACCAGTCCCAGGTCCACTTACCCCTTACAAGTTGACTTGGGCGTCCAGTGTGGACGCTCTAAGTCGATTTGGCAAGGTCCACTTTAAGTCGACCTAATTTTATAGTGTGGACATGCTAAGTAGACTTAACAAAGTCGACTTAAAGTCGACTTTGTTAAGTCGACTAGGAAAGTCGACTTATTTGGCAAAGTGTAGACATAGCCTAAGAGAGTTCAAAAAAAGGACTAGATAAGTTCATGGAAGATGGTATGACTCAGTATGGTTGTTCTTCTGTTCTTAAGGTCACTGGGAAAGATTCTGATCCTATGGTGTAAATCCAAAGTAATTATATTTATGTGATTCTTACCTACAGCAATTTTAAAATGTACAGTATATGAGTTTTAATTTTCAGTACTCAATAATTTAGCTAAATTCCATCCATGCCATATAAGCCCTAGATCCCTCTTACATTCTTGGTCCAGATTCACCATGGACTTGCATTCTACAACCCCATAGATTTGCACATTGAAAAATTTCAAGGATTATTTTTGGTATTATAAACTATTATTCTTAGCCAGAAACTTAATATACTAGAGTTCTGCCTCAAAGTGTGTTCTTACTGGTATAAAGTGTATTCTTACTAGTAGGTTGTGCGTTGCATAATGCAGATATTTCTCATTTGGCACCGAATGACTTAACACAAAGTATTTTTTTTAGAGTTTTTTTACAATTTTTATTTAATATACAGGGATTGTAATGGAAGACTGAATGATTCACAGCCAGAGTCTTCCCTCAGATACATGCATGTAGCTCCCATTATAATCAATGTTGTATATGCTTGGCTATTGCAGTAAATTCTTCTTTCAGTAAGGCTGGTATTATAGAATCATAGACTCTTAGAAACTGGAAGGGACCATGACAGATTGAGTCCAGTTCCCTGCACTAATGGCAGGACCAAGTACCCCCATTAAACCATCCCTGACAGGTGTTTGTCTAACCTTCTCTTAAAAACCTCCAATGTAGGAGATTCCACAACTTGCTGAGGCAACTTATTCCAATGTTTAATCATCCTGACAGTTTTAGGAATTTATTCCTAATGTCTAGGCTGAACCTCCCTTGCTGTAATTTAAGCCCATTGCTTCATGTCCTACCATCTGTGATTAAGGAGAATAATTTTTCTCCTTCTTCCTCTTAACCTTTTAGGTATTTGAAAACTGTTATATCCCCTCTGTTTCCTTTTTTCTAGACTAAACAAACATAGCTCTTTCACTTTTCCCTCATAGGTCAAATGCTCCAGTCCTCTAATCATTTTGTTGCCCTTCTCTGGACTTTTTCCAGTTTCTCCACATCCTTTTTGAAATGAGGCACCCAAAACTGGACAGAGTACTCAAGCTGAGGCCTAATCAGTGCAAAATAGAGTGGTGGAATCACTACTCATGTCTTACTCACAATACTCCTGTTAATACCCCCAGAATGGTGTTTCCTTTTTTTGCAACAGTATTACACTGCTGACTCATATTTAGCTTGTGGTCCACTATTACACCCAGATTCCTTTCTGCAGTACTCCTTCCTAGATGGTCATTGCCCATTTTGTATGTGTGCAATGGGTTGTTCAACCCTAGGTGGAGTACTTGGCATTTATCTTTAATGAATTTCATTTTATTTCTCTCATACCATTTCACCAGTTTGTCCAAATCATTTTGAATTGTAATCCTATCCTTCAAAGCACTCGCAACCCCTCCCAGCTTGGTATCATCTGCAAACTTTATGGCTATGTCTATAGTTGCAAGTTAGGTCGACTTAAGGAGGCTTAAGTCGACTTAACTTAGTCCTGTACACACCAGGTTTCCATTAAGTCAACTTAAAAAATTTCTTAAGTTGACTTAATAAAAAGGTTAGGTTGACTTAATAAGAACTGCCTGTTAGGTCGACCTAACCATTAGGTCGACTCCTCAGGTCAACCTAAGCACAGTGTGGACACTTAAGTCCACTTTATTAGGTCAACCTGAGGGCAGTTAGGTCGACTTACTAAGTCCCCATTCAGGGGAAGAACTTAATGTTAAGTCGACCTTACTTTTTGTAGTGTAGACATAGCCTATAAGTTTGCTCTTTATGCCATCATCTAAGTCATTGATAAAAGTGTTGAACAAAACCAGACCCAGGACAGATCCCTGTGGCACCCCGCTCATCATGTCCTTCCAGCTTGAATGTGAACCATTGATAACTACTCTCTGGGAGCAGTTATCCAACCAGTTTTTCACTCATCTTATAGTAGCTCCATCTAGTTGTACCTCCCCAGTTTATTAATGAGAATGTGATGTGAGACCATATCAAATGCCTTACTAAAGTCTAGATATACCACATCTACCGCTTCCCCTCTATCCGCAAGGCTTGTTGCCACATCATAGAAAGCTATCAAGTTGGTTCGACATTATTTGTTTTTGACAAATCCATGCTGACTAGCCCTAAGCACCTTAATCTCTTCCAGATGTTTGCAAATCGACTCCTTAATTATCTGTTCCATTATTTTTCCTGGTACAGAGGTCAAACTGACAGGTCTATAATTCCCTGGATTGCTCTTATTTCCCTTTTTGTAGATGGGCACTATATTTGCCCTTTTCCAGTCCTCTGGGACCTCACCCGTCTTCCATGATTTTTCAAAGATAATAGCTAGTGACTCAGATATCTTCTGAGTCAGGTCCTTGAGTACTCTAGGGTGCATATCACCAGGCCCCAGTGATGTGAAGACATCTAATTTGTCCAAGTAAATTTTAACTTGCTATTTCCATATTTTAGCTTCTGACCTATCTCATTTCTATTGCCCTCCTCTACATCAGGCATCCAATCACCACCAACCTGCTCAGTGAAGATCGAAACAAAGCAATTATTTAGTTCCTCTGCCATTTCCACATTTTCATTTATTGTTTTACCCTCTTTGTTGAGTAAGGGTCTTACACTGTCCTTGGTTTTCCTCTTGTTTCTGATGTATTTGAAGAATGTCTTTTTGTTATCCTTTATGCCTTCAGCTAGTTTGATCTCTGTGCCTTGGCCTTTCAGATTTCTCCTCTACATAATTGTGTTATTTGTTTATAGTCCTCCTTTGTAATTTGACCTAGTTTCCACTTTTTGTAGGACTCTCTCTTTATTTTTAAATTATTGAAGGTCTCCTGGTTAAGCCAAGGTGGTCTCTTGCCGTACTTCTTATCCTTTCTACACAGTGGAATAGTTAGCTTTTCTGCTCTTAATAACCTCTCTTTAAAAAACTGCCAAATGTCTTTAGTCGTTTTTCCTCTTAGACATTCTTCCAATGATATCCTTCCCATCAACTCCTTGAGTGTGCTAAAGTCTGACTTTCTAAAATCTATTGTTTTTGTTTTGGTATTCTTTCTCCTTACATTTCTAAGAATCATGAACTCTATCATTTCATGATCATATCCACCTAAGTTACCTTCCACTTTCAAATTCTCAACCACTTCCTCTCTATTTGTCAAAACCAAATTGAGAATAGCCTCTCCCCTAGTAGCTTTCTCCATTTTTTTAAATAAAGAATTGTCGTCAATGCAGTCCAAGAACTTATTGGATAATCTGTGCCTTGCTGTGTTAAATTCGGAGCAACTCTGAATCTGAACCTATGTTATTCATAATGAAATTTGACCTTCTGTTGCTCAAATTAATTATCAGGTAGTGTGTGTGCACGGCAGACATACAAGTTAACTGACACCAAAAATTTAATCTTCAAATCCCAATGTGTTTCCCTATTTATTGGGTTTTGCAGTAGGGAACTAAGTGTGTGTACGGATGTTATTTCATGGTTGATTTATCATGTATATACTAAATATATTGAAGCAACTCTCCACATTCTAACACTCAAACCATAAGTTGTCATTTCAAATATTATTGAATCAAATGAGACTATTCTATGTCACACACACACACACACACACACACACACACACACACACACACACACACATTCACTGTAAACAGAGACATCCTTTCTGTGCAAATACACAACTATTATGTACATTTGACAGGAAACATTGTAACTCATTTTTTGCATTAGTTTCCAAACTTCCACCCTGGTTTCCCTACAGACACAGCCATTGTTCAGGCCTCTCTGTAATCATTGCCTTCTGTCTGGAAGTGACAGGAAGGCTGAACACTGTAGAAGTAGGTGATAGTTTTTCTGAAAGGAAAAGGTGCTGCTAATAGAATGATTTAATCAGTGGCTGTTGTTAAAGACTGCCAGAGGAACCTTAGTAAAGACCCAGAAGAGAGTAATGCCATCTGGGAGCTGTCAGCCCACAGGTTGGACCCAGGACTTTAATTACTCTCATCACAACTCTGGCTGAAATGTAGCAGCTGGGAAAGGTCTCCAGGAATGTGTTGTAACAGTATTTGCTGTCAAAAGTGCAAAGAAGGTTTTGCTAGAAGGTGGATGGATTTCACCCAACTCAACATTTTGAACTTTGAGGATAATATTCCATGAAATGGAAAAAGTGAATATCACCATTCAGAATATTCAAGACTATTCCCCAGAGATTCCAGCTTCCAAAAGCCAGACTCTCCAATATGACTGCACTCTTCAAGCAAAACAAACAGTAAATATATGTGAATAGTATGCGGTGAGATCCATGTACTGATGGGAGACAAGTGTGTGTTGCAATGTAGACACAAAACCAAAGCAGTTATGGGATAAGCGAAGTTTATGTAACAAAAGTACATTCAATACCAATGCCATAGCCAAAACACAGTGAACTTGCTCCTGTTTAATTCAGTGGGAGTTTTAGTTTCCTCAGGTGTCCAGTGAAGCAGAATTAGACACTAAATCTGGAGCCAGAGAAACTAGCCAAGCTCTGGTGTGTTCTTCCACCTCTGTCCTTCTTTCCCTCACTTATGTTCTGGTCTCTCTTGCTGCCCTGCCCCTTTACAGTTATCATTGCCAGAGTGAATAAGAACACCACAGGTGGGAGGGGCATTTCCCCACTCCCTTCCAGTGTCTTTTTCCTTAACTAATAGAGGGTGATATATATATAAACATCGACAAAGCATGCCAGTATGACTTTGCAGATTTTGAGTGTATGAACAGTCATCACTTTTAAAAAAAAACAATATAATGCTTTTTTTCCCAACTCCTGACTGTCTTACAATCTTCCAGGGATGAACGATGTGTGTTTCTGAGATAGCGACATGGAGGGTGGAAGGAGTTTCCCTATACCCTGTGCAAGGGCCACACACAATTCCACTCCATGGACATCAAGGAGCGCACGGACACCTCCTCTCCTGCCTTTGGGGTGCATGATGCCCCACAGGGAACAGAGAGGCAGGCAGAGTCTTGGCTTCAACCATTCTGTGCTATATGGAATGGAAGAGAACAGTGTGCTGTGCCTCACGGAAGGGTATAACATCAGTCTCACAGTCCTCGTGTACCTACCATCTGCAGGAAGAGTAACACAAGGACATTTTTCACAAAGACTGAGAATTCAAGGAGGTAAAGAATATACACCATATTACTCATATACACCACTAGACCGTTTGTCAATGTAATGCACATTAGTAGTACTAAACAATCTCTGATAATTCACAGCTGATAAGTCATAGGCTAAAGTACTGGCATTCAACCAGGCCCTATTTGGAGTGGTTGAA
Source organism: Pelusios castaneus (assembly GCA_007922175.1). Taxonomy (NCBI): domain Eukaryota; kingdom Metazoa; phylum Chordata; order Testudines; family Pelomedusidae; genus Pelusios; species Pelusios castaneus. The sequence goes on from ML685830.1 coordinate 7,798,248, forward strand.
TAATTGTGCATCTAGATTTTGGGTACAATGCACAGGACTTACGAGTGTGTACACTTGAATATGGAATTTAACAAAAATAAAACACACCCAGAGCTCTGAACAATCTAAAACCAATATCCCTTCAATATCCCTAACCTAGACCTAACTTTCAGAGCCAGAGAGGTATGTAAATACCCAGCCTTGTAATTGGCATACATTCAAAGACTTTAAGGTCAGAAGGAATCAATATGTTCATCTAGTCTGACCTCCTGTAAAATGTAGGTCACAAAACTCACCCATTCACTCCTGTAATTAACCTGTGACTGAGTTATTAAAGTCCTAAAATTATAACTCAGCCAATGGGAGAGGCTTCTTCAATGAATGATGAATCCTTCATTTTAGATTCTTTCTAAATGCAAACATAGTCCCTTATAAAATTCTGAAACTTGGTCAGACACAGAGTACCAGAAACAGCCCAGACAGGAGATGCAACTGGAGCGGTCATTAAAAAGGTGCAGCACACTTTTTCTCAGCAGAGTTGTGTTCCCTCTGCTTCTTTCACAGTACAACGTAACATGAAGTTTGTCTCCCTGATGTGTAAAAGTATTGCTCACTCTCCACCTGCTTCGAGGGGAACTGAAATTACAGCTCAACATGTCATCACATGCTCACAAATGAATTATGTGACTGTTATTTATAAATAGATGTTTGCGAGAGCCAAACCTTCAAAAGGAACAGGAAACTATGTATCACTGGTAGAGTTTATATATAAAATTAGGCAACCCTAGAGACCTCAGCTGACTGACCTGTGTGCCCTGCCTGACCCTCCACTCTCTCTTTCCTCATGCCTGCGATTCCAGCATTGCCCTCTTCACCATGCCCACAATCCAAGCACTATCCCTCTTACAATACCCACAATCCAAGCATTCTCTACTTTGGAGCTGAGCAGAGCCCTTTCCTGCCACAGAAAAGCTGGTCAGGTTCTATCTGACCTCTCCCTCCCCATTGGAAGTGAGGAAAGTCATGCCAGAACAAAGCAAGAGAGAATTAACTACAGGACAACTGGGTACTCTGGGCCTATGAGATGGGACAGGGCTGAACCATCTGCTGTTACAGTGGTGGGCATTTCAATTTAGGGGCTGAAGTTGAAGAGGGAAGAGAGCAAAACAGCCATTGCTGAAATGCTGACACAGGAAGTTTGGATTAGCCCAGCAGCCATGGAGACTGTGGCAGGAACAAGGCCTCAGCTCTCTGAATTTGCATCAGACTCCAGTACCCACCTTTTCTTGGACTGAGGTGCTGGGAATGGGCTATTTGGCCTTTTATTGACATGAGAGTATACTAACTTGTGCGTTTAAGTGGTGGGAACTAGGTAAGTTGTACAATTTTTAGGGAATGTGCACGTGCTGTTTTATTATTCTGCAGAGTATTTGCTTCTGGAGTCAACTTTTACCTCCCCAAGGGGGTGTGGTGCCTAGTCAGAGGCAAGAGTATCTGGGATCTGGTCTAAGATCTGGGAGCTAGCAACCTGGAACATCACCATATTCAGAACACCAGTATACTTTCTCTCACCAGGCCTTCAGTTTCATCATGCCCTAGTCTCTATGTCCAACTTGTCCTTGGTCATGTTATTTCTCATATAGGGCATATTATGGGACTTACATTAGGCAAAACCATACACCAAAAGTATATTTCAATAGTGTTCTGTGTTTGATATTCAACTCTTTAAAATATGAAGTCCTATCACCATATAAACTGTTACTAGCTGTGCTGTAGGCTTTGTTTGAAGCTAACTTGCAAATGTACAATCCAAAATGTAAATTAAAAATGCATGTCTGCTACTGTTTCCACATCCTCCTATGCAGATAACCGTCTCCCTGATGTCCTTGTACACTGTCCACTTCGCCCCCACCTCTTGTAATTTCACAGTGCAGTTACCGTATTCTGTGCCCTCTTAGGCCTAAAGGGTCAGTCCTGCAAGGTACTGAACACTCTGGTCTCAGTTCTGCAGAGCCCTTAAGGAGAGATTCACAAAAGGAGGTAAGCACCTAAATACCACTTCCAGAATCGAGCCCCACTGGGATCCACATCTCCCCGCCCCCTCTCAGCTGCCACTGAACTCTGTGGGACACTATGGGACAATCTGATGAAGAAGCCACGTCAGTGTCTTCTCGTGAAACGTTCAACTGTGGATAAATAATTGAGTTATTGGAGCAGGGACAGTGGACCTTAGTTCTCCTACCTCCCAGGTGAGCACTCTAAAACCAACAAGGAGTCCTAGGCACTTTTAGGGTATGTCTACACTTGCACCTTAGGTCGACGTAATGACGTTTAAGTTGACCTACAGAACACCGGGGGCACTTATTAACTCAACTTAAGAGCTTCCTTAAGTTGACTTAATAACAACACCTCTGAAGTCGTCTTAAGGCTTAAGTCAACCTTATTAAGTTAACTTAAAGCCAGTGTGGACAGGTATGTCTATACTATAGACGCTGTTAAGTCGACTTAACAAGGTCAACTTAAGTCAACCCTAAGTGTAGATGCTCCATTAAGGTGACCTAACAAGGTCAACATTAAGTCGACTTTAAGTCGACTTAAAGTTGACCTTGTTAAGTCGACTTAACAGAGCCTGTATTGCAGACATAGCCTTAAAGACTAACAAATTTATTTATTGTATGAGCTTTTGTGAGAGAAAAATCCCACTTCATGATGCGGCTTGACAGAGTTCTGGCTGGGATAATTTAGTTAATTTAGTTGGAGTTGGTCCTGCTTTTAGCAGAGGTTTGGATTTGATGACTTCCTGAGGTCCCTTCCAACTGTAATTTTCTATAGTTCTGTGAAATTAAGGACTGGGCCTCCTTCTGATAAAACAGTGTGGGCACTTCATTCTAATAAAAGGCAGGGCCATCCTTGGGGGTGAGGAGGGAGGAGAGTGAAGCGACCTTCCCAGGCCCCACGGTTCTGTAGGCCCCTGCCACTGGACCTCCCCCCACTGCCACGTTAATCCCCACGCAAGAGGCAGGGAGGAAGTGTGGAGCACAGCCTCTGGGCCGGCCTGCCCCGCCTCCCCCATCACATGGGAGGGGGCGGGGGCCCTGACAAGTCTTGGGCCCCGCTCCTCCCTCGGGACAGCCCTGATAGAAGGTTTACAGTTGAGAATCTCCCAGCCTGGAGTTAAGTGATGAATTCCAAGACCAGTGTGGGGCTTAGGACACACTGTGCTCATCAGTTATTTTATGAGAGGAGCCACCTACCATTCTGCTTTTGTGAATTCTATTCTCAGGAGCCTATTTCTTCACATTCATTGTATAATGAGCCTTGGTGCTTAACTCAGGCTTTGGGAATCTCACTGATTTTTCTAGGCACCTAGAAGCAAAGTGATGCTAAGCATTACATCACCTCAGGTTCTTTGTGAATCTAGCCCTTAGGCACATGCTTAAACCACTGGGAGTATGCATGTACTAATGGTAAGTGCTCTGCACATTGCAATATCAAACCCGAAATGCTTCAGAAGCAAGTGTTGTTGCACCAATTTTATGTGGTTCTCAGAGCTGCACATAGAATCAGACTAACAATGAGAAGGCGTCTGGGTATGGAAGGTAAATGGTGGTAGACAGAGTAATTGGAAAATCAAATCAATTCAGAACTTTAAAAGTAGCATGGAGGAGGCCAATAAATTGCCAGAGGATCCACTGACTTTTAAGTGGAATAGCTAATACAGAACTTCCAGAGATTTATATTAAAGATAATCTTCTGAATAGCAGAAAATTATACAAAATCCCCAGGAGATGGACAAGTAATTCTCTGAGCCAGTATATACAGTTACTGTTATGCCATCAGACTCCAGGGATACAGACCTTGTTTTTGAACGCAGCATGCTCCAAAGGAGCAAGTAAATGGAAAAACATCTACTTGTTTTTCTAACCCAGCAAATGAGACTTGAGTGTTCCTGAAAATGATTTTGTATTGCAGAGGAAACAAAAGCTGAGGTTTTTCTTCCCACCAAAAAACTAAGGATAACATGGCAAAAAGGCTTCTGGTAGCTTTTCTGACACTGTATGAATGATCAGATAAACAAAAAGGGGAAATAATTTGAGAGACTGAATAAATGGGGAACTGAAATATGTAAGTGTGCTAAGAGCTATTGCTGGATGTAAAGAGACAAAGATACAGAAGTTGTAATAACAAATGTAACTGACTCCTATAGTTAGCTATGGCTTTGGGGGGCTGATAGTTGGAAAATGTGTCCTTTAAACCTACAGGGAAGGAAATGTAAGTCTACTAGAGAATGAACTGGGTACCTCTTTTGGTATGCTGGGTTTTATCTCACGTATGCTGTACTATAATTGAAGTGTTAACATATTTATATTTTACCCTAAGCAAATGTTGTAGACATTTTCACATGGCCTGAAGGAATAAGTTACCCTTTGATTAGAGATTGTATAACATATCATTTCACACTCCAAAACAAGTGGTTGAATGGGAGGAAAGAGGAGAGTATCCATGTACATGCATTAGGCTGAATGTGCACATTTTTTTCTATGGGAAATGGTCTGTATATTTTATCATTAATTTGCAAAACAAACAACCAAAAAACTTGGCTTGCACCTTCTTTACATATCTAGTAGGATTTAGTCTGAGTTAAACTACATATTTTGGGAAATATTTGGTTGCTAAGAAGTTACCCTTGAGCTCCCATCTGATTAGCAAACATTTCACTTGAAATATTCTGAATGCAAGAAACACACTATGACAATGAAACAAAAGGGAGATATCTAGGGCTCCTGAATCCAACACAGATGGAGATGGAGAAAAATCCTGATCAAGTACCTTGGCACAGAATCCTAGGACAACATGGTTCCTTCAAGATTTAGAAAATTTTAGTCCTGTGCTGCTTCCACTTTCCACTGCTTCAACTTTCCTCTTCCCCACACACACACATCCAACTATCACCTCATCCTGCCCGGCCCTGGAGGTCTTCCCAAAATGAAGGGAAAAACTGGGGAAATATTATGATGACTTAAGCAGCGTTTGCAGATAGAGCAATTAATATGGAAGATTTTGAAACAGTCCAAGGAAATGGAATGTGGAAGCTGTCGCTCCTAACTTCTCTACTGAGACTTCAAAAATACATTAACATTCGAGGTAGATAATTCTAACAGTCACCAGCAACTCTCCCATGATAAGACTCAAAAGAGACCTATGGCTGTAAAAACACCTAACGTTAGCTCCTTTTTTGAAAAGATTCCCTAAAGACATTCTTTTATCAGTGGAAAGAAAAAAAGAATCATTATGTTTCCATACAGGATAATGCTAAGTTTTCAGCCTGCATTGCATGGGAATCTAACATAGGAAATCTAAATGCATGTTAATTATAAATGCATGTTAAATCTAAATGCATGTTAACATAGGAAATCTAAATGCATGTTAATTTAAGATGGTGAGCTAAAGAAAGTTTGCGCTTCATTTTGGATCACAATATTCAGCAATCAATCCTGCTGAATTCTGACTTTTTTTAAATCTGAAAGAAAATGAAACTATACCACATCTAAGAGCCACAGACCCAAGCAAAATTAGTGAAATTTCCTATGTAAGGGTTTTCCATAACACGGCTACCCCTCTGGAACTTGACTCTATAGTGTCTATCATTGTAACAAGAACAAAACAAACAAACAAAAAGTGGCTATATTGGATCATAACAATAGTCCATGTATCCTAGTTTTTTGACAGTGGCCAGTGTCAGATTCTTCAAAAGCAATGGAAGTAACAGGGCAATTTTGAATGATCCATCACCTGTTTTCCACACTCAGCTTCTGGTATTAAGAGGTTTAAGGACAGCCTGAGCATGGCGTTGCATCCCTGACCATCTCGGCTAAGAGCGCGTGATGGACCTATACTGTGTGAACTTACCTAATTCTTTTTTAAATCAATTATACTTTTGGCCTTCTCAAAAACCTCTGGCAGTGAGTTCCATAGGTTGCCTGAGCTAATTAGAGAAATACTTCCTTTGGTGGTTTAAACCTGCTGCCTGTTAATTTCATCAGTTGATCCCCTAGTTCTTGTGTTGTATGAAGGGGTAAATAATACTTTCCTATTCACTTTCTCCACACCATTCATGATTTTATAGAACTTTATCATATCCTACCCTTTCTCTTTGGTGATGTCTACACTTGGCCAAATTAGTTGACTTAGCATGTCCACACTATAAAATTAAGTCGACTTCAAGGGGACCCTGCCAAATTGACTTAGAGCATCCACACTGGATGCCTAAGTCAACTTCTAGGGGCTAGGTGGACCTGGGACTAGTCCACAGTGGCAGGGGGGAGCCCTTGCCAAGTGCCAGTGGGTCAGTATTTGCCCCATTGTACCTGGGTACAATGGGGGCTGAGCAGGACAGGGACAGTGGCAGGGCATAGGAGCGGGATGGGCAGGGCAGTGTCCTGCCCTGTGGGGGGGCATGCCAGGCTCTGGCTGTGCCAGCCACCCTGGCAGGGAGGGCAGTGGGGGAGCCCTGGAGCCCTTAAATTGACTTTAACTCGACTTAGGGCTAATCTGCGTCCACACTGGCTAAATCGACTTTATAAGATTTAGCCAGTAAAGTTGATTTTAAACCAGGTTTAATAAAGTCGACTTTAAATTTCCTTAAATCAACTTAAGCAGTAGCTTAAGTCGATTTAAGGAAATTGTAGTGTAGACACAGATTAAATTGAGTCGATTTAAGCAAACTTAAGTCGACTTAATTTGTAAGTGTAGACGCACCCTTTGAATCAGTTTCAGTCTTTTTAATCTCTCCTCGTATGGAAACTGTTCCATACCTTTAATTGTTTTTGTTGCCTTTCTCTGTACATTTTCCAATGCTAATGCATCTTTTTTTGAGAGAGGCGACCACAACTGCATGCAGTACTCAAGGTATGGGCATACCATGGATTTATGGAGTCGCATTACAATATTTTGGTTTTTATTCCTTTCTTAATGGTTCCTAACATTCCCATATAACTTTTTCGACTGCTGTGTCACATTGAACAGATGTTAGAGAACTGGCCACAATGACTCCAAGATCTCTTTCTTGTATGTTAACAGCTAAGTTATATCCCATCCTGTTGTATGTATAGGTATCTGAAAGTTTTGCCATCTCATTATTCACCCCTTTCCAGATCATTTATGAATTTGTTATACAGTACTGGTATCAGTACAGATGCTTGGAGGATCCCACTATTTACCTCTTGCCAGTGTGAAAACTGTTCACTTAGTCCTACCCTTTGTTTCCGCTCTTTTAACCAGCTACTGATCCATGAGAAGACCTTCTGTCTTATCCCATGACTGCTAGTTTAAGACCCTTTGGTGAAGGATCATGTCAAAGGTTTTCTGAAACTCCAAGTACACTAAATTTACTAGCTCACCCTTGTCCATGTGTTTACTGCCCCCTCCCCCACCCCTTTCAAATAATTCTAACTGATCAGTGGGGCATGATTTTCCTTTCCAAAAGCCATGGTGAGTCTTCCTCAACATATTGTGTTCATCTTTGTGTTTAATAATTTTGTTCTTTACTACAGTTTCTGCTAACATGCCTGGTATTGTAGTCAGGCATAGTGGCCTGAAATTGCCTCTGGAACCATTTTTTTTTAAATGGTGTTAAATTAGCTATCCGCTATCATCTGGCACAGGGGCTGATTTAAAAAACAGGCTACATACCACAGAGAGTAGGTTTGCAATTTTATATTTAAATTCTTTAGCCCTCTTGGGTGAATGCCATCTGGGTGTGGTGATTTACTGCTGTTTAATTTATCAATCTCCTCCACTAATACCTCAATCTGAGACAGTTGCTCAGATTTATTACCTAAAAAGAATATCACAGGTGTGGGGATTTCCCCCAAATCTTCTGCAAAGAAGACCAATGCAAAGAACTCATTTACCTTCTCTAAAGAAAATCTTGTCTTCTTGAGTGCTCATTTAGCACTTGAATTGCCCAGTAGTCCTACTGATTATTTGACAGGCTTTCTTCTTCTGATGGGCTTAAAAATATTGTTTTTAGTTGTCTTTAGCTTATCTTTGTCACAGTCTCTTTTGGCCTATCTTGTTATACTTTTACATTTGACTTCCCAGAGGTTCATGCTCCTTTCTATTTTCCTCATTAGGATTTTACTTCCAATTTTAAGGATGTCTTGTCACCTCTAATTGCCTCGTTTACTCTGCTCCTTAACAATGAGGGTATTTTTAAAATATTCTTACTGGGGGTTATTATTATTAGTAGTAGTAATAGTAACAGTATACACTTAGTTTGAGCCTTTATTATGATGCTTTAAAATACTCTCTGTAGTTTGAAGGCATTTCATCATTGTTACTTTTCCTTTTAATTGCCGTTTAACTGGTGTCCTCATTTTTGTGTAGTTCCTTTTTTTGAAGTCAAATGCTACTGTGGTAGGTTTCTTTGGTATTTTTCCCTACAAGGATGTTATATGTAATTACATTACAGTTGCTGTTCCTGAACAGTTCTGCTATATTCATCTCTTGGGCCAACCCTGTGCTCCATTTTGGAGTAAATCAAGAATTGCCTTTCTCCTTGTGGGGTTCAGGACAAGCTCTTGCAAGAAGCAATCATTTCTGGTGTTCAGAAATTTTATCTGCATTCCTTCCTGGGGGTGACAGATACCCAATCAATATAAGAATAGCTGAAATCTGTATTATAATTCTGCTTTCTGCCTTACTAACCTCTCTAATTTCCCAGAGCATTTCACAATCACTGTCACCACCCTGATCAGATGGTTGGTAGTATATTCCTAATGTTATACTCTTATTATTCAAGTATGGAATTTCTGCCACTAGAGATTCTATGGTACAATTTGATTAATTTAAGATTTTTACTGTATTTGACTCTATGTAATTAAGTGGTTCCTTGATTCTCAAAACTGTACCAGCTTCTGCCAAGCACAATAAAACCACTTAATCCTGTTAAAGTGGGACTATAAAATATTAGTCATTGCATAATAGGTGTTTTAAGGCACTAGAGAAATCAAGTGTTGCCAAGAAGTCTGTTATCCATATACAGTATAAATCAATAAATCATAATTGCACTTTGTACTTGACCTTCTCTTTCGAAGCATTATCACAGTGCTGAATGTATGCTGCAGGAACTTTGAGAATCAATTAAATAATTTAAAACAATAATTTTAAATGGTTTATTAGCAATAATAATTAGTTGATTATTAATCTGTAGTCTCACAGGCATTTAAATAAGTTTTATTTCAGTTATACCAGGGATAAATTTGGTCCACTGAATCTCATTATGAGGTTAATATCAACAAGGCTCTGAAAGAGATCAATCTCTGTGCTTATTTTTTGTCTGTTGTTTCAACCTGCTGATGTATTATTTCTTTGATTCCCATAAATCAGACAATGCATGCTAGAAAATAGTTAATTATTTCAGTCACTCCACCTAAATTAGAAATTAATTTAGGCTTGAAATTAGATGCAGGTTTCTAACTGTTAGAGGAGTAAAGTTCTGGAATAGCCTTCCAAGCAGTACCATAACTGCTTTCAAAACTGAGCTTGATAAATTTATGGAGGAGATGGTATGATTAGCCTATTTTGGAAATTGACTGATCTTTGGCTACATGTGGTGGATTTTCAAGTGGCCTAAAAGGGGAGAGTACGTGGGGTGGGTTCTGAGTTATTACAGAGAATTGTTTCTTGGATAACTGGCTGTTGAGACTTGCCCACGTGCTCAGGGTTTAACTGATCGCCATATTTGGGGTCGGGAAGGAATTTTCCCCCAGGGCTGATTGGCCTGGGCTCTGGGGGTTTTTCGCCTTCCTCTGTAGCATGGGCATGGGTCACCTACCAGTGAATTCTCTGTATCTTAAGTCCTTAAATCATGATTTAAGGAGGTAAATAACTCAGTCATAGGTTGGTGGACTATTGCAGGAGTGGGTGGGTGAGGTCTTGAGGCCTGCATTTTGCAGGAGGTCAG
>ML685830.1:7808203-7871018 GCA_007922175.1 Pelusios castaneus
CATAGAAGCGATGGCAGTGTCTGAGACTGTTGAGGGCCTGGAGTGCTGAGGGCTTTGCAAATGTTCATCAGGAGCTTGACCTTCAGATGGAAGTGAACTGGTACCCCCAGTGGACAATGCAGCACAGACTTGGTGTCAATGTACTCCACCTAAAAAGAGGGTTGCTGTCTGCTTTACTGGCTGAAGCTTTCATTTAGCTTTCCACATTAACCCCATTAGAACAAGTGTAGCAGTTCAGCCTTGTGGTGAAAAACATGAGGATTAGTGTGGTGAGGCGAGGTATCCAGGAGGGCTGCACATAATCTTTACCCAGCTGTATGTGAAAGAAAGTGTTCCTGGTCACTGCTGCTTTTTGTGTATCTGGAGCAGTGAGGAATTGGCGAACAATGTTGACAACAGATAAGCAGACAATCTCAGCTGAGGATGCACTGTCAGTGAGGAACGCTGAGGGGGGGGCCTGCTACCAGGCCCCATCACCTCCACCACCCGCCCATGCATGCCCCCCGGACCCCCACGCACCCGTCTCCCCGCTGTCCTGAAACCAATAAAAAGCATGACAGAACATACAATGGTGTACAGGGTTACAGGGTTTTTATTTGGGGGAGGGGGGAACTGGGGGATGGGGGCTATGGGAGTTGGGGAGTTTGGGGGGCATCAGGAGGGTCAGGGGGGAGAGAAGGGGTTTGGGAGGAGTGAAGAGGGTCAGGGGGAGAGAGGGAGTTTGGGGAGAGTGAAGAGGGTTGGGGGGAGTGGCTGGTGCTAGCGGCCTCCAGAAGGTAGGTACCGGGCCTGCAGACATCCGCGCTGTGTCCTGGCCTGCTGGCGATGGGGCTGCCTCTGGGGTGCAGAGCAGGGCCCTAAGGGAACAGGCGCTCCTCCAGGCGCTCTAGGGACTGGGTCTGCTGCTTCATCAGGTCGAGCATCCTCTCAAGCAGCCACTGCTCGACCCTCCACAGCCCCTGCTCAACCCTCTGGTGGGCCTCCTCCCGCTCTTCCTGGGCCGTCAAGTGTGCCTCGGTCTGCTCGGCAATGCGGATCAGCTCCTTGAATGGTTCGTCCCTGGAGCATGGTGCCCTCCTCTTCCTCCTGGTCGGGGCTGGTGGGGCTCTGGGGGTGGAGTGGGGCAAGGGCACACGGTCTGCTGGGGAGAAGCAGAGAACGGAGTTCCTCCCATTAGCTGGTGCGGTGTGCAGCCTGACAGCAGCTGCTGTCCCTTGACCATCCCCCTGCTCCCCAATCCCTGCCCCTTGGGACCGATAGCCCTTGGTACATGCCGGCATGCTGTGCTGCCCAGGTTGGATGCAGTGCCCACGGTGATGACCTGCAGGCAGCCCTGCCTCAGGGGTCTTTCCTGAGGCCACATGCCACCAGTGTCGGGCCTTGTTGCTCCTGCCTACGGTCCCCCCACCCAAACTCCAGACACACCACTGCACCGCTCACCTCGGGTCCCACCCCCCTCCCCGCCACACAGCACCCAGCCCCTCTGCCCCTGTGGGAGCACCTTCCCCCGCTCTGACCCTGCCTGTCCCTGGGCCATGTCCCCCTGCAGTCCCTGTCCCACAGGCATCCACAGCCCTGCCTGCAGGGAGGGAGGGTGAGAGGGAGGGAGCATTCACCAGCAGGTGCAGCAGGTGTGCACAGCTCTGTCCCCTCACCTGGGTTGTCTTCTTGCTCCTCTCCCTCCTCCTGTGAGGCTGGGTCTGCCATCGGGGCAGGAATCAGATCCAGGCCAGCAGCTGGCTCCAGGGCTGGCAAGGTACCCTGCTGCTCCTGCTGGGTGCTGGCCTCCCCCTGCTCCAGCACCACGGTCTCATCCACTGAGCCCTCCTCCTGGTCATTGTCAAGGGAGGGGGCTTGGCAGAGTCGATCGTGTGGGGTGGCAGGCTGCTGCTTTCCTGCCACAGAAAGGCATCCAGCTGCTCGTAACGTTGGCAGGTGGTGGTGGGGACTGCCCCTGTCCAGAGCGTCGCTTCCTGGGCCTTGATCTTCACCCGGACCTGCTGGATGTCCTGGGTGTGGCCTTTGGCATCCAGGGCTTGGGAGATGGAGGCATATACCTCCCAGTTGCGATGGCTGCCCCACAACTGAAAGTTGACTGCCTCAGCCCCCCATATGGCCAGCAGGTCCAGGACCGCCTGCGGCACTGGCTCTGCTCTGCCATACTCCCAAGCAGCAGGTCTGGCCAGCTCTGGGGAGCAGGTCAGGGGTGAGTCCTGCCCTGTGGTTGGCCAGAGCAGGCTCTTCCTGTGCCAGGAACTCTGGGAGGGAGGCCAGGGAGGAAGGTCTGGAGGGCACTCAGGTCAACTTAGGGCTACTCCCTGTCTACACTGGCTTAAGTCAACTTAAAAGGGGGTGTTATTAAGTTGACTTAAGCTTTCATTAAGTCGACTTAAGGAACCGCTTAAGTCAACTTAATGAAAGCCCAATGTGGACAGGGAGTAAGTTAGGTCAACTTAAGCTTCCTTAGGTCGCCCTACCTTGTAAGTGTAGACGCACCCCTAGAGGGGTTCAATTTAACAGTTTAGGTGCAATAGTATTAACTCTTTGCAAAACCTCTAATATTCCTGTGAGATTAATGAGAACCTCCTGGCCAGTCCCACTGAGGGAATTGGAGCTGCATTTTCATTTAGTTCACAAAATTTATTTTCAAAACTCTGTGGACTCAGACAGAGATCGAAAAGGATGATCACAGAATCATAAAAATGTAGATCCACACGGGACGTCAAAAGACAATCTAGTCCAGTTCCCTGCATGGAGGCAGGACCTAATATACACAGATCATCTCCGATAGGTCTTTGTCTAGTCTGTTCTTAAAAACCTACCATGACAACTTTTCACAACCTCCCTTGGAAGCCTATTTCTATAACTAACTGTCTTATAGTTTGTTTGGATACTAGGAAAATCTTCCTATGTCTCCCTTTGCTCCTTTTTCTGACAGACATCACAATATTTGAAGACTGTTAACAGGTTCCCCCCAGTCTTCTTTTCTCAAAACTGAACATGCCCATTTTTAAAAACTTTTCCTCATGGCTCATGTTTTTTAAGCCTTTTAGTTTTTTTGTTGCTCTCCTGCAGCATTTGTCCTTTAGGATGTTGTGGTGGAAGGGCAAAAGTTGCAATGCTCTGTACAAATGCAGATACTGTTTGATGGTTTGAGAGCATCCGCCTCCTGCTTGCATTCAGTTTACAAATACAACTCTGGAGCCTAAGAATGCCAAATGTCCTGCAGCAGATTCCCATTATGCAGAATGAATTCTATCAAATAATATTTAGCTACTGTTAAAAAAGGAAAACAATAATTCTGCTCCCATCTTGAAGGACCAGTAATTCCAGGACTGTATTGAGTTGTACCTATAGGCTATGTCTACACTGGCAAGTTAGTTCGAATTAAGGAAGCTTAATTCGAACTAACTTAAGCGTTGGCTACACTAGGCTTTCATTAGTTCAAATTAAGGGCTTTCTTAATTTGAACTAATAAATTCGCTTATCCTTTTCAAAGTAAGGGTTAATTCGAACGAGTTAGTTCGAATTAACCCAATGTGGCCATGTTAGTTCGAACTAAGTGCTTAGTTCGAACTAATTGGCACATTGAGTTCAATGTAATTGACTAATTTGAACTAAGCAAGTGCCATGGATGGCACTTGCTTAGTTCGAACTAAAATTTGCTAGTTCAAATTAGTTAGTTTGAATTAGTTAGTTCGAATTAGTTAATTCGAACTAACTTTGGTAAGTGTAGACATAGCTGTAGTGTCTGGAGATCCTGAAGGAGCTCCTTGCCCAGCCCCAGGCACCCCAGAGCCTGCATAACTCCTCCTGTACGTCCGCTACACCAAGATGATTTGTAAAATCCCTACCATATGATGCTGTTGCTGCTCAGTAGAAATCATGGAAAGTGCTATTTCAGGGGTAGTAATTTCCACATAAAATCCTGTTGGGATGTGGGGAAGAGCAACTCATAAAGCATGGTTACCTCCTGGCTCTTCCAACTCTCTCCCTAAATAACACATCAGTTCTCCATCCTGCAGAAATTTGCTAGAGGAGCGTCCACGAGCTCCTTAGGAGTGGGGAAGCATGATGTAGGGCCCATGCTCCATCTGCAACTTCCACAAATGTGGGGCCCTTTTCTAGTCAATTTTGGTCTGCTCTAGTCCCCTCAGAATGGGTGTATCTGGAGCTTTTTGTGCATTTTTACTTTTTGTTTCACTTAGCATTAGGATCCTGATCTGCAGTTAACTATATTTGACTGTACTCCCACCAGTGCTACCTTACTTATAACATAGCATTAATAAACCTATTAGACACAAATTAGGTGGTGACTCGCACAATATAGTGCTCTGCTGCATCTTACTATAACATGCTTTGTTGCTTAAAGAAATTGTTTAAAACTTTCAAAATTTACTTCTATCTTATTATTTAATGCCAATTAGCAATGTTCCCTTCCCAATTATCCCTCAATCAGTTGTGAAACAAAGGGTCCAGGCCTCCTCTAATTTAGAAATATGGACAGAAAGATATTCTTTAAGTACACATGAGTCCAACCCTGGCTACATACAGTACTTTTGTTGCTTCCTACAAGTGAATCTTAGCTCAGAAAGTTTGAATTTAGCTCAAGAGTGTCAAGCATAGCTGGTATAGCATATTTGTATTTCCGAAAAACATTCTCCCAAATTCTCATACTGTGGTATCATGCCAGTTTACAAGACCTTAAATATAACATCAAAATAAGCTAAAGATAGAAAATACATAGAGTAAGCTCTCAAAGATAAGAGAACTGGATGGACGATCCAAGGATTAGTAATGGAATATAGTGCCTTTTACCTCTTAAATTGTTGAGTCACATTGGCTATGTCTACACTGGCAAGTTAGTTCGAATTAAGGAAGCTTAATTTGGACTAACTTAAACCTTGGCCACACTAGGGCTTCCTTAATTCGAACTAATACATTTGATTATACTTTCGAACTAACTGTTAATTCAAACTAGTTAGTTCGAATTAAGTCAATGAGGCCATGTTAGTTTGAACTATGCTTAGTTCGACCTAAGCGGCACATTGAGCTTAATGCAACTGACTAATTCATGGCACTTGATTAGTTAGAACTAAAATTCCAGTGGGGCCATGCTAGTTCGAATTAAGTTAATTGGAACTAACTAAAATTAGTTCGAATTAGTTAGTTCGAATTAACTAATTCGAACTAACTTTGATAAGTGTAGACATAGCCATTCAGCTCTTATCAAAAGAAAGTTACACCTAAGGATTGATTGATGCTTTCTGTGAAATGAACTGGGTAGTCCAGTTGCCAGTGAACAAGTGGTATTAGTTGACAGGCTAAACAGAAAGGCCAGTATAGAATTGGCATGGAGACTGAATTACCTGTCACTTAGAAGACGATCTCTTTATGTCAAGATTGAACCCATCCTGAAGACACTCACTCTGCCACTCTCCATGCAGCACTGACCAGGATGAATAGACAGAGGATATCAGCATCTAGAACCATCAGTCCAGTATCCTCTATTAACTTGAGTGTTTGGAAACACATCAAGAAAAAATATTTAAAGCCCAAGACCAGGATAGAGACCGACAACAATCTTTCTGGACAAACCTATTAGGGTGTGTCTACACTTAGAAATTAAGTTGACTTAAGCTTGCTTAAGTCGACTTAATTTAATCCATGTCTACACCACACTTTCCTTAAGTCAACTTAAGCAAGCTGCTTAAGTCGACTTAAGGAAAATAAAGTTGACTTAATGAAAATTAAGTTGACTGTATTAAACCTGCTTTTAATTCGACTTTAGGCTTAAGTCGACTTCCTAAAGTCGACTTAAGCCAGTGTAGACCTGGAGAAGCCCTAAGTCGACTTAAAGTCGACTTAGGGTTCTCCAGGACTCCCCCACTGCCTTCCCCGCCAGGGAGGGGGGCACAGGGAGAGCCTGGCATTCCCCCCCACAGGGGAGAGCAGAGCCCTGCCCACCCTGCCCTTATGCCCTGCCAGGGTCCCTGTCCCCCTTTGCCCCATTGTACCCAGGTACAATGGGGCAAAGGCTGAGCCCCCTGGCACTGAGCAAGGGGTGCCCCGCCTGCCACAGTGGACCTGCCCAAGGTCCCCCTAGCCCTTAGAAGTTGACCTAGGCGTCCAGTGTGGATGCTCTAGGTCAACTTTGTAAGTTCCCCCCTAAGTCAACTTTAAATTTAAGTGTGGACATGCTAAGTCGACTTAGCTAAAGTTAACTCAAATTAACAAGTGTAAATATAGCTTTAGGGATTATAAGACACTCTGGTGGTTTCCTTTACCCTCCTCATTATCAACCTTCAATTTAAAAATATATTGTACATAATAAAAATTAAATTAAAAGGGAGAAACTTCTAGTCTTTGAGGAAAGGGGGTCTATAGAAAGGAAACTCATCAGCTGATTTGATTATTAATTCACATATAAAACCTGAAAGTAAACATGATTTTTATTCATGACTTTCTCTGTTGGATCACTGAGTTAAGAGTAGCTTTTATAGTTACATTTTCTCTCTGAATCATGGTGCCTCCTTTCTGTAATAACAGCAGGATGTGTTCCACTTTTCTGGTTAGAATGTCATTCTAGAAGCGCATGAGGAAAAAGTCAGCTCTCAACTACGTATTAAGAAGTCAGAGAGCTTTGTCAACTAATACAAACCTTATCAAAATTCCCATCTAACAGATAGAAACTACAACCCTACACCCACACACATACCTGAGCCTCCTCTTAAAGCAAAGGTTTACATTTACAGGTTTCATGTATAGCTTTCCATCTCTTCATAATGGTATTAGAAATCTTCTCATTAGCCCTCAAAACGAAAATAAAGTGGGAATTATGCAATTATAGGTTCACCATTACATCTTGAACTTGGGAGTATGAACACACTGTGTAATAAAGCTCTTAAAGCACATGCAGGATAGAACAAAAGTACAGTTTACCTAGGGAGTTTTAAAAACTTGTGTAAACACTATTAGAGCAATGGTTACAAAACATGGATAATTAACTTAATAGACTGATATGGTCTGAGGGAAAACGTACTTAGACCTCAGAGCCAGCCAGCCAGCCAGATCCTTGCACCTCTATCCACCCTCACTGAATCCTGGCTGGCTGGCTGCTTGTCTGAGAAAAAAGGCAAGTCTACAGTTTTAAAAATTCTTACATACTTATTTACCCCTGAGACCTTGTAGTTGGACTGGGAACGTCATGGGCAGGCCCCTCTGCTTGCAGGGCCAATTCTGTCTCTTTGGTCTATGTCTACACTAGAAAAAATTAAGTCGACTTGGTTAAGTCAACTTAATAAGGTTGACTTTAAGTTGACTTAAAGTCGACCTTATTAAGTCAACTTAACAAAGTGGACTAAGTCGACTTAGTCCAATTTGTTCAGTCGACTTAACTGGCCTTACGCTGACTTAATAAAGTCGACTTAAGGGTTACTCCCTGTCCACACCATCCTTAAGTCGACTTAAGGAGTTGACTTAGGGCTTAAGTCGACCTAATGGGCGGTTGTTATTAAGTCGACTTAAGCTTTCATTAAGTCGACTTAAGGAATTACTTAAGTCAACTTAATGAAAGTCAGGTGTAGACATAGAGTAATTTAGGTCGACGTAAGGGTCCTTAAGTTGACCTAAATTGCTAGCTATGTCTACACTTAAAAAGTTAAGTCAACCTTGATAAGTCGGCTTAACAAGTCAACTTCACTTTTCAGGTGTAGACAGGGCCTTGGCCTCCTGCTGAGAAGGGAGCCATGGTCCCTGCTGAGAAGGGACCTGCGGCTCCTTTCTCGCTAGGACCTGCGGGTCCCGGCAAGAAGTGGGCCGCACTCCCTTCTTGCTGGAACTCGCACGGGTCCCAGCAAAGTCAGCCACTAGCACTCTGCAGACAGGGGAACCTCTGGGGATCCCCTGTCCGTGAAGCACCATAGGCTGTCTTCTCCGGCAGTCCGCGGACAGGGGAGCCCCAGAGTTTCCCCTGTCCGCAGAGTGCCGGCGGCTGTCTTCACCAGTGCTCCACGGACAGGGGATCCTCAGAGGTTCCCCTGTCTGCGGAGCACCAGGGAAGACAGCCGCTGTTAGCTCCTGAGACAGGGGAGCCCCTGGGTCTCCCTTGTCCCCAAACCGTGGCTCCCTTCCCCCAGCCCTAGGTTGACTTAAGTAATTACATCGACCTAGGGCGTCCACACTGTGTTAGGTCGACTTAATACAGTGACCTTAGACCTTAGGTCAGCCTAACGTGGTAGTTATTAAGTCAACTTAAGGATGCCCTTAATTCGACTTAATGAAAGTCTGGTGTAGACAGGGAGTAATTTAGGTTGACTTCAGCATTCTTAAGTCAACCTAAATTCCTAGTGTAGACATAGCCTTTGTGTCTTGGAGTCAATGTGCTTTTATGAGTGGAATGGGCCACTTGCTGTGTGGTTCCCAGTGCAGCACTGAGGTTTTGGGTTATAAATATGCATGTAGGAAACTTTATATTGTTTAGTAACAGCTATAGTCAGACAGGAAAACAGTGAAGATTTAGGGGAGATGGGGATAGTGGGCATTATTGGAGGAACATTTAGTGGGAGCAGAAATATGTAAGTATATCTTTTGACATATGTGTGGGGACACACACAATATACACACATGGTGGTGGCCATTGAAAAAATCCATATTTACTAATGGATAGCACATTACTTTTTATAATATAGCATCCAAAAGTGCGATGAACATATGGTCAACCTCATTCTTGGGGGTGGAGGAGGGATCTATATGTATCATAAGTATTATGTGAGGATTCACTGTGTGGTTTTGCATGATGTGAATTGTTCACCATGATAGTCTACTCTAAAAATGACGATGGACGGCTACAAGCAGTTTTAAGTTTTTGTTCTTTTAAGAGAAAAAAAAATTCCTTCTTTATAGAAGAGTTTGTAGCTGCTCTGAAACAGCTATTTCTTCAACTTATTTGAAGTCTAGCCATTCTAATTTTAAGCCCCAATCCTGTGCTGTGTAGCATGCAGGTGGACTGCTGTGTTTGCATGGAGCATTCTTAAAGCCAATGGGGTTCCATGCAGATGCAAAGTTCTGTCAATCTGCTAGACAATTCAGGGTGAGGGGCTTAACAGTGATATTGTGATATTGCATCACCAACTCATAGGAGTGCTCAGACTCCACCCCAAATATCCACCTACTGGTAGGGGAGAGGCAATGGAAGACTGAATTCTTTTCTTCACCCTCCATCACAACAGGTTATGGGGAGGGGACCACACATTGTTGGGCAGTGTAGAGGAAGCTGTCACTGCCCATGTTATCATTGCTTTATGGATAAACAGATGACTTTAGCTTCTAGAGGTCTCCATTAAGGTGCCATGCATAGGCAATAAATTCTTGTTTTTGAAATGAAAATACATATAAGATCCAGAGTTACAAGGTTTAAAGGTATGTAAATCTGTACTTCTTCCTGTGGTAGAAAGAAGAAAATCCAGTTCTGACAGGGTTATATTATATTCACTTCAGAACATTTCTGCTGTTTTACGTTGTACTGTTCAGAATTTAGTTGTGTTGTGCTTTTGGAAATTACTTTAAAAGGTGGATATAAATGTATTTGTGTAAGGAAAGCTGAAATGTGAGAGGTTTAGCTTGAAGAAAAGTAGGTCACCTTCCAGCTAAAAGGTAATGGACCCTTGGATTCAGCTCCCATAACTCAGAGGCAGTGAGAGCTGAAGTATTCTGTCTAATGGGTTAAGTGTTCTGGTTGATGAGCATGGTCCCTCTTTGGGGTCCTGCTGTGTGCTAGGTTTCACTGTGAGGAGCGGTTTCTTAAGACTCGGTGTTGGTTGTGTAAGCCCAGATGGGTAGTGATGGAACAGACTTAACTCAGTGTAACCAGACTGGTCATGGTGAAGTAGAGCAGGATCATTTGCTGTTGGCTTCACTGGATGGGAGACTGTGCAGCAGAAGCAGGGAGACCTTGTGAGTGAGGTTCAGGTAGATGGGAGGATTCGATTCTTGGTCCTTGATAAGCAAAGTCATTGACTGCGGAATTTACCATACCCTACATACAATGCTCAGGTTTTGCTAATAATAGTTCATGTAGATATATGCTGTATTTTCCTAAACAAAATTGTTGGTGGCTTAATATTATAGAGGACACTCCCATGTGCTTCCAAGTAGGGAAGAGCCATTTGAAGAGGTGATCAAGCAGGCTAAAATCAATTTTCCTACAGCTGAACGTGGAACAACGGCTCTGGGTTGGGAGATTTCAGAAGGGGCCCCCTAGACTTATTGAACGTGGCCCTTATTGCTGCTTTCTATACCTGACAGAAAACTTACATGCAAATAATGAGTTTCCAAGATGACTGAACAGCAAATGAAACTCATGGCTATCAGTAAACCATTCTTAATATACAAACATGACACTCAGGACTAAGACTGAACGGAACTATATGTTGTTTTTTATTTTTCCTGGCTTAGAATGGATGCTGAGATCAGAGAACTGATGGTGCAATTCTACCATTAATTGTCCTTTTTTTGTGTGATTGCTGCCTTCCTTTATGTGCACAGTGTTTTCGTTTCGTTTGGAATTACAGTATGTGCTGTGGTTTGTTTAGGTTAATGAGGGAGTTCTGTGAATTTTGGAGATTAACGTGTATTTTGATAACAATATTGCTTGATTCCCCCATTAACTTGGCTCCTTATTTTAATGGTTTCTAAGAAGTTTATTTTCTTTCCCTCATATCCTCTCTACTGCCCCGGGCCTTGGTCCCAAATGACTTCCCTTATTTTATACAAGACCAAATCACTTTTCTGCCACTTTCTTTCAAAAGTATTGGAACATCAGGGTAAACATGCCTTATATAGTCAATCATTCCTGAGCGGTTTTATTCTGAAAGCAACAGTTCCTTGAAACTGTGGGTCTGATTCCTTACTGCCCTGAGCCTTCTTTATGTGTTAACCCTTGCACAAAATAAGTATAAAATGCTACTGATCGACTTGCCTAATCATGCTGCATACAGTTTTCACAAGTGAAAATTACTGGATCTGCTGCATGGCAGTGGTGGCTCAGCCCTATATCGATTGCTTGTCTTTGAGAAACACTTTCTCTCTTTGGAATGATAGGAGTAATATCTGTGGTGGAATTGCTGCGGAACACAATTATAATATAGAACTTTTATATTAAAGGCACTATATACAGATTCTGCTAGACTGAATGCAAACTGAATGTTTCAAAGAGAACTGATACAAAGACATATATGATGAAGATACGCACAGGGGTTGCTTTGCCTCCATTCTCACTTATTGACAGTTTGACAGATCTCTTGGCTACACACAGTATTCACTCATAGCCACCATGTATATGTGGTTGTTGCATATATATTTAATGGAAATGTTGTATTTCGTTAAACTGAGGCACTGAGATTAGTATTGGGAACTTGACTTGAAATCTTTCAGTGGGTAGGTATAGTACAACTTATTTCCTATAACGTACTGAGAAATAAAAATAAAATCTTCCAGAAGTTTTCCAACATTTCCAGTGACAAGGTGACTTTACATCTTATGGGACACAATTGCTGGAGCCAGCCATGGGCCTGGTAATGAGCAAATTGAATATACTACTTGTTATCATTGGTTTTGGCACATTTGCTCTATAAAACCAGCTACATCAAACAACTTAAACTGCAAGGTTAATGCCATGCATGTGTAATTCTTGCAGATTGATAGGAGATTTGGATTCAATAATACAGCAGTGATTTTACTCAGCGGGCAGCACATGAACTTACAGTCTACTACACAAAGAAATGAATTGTATAAAATCATACAGGATTTTAAGTCCTGATCCCATTCCCAATGAAATCAGTGGGAGTTTTGCCATTGAGTGCAAAAGGATCAGAATCAAGGCCTTGGCATACTTAATATAGAACACCGGAAAAACTCAACAGCACAATTGGTCAAACAGTACAAAATGGGATTCATGATTGTTAGTTTGCATATTATTAATTGTCCTTACGTATTTATATGGAAGATACATACTTAGGTTTGTGAAACTCAAATGTTTGATATTTATAAATTATTCCTGACAGTGTAGAATTTGTTATTTTCTTATATTTAAAAAGTTTCAGTTATCCAGTGAGGGAACAGATACATATCATGCAATTTAGGTAACCTGTTACATACCCACAAACAGTGATAGATCAAAGATTTCATATACAACTATTAAGTTAAAATATGTTTTCATAAGTTTTTTTATGTATATTTCTGAATAATCTGTAGATGGAAGGATAAATTATCGATCACTTCATTATCTGCTCAAGAGGGCTACATTCACAATGATTATTTTCAGTGAAAAGTTCAGCCAACTGAATCCTGTTGCAAAAAAGCAAACTGATGCAGTGAGAAAAGTTTATAAAGTACCAAGGAACCAGACCTAATGATTCAATATCCTTTTTCGTTATATAATTATGTTCTAATTGGCCATATGCCTTATTACTTTGTACTCATATTCAGCCTTGTGAACTTGCTAATTAGGGGAGATGTAGTGAACCTGCCAGGAGTTAATCAGGTTTATCTGCAGGAACGCAGTTTCAGTGTCTTTTCCCAGTGTATTTACAGGATTTGACGTTCAAAGGCATTCTGGGACTGGCAGCTCTTGCGGCTGACAGGAACTGTAAGCCTAACAATGTGTCATATTAGGAAAGGGAGCACAACTAGAAGAAACCTCCCTTTCTTCTTTATGAGAGATATAAGCAAGATCAATAAAAGAGCTCTTATGTAAAGGAGTCAGGAAAGGCACACAAGAGAGACTGCAGCAAGAAATCTGTTAGAGGTCCAATGAGGCATGTAGGGAGAGTTAGGAATTTTGGGATTAGGTGAATTGTTTTATTCCTAAATGACACCTTGTGAGTTCCTGCACTGAGTGGTGCAGCCAGAGGAAGTACTTGCAGATTTCCCATCCCCCTGGCTGCATCAGGGAAACTGTGCATGTCATGTAACTCTGTGTACTCCATCTAAATCCCTAGGCAGTGGCTCCCTTTTGCAGCCTAGGGGATGGGAGATCTGTACTCCACTCTCTCTGGCTCCAACAGAGACCCCAGTGCCGAGGGACCCAGGCAGAGTGCTTTGTTCTCTGCTGCAGCCAGGGCAGGGGAGCATTGATCTCCTGTCCCCTTGGCTGTGGCAAGGAGCCTGCAAGTAGCCCTCTGACAATGCACTTTTTAGGTAGCAGCTCCCTTCTGCAGCCAGCGGGAGGGGAACAGTGGGCCACCTTGAAAGATCTCACAGGCCATGGGTTGGGAACCACTGCTGTGAAGGGTTCTCAAACATGTATTGCCTTAAGGAGCCGGTGGTCGTGGTACATGTAGGTACCAATGACTTAGGGAAGGGTAGGAGAGATGTCCTGGAAGCAAAATTTAGGCTACTAGGAAAGAGATTGAGATCCAGGACCTCTATGGTGGCATTCTCAGAAATGCTCCCAGTTCCACAGGGCCAGGTAGGCAGGCAGAGATTCAGAGTCTCAATGCGTGGATGTGCGATAAATAAATCTGTTAGTCTTTAAAAGTGCCACAGGACTCTGTTGTCTTAAGTCGACTTAGTGAGTCTACACTTAAAATTAAAGTTGACTTAAAGGGGAACTTACAAAGTCGACCTAGAGCATCCACACTGGACGCCTAGGTCGACTTCTAGGGGCTAGGGAGAGCTTGGGCAGGTCCATGGTGGACGGGGGGGGGAACTCCTTGGGGGGAGGCAAAGGGGGACAGGGACCCTGGCAGGGCATGTGGGCAGGGTATGATGCTGTCTGGATTTAGGGGAACATTTATGATATTATTTTCTATCCATATATCCTAAATGCTATAATCCATAGGAGCTATGTCATGTTTGGTATCAATAGAAAGGTTGGGAATGATTATATACTTTATGTCTAGGAATTGTATTTGGATTAGAAGTTAGTTTAGTTAGGAATTTGGTGTTATATCTGTACTTTAACTTGTGTGATTTTATGGAAATGTCTGAGGACAGAAAGGTCTGTGTAAAAATGTCTGAGGACAGAAAGGTCTGTGTAAAACCATTGTGTCCTTAATGTTAAAGAATTTGCCAGCTACAATGGGCCCAGGGAGTATCCTGATGAGCCATTAAGGACACAATGGTTGTATTCCTTAAGTCAATTTAGGGCTACCCCATGTCTACACTGGCTTAATTCGACTTTAAAAAGTCGAATTAAGCCTTAGGTTGAGTAGAAAGGTGGTTTAATAAAGTCGACTTAATTTTCATTGTCAACTTTATTTTCCTTAAGTTGACTTAAGCAAGCTGCTTAAGTCGACTTAAGGAAACTGTAGTGTAGACGCAGGGTAAATTAAGTCGACTTAAGCAAGCTTAAGTCGACTTAATTTACCAGTGTAGACGCAGCCTCTGTGCTCTGGATTATAGATGTTTCTACCCTCTGAAGTAAAAAATGATCCTGTGCAAAGAATAGAATGTGAGTTTGAAGTATGTCACACTTGGCCAGAGGAGTGCTAGGTCAGTGGGGGACCTAAACAGGAATATTCCCCCTTCCTCCCCTCCTTCTAAATACACAACCATATTAAAAAGTGAATAGGGGGCTCCCCTTGAGTTGTTCAGGTCCCTAAGTAATCGCTTTGTCTCTTACACCTAGCATCAGAGCTGCATTAGACCATAGGCTGAAACAGTGGCTTTCAACTTTTCCAGACTACTGTGTTCCTTTCAGGAGTTTGATTTGCCTCGCATACCTCCAAATAATGCACTTATTTGTGGGATAATTTTGGAATGGCTATTCAATGTTTACATAAGAGCTAGCCACATCTGTGCACACATATAGCACCTGACCTTTTAAAGTAAGTATTTGTGCAATGTGTGTGTGTGAGATTAGCAATTACCCTGAGAGAACATCATTGGCAGCATAATGAACAAACTACAGTACTACTATTCAGTCCACAATAAAAGCATTCTTTACATGACAGATCATTGGGTTTTATGGGATACTTATTGCTTCATTGATCTGTGGACATATAGTAACATTTAATGCAGGGTGAGCTGTTCCTTTCTTTGTGATCTTGGAGCTAAGAGAAGTAGCTGCCCCCCCTGGCAATCCAGCCATAATATCATGCAACAGCCCCCTAGGCATTCTGCCATCTTTAGCCAAGACATTAGTTCTAAGGTCCTGTTGGGAGCATTTAAATGGTTGTCTCAGATAGCACACAAGTCACTACACGCTCCTGTTATTGTTTTCTCTTTCTCAGTAGGGATGTTGAACCTGTACATGACAAACTGGATCATGAACTCTTTCTGCCTGCTTTGCAGGCTGACTGCCATTTCTCCGCAGGCCCTCTATTCCCTCTGTTGCTCCAGAGGTGGCCTTATCAGATTCTGTGGATGATTCTTGGCTGACTACTTCTGCACTTGGCCATCTCTCTGGAGAGAGGATCCTAGAGGTCATACTCTTCTGGGTTAGCTACATGGAGGTAGCTGACCTACTCCTTCCAGGAACATGTGCATTCTCTAGGCCAGATGCTGGGAAGCAAACAGCCTTTCCCAGAAATCTGCATTCCTAGAATTCTGAGCTCTTATGAGCTACTGACAGACCTTATTTGACTCCTGTGCTTTTGATCCAAACTTTCTACTTCATAAATGAGCATTGTCTACAATGAAACTGGGACAAATTATGGTAGCTATGAATTTGTTCGCTGAAGCCTGGGTTCCCTTAGGTCAGCTGTAAGGAACCAGCCTTTTGGTCTTCTCTAAGAAAGCAGATCCTTTTCAACTTTTTGTGCTCCAAGACTTCAGGGATCTTCTAGGTCAGCTACAGCAAAGCAGCCAGTTATCTGCTCTTCCAAGGTCAAGAGCTCAGTTGTGCTGGCTGTGCAGCATTATGGTGGTTTGGTTCCAGGCCATATCAGGATGTGGTGATGCAGTGTCATGATAGGAGTGTGAAACTGGAAATTAAAATAGACCTTCAAATAAGACACATCAATTGCTTGTAAGCAACTTGTACACATTAAGAGTTTTCTGCAGAGAGCATAGATTTGGGGTGGTTACTGTACTCCTATACAGCTTCATTTTGTACTGTGACACTCAGGAAGCACAGCACATAGGGGTGGCCTATGAAGAGTAGTGGGTATGCAATGTAAGTTTCACAGATTCTGCCTGCTCCAGGAATTGTCATAAATTAGCACACCCCCTAAGAGCTGCTGCAACTTACAGCGGCTTCTGAGTGCTGTCTGTGGGCTGCAAGCAGGATGTGCATATACCAGAGGCTGCAACTGAAGGAGCACCCAGAGTGCTTATGCTGGCCATACTCTGCTTCTGCACCATGTGAATTTTTCCCAGGGCTGTGATGTCCCTGTGCCTGCTGGAATGGGGTAGAGGCAATATCTACATTTTGAACCATTCTTCTAATAGTTGCTTATGCAATGCGCATTTTTACAAATTTGTTCTCATGTGTGCTTTGAAAGCTTCACTGCCCAGCAAGAATCTGTTCAAGATGGTAACTGCAGCCTCCCACAGGCTATGTCTACACTTGTTAATTTAAGTCGACTTAGCATGTCTAGACTCAAAAATTAAGTCGACTTAAAGGGGACCTTGCCAAATCGACTTAGAGCGTCCACATTGGACACCTAAGTCGACTTATAGGGGCTAGGTGGACCTGGGACTGGTCCATGGTGGCAGGGGGGCACCCCTTGCCAAGTGCCAGGGGGCGCAGCATTTGCCCCATTGTACCTAAGTACAATGGGGGCTGAGCAGGAGAGGGACTCTGGCAGGGCATAGGAGCAGGGTGGGCAGGGCTCTGCCCTGCCCTGTGGGTGGGCACGGCAAGCTCTGCCTGTGCCAGCCACCCTGGTATGGATGGGCAGTGGGGGAGCCCTGGAGCCCTTTAAGTCGACTTAAAGTCGACTTAGGGCTAATCCGTGTCTACACTGGCTAAAATGACTTAATAAAGTTGACTTAGCCAGTAAAGTCGACTTTAAAGTAGGTTTTATAAAGTCATCTTTAATTTTCCTTAAGTCGATTTATGCTGCTTCTTAAGTCAACTTAAGGAAAATGTAGTATAGACGCAGATTAGATTAAGTCGAGTTAAGCAAGCTTAAATCAACTTAATTTGTAAGTGTAGGCGCACCCTCAGTTACTGGTGACCCCTCAATTGAAAATTACCTACTTATTTCATTGTGTTGATTCCTCAGAGAATTTCTAGTACTGTTGTGAAGGAATAGAGAGGACCTGTACATTAAGCCCTTTCATGACTTCTGCTTTAAGGGAAAGTTTCTAATTTTAAATACATGTCCCATATACTAGTTAGTCTATGATAGCCAGGTGTCAGACAAAAAGGTTTTTTAAGTCAGAATCTGGTGAACTGACATCTCCTTCGAGGTAGAATGTTCAGTCTTTGTATTTGTGTTCTGAATAATACTAAGCACAATTTCAGTTCAGAACACAGAATGAATAGTAAATTATTGAGATTTCATTTGCCCATCCATTGAACCTTTGCACACCTCCTGAGGCCAATAGGAGCTGTGGTTGCTCAGCACCTTTGAAAAATAGGCCTTTTTTGTTTAGGCACCTAAATGTAGATTTTCAAGCAGTCAGATTTGAAAACTTTCCCTCTTTCATCTAGGAGAGAAACATAGCTAAGGTAATCAAGTTCCAAAGTGGTAGCCATGTTAGTCTATTGCAGAAAAACAAACAGAGTCCTGTAGCACTTTTAAAGACACATTGGTGGATGAGCAGGTGAATGAGCCCTTGATGGAGTAGATGGCTTGATTTGGTCCTGTGATAGTGTCTTTAGTGTAGATATGAGGGCAAAGTTGGCAGCGTGGTCTGTTGCAGGGATATGTTCCTGCTTTAGTGTTTCTTTTGTATGATCTGTGGTTGCTGGTGAGTATCCATTTAAGGTTGGGGGGCTGTCTGTAAGCAAGGAGCGGTCTGTCTCCCAAGGCTTGAGAGAGTGAGGGATCATCTTGAAGAATAGGCTGTAGATCTTTGATGATGTGGTGGAGAGGTCTGACTTGGGGATTGTAGGTGGTGACCAATGGCGTTCTGTTGTTTTTTTTCTTGGGTTTCTCCTGTAGTAGTTGACTTCTAGGTACCCATCTGGCTCTCTCCACCAATGTGATTTATGCCATCATGTACCAGAAATACCCCTCTGCCTTATATATTGGACAAACAGGACAGTCTCTGTGCAAAAGAATAAATACACACAAATCTGACATCAGAAATTGTAACACTAAGGCTATGTACACACGAGAAACTTGTCCCGCAATAAGTTATTGCGGGACAGGGAAAGCGCTATAAATATAGCACTTTCTCGTGTACACACGTGCTGCTTCTTTCACAAAGGA
The DNA here is from genome assembly GCA_007922175.1 of Pelusios castaneus. NCBI lineage: Eukaryota > Metazoa > Chordata > Testudines > Pelomedusidae > Pelusios > Pelusios castaneus. The sequence goes on from ML685830.1 coordinate 7,826,530, forward strand.
GCATTTACCGTGTGAATGCTCCTTTGCGAAAGAAGAGCAGTGCATGGTGGGCACCTGTCCCACCATGCACTGCCAACAGCCAGCCCCCTAGCCCAGCTGCAGGGCTTCCGGTGGCAGCGGGGGCTGCGTTGCCAGCCCACGCTGTCTTCTGAAGCCCCGAGGCTGATCTGGGGGCTGACCCGAACCGGCGTGGGCAGCCAGTTTGGGCCAGCCCCCTAGCTCAGTCCAGGGGAGCTGCCAAACCAGGCAGCTCCCAAAAATACTCAATTTCACTGCTCTGCTAGAGCAGTGAAATTGACATATTTGACAGCTCCAATGTCCCAGAGTGGCCTCGATTGGCACTCTGGGACATTTCCAGAGGCTGTCTATTGTGCAAAATGAGTATACACGAGCATTACCGCGGAACAGCTGTTCCGCGATAATGCTACCACTCTCGTTTTGAGTGGTTTAACTGTTGCGCGGCAAGAGGGTGTTGCCGCGCAACAGGGAAATTGATCGTGTGTACGCTATTGGCTTTATTGCGTGGTAAGGAGCCTTACCATGCAATAAAGTGATCGTGTGTACATAGCCTAAAAAAACAATAAGGGAACACTTCAATCTCTCTGCTCACTCCATTGATGACTTGCTAATAGCTGTGCTGAAACAGATGAATAACAAATCACAGCTTCAAAGAGAAACCGCAGAACTCGAATTTATATGCAAATTCGACTCAGTTGCCTTGGGGTTAAACAGGGACTATGGGTTTTTCTCTCATTACAACAGGTGATTTGACCTCTATGTGCTGTTCCCCAGTGTTGGAATCCTAACATCTATTTTGATTTGCTGTTACAGCCTGACCTGATCCTATGTCATACATTTCCCTGCATTTAATTTCCTCCCATTTGTAAATTTCCCATCTTGAAAGTGTCTGACGAGGTGGGATTTTCTCCCATGAAAGCTCATGCAATAAATAAATCTCTTAGTCTTTAAAAGTGCCACAGGACTCTGTTTTTATAGCTAAGGTAAGATGCCAAGACAAATCCAGAGCAGAGTGCAAGCTTATATGTTTGTGTGTTCAGCTCATTGTCTCTCTAGTGTAATGCTGGAGTGCACAAGGCTTTGTAAGCACCACAAAAGAAGTAAATCTTTAGAAAGTACATGAATGAAGGCATAGGAATGGGGTTTGGCATATTGGCAATGGGAATTTGCTCCACACTCTCGTATATAAGTAATTTTGCCATGAAAATCTCATGCTCTGATGCTTTGATCCCATATTAGCAAACCCTCATTCCCCCTGCTTAGACAAGATAAATGGGATTTGTGTGTGAGGACAGAATACATCCCTTATTCCAGACACAGGACAATCTGAGATACAGGAGTAATTTTGGCTGACGGCACCCTCCCAAATGGTCTGCAGCCTCTTAACAGGAACAGTCTTTGGTAATGTGAATATACAAATAGAAATCATGGGACTATCTATGTTTAGGGGTTTGCAGGGTTGTGCTCTAAAGTCTAGTCTAGGATTAAGTTTTTACTGGTGTAACTGTCAGAAATGTGTGTAATTATTTTTGGTTTTTTGGCAACATAGTTATGCCAGTAAAATCCCTAATGTAGGCATCATTATACTGGTACAAGGCACTTTATACTAATATGGCTTCCCCTTCCCCCCCTCCTCCCCGAATTAGAATAAGCTATACCACCATAAATATTTTTATGTGGTACTAATTAAAGGAGCAAAATTTTAAGAATTTGGTTAACTGCCAGTGGCGACTCATAATCAGTTGACACCCTGTTAACTAACATGGGCTATGTCTACACTTACAAAAGCTAGTTCGAATTAGTTAATTTGAACTAACTAATTCAAACTAATTTTAGTTAGTTCAAATTAACTTGATTCGAACTAGCATGGCCCCACTAGAATGCTAGTTCAAACTAGCCATGGCCATTCAGGACACTTGCTTAGTTCGAATTAGTCAGTTGCATGAAGGTCAATCTGCCAATTAGTTTGAACTAATATGGCCACATTGACTTAATTTGAATTAACTATTTCGAATTAAGAGTTAGTTCGAACTAAGCAATCGAATTTATTAGTTCGAATTAAGGAAGCCCTTAATTCGAATTAATGAAAGGCTAGTGTGGCCAAGGCTTAAGTTAGTTTGAATTAAGCTTCCTTAATTCCAACTAACTTGCAAGTGTAGACATAGCCCTGGGGCTGTTATTTGAGGCCAAATTCTGCCATTTAGTTGCACATGGATCACATTGTTTTCAAAGGGGGTTGCATCTGAGTGCAGAACTTGACCCTTCTGTGAACAACTTTTAGAAACAAACCTCAATTTTCATGAGGGTCTATAAGAATAAATAACCATATCTATAAGATATTATCTTCTCTGGCAGACAAAACAGCTGTGGCAAAATTCTATCCAGTTACGTGGGTGCAAAGCGGGAATCTCTGCATTGCAGTCAGCAGAGTCATTCTGTATTTGAGTGGAAATGAGAGTAGAATCTGTCCCAGGAGCTCAGGAAAGGGTCTAATCTAAGTTTTCAGATGCTTGCTAAAATTGTGCCCCATGTATGTGTGGAGGCGAGGGAGTGGGAGCTCAAGAGTGGGGAGAGGAATGGAATAGTTTAGAACAGACTATACAAAATGTAGCATTACCAAACCTGGACAGTCTATATTTAGCTATTAAACAAAGTTACCGGTAACATTTTTTTCATGTGCTGCCCAGTGTATTTCATTTGGAGATAAAAATGTGGCCCTATTTCTCCCAACAAACACCTTTCAGTTGTTGGCATGTATATCAGTCTAAGCTTGTCCCCATATGTCCTGTGATCAGCTTGATTGAGCCAAAAAGGTTATTAACCTTTTAGCATGGAATCCAATGCAAAGGTCACTGGCACACTGTTCAGAGTCTGCTATGTTAGAAAACATACTATGCTGATGGTTGATGGGGGCAGGAGCAGGAGTGAAGGAAATACAGCTATCAGGCTAGGTGCAAAAGAGTACTACTCCAGATATTCTTCATTTCACTGCTTTGTTTTGTGTATCACTCATTCTTTTTTGCCTGTGATTCACTGTATATGTCTGGACTAATAACTATGAGGAGAAATGGGGTGGGCTGGAGGAGAAAGACTTTAAGGAAGGGAGTGAGATTGAATTTAGATGATGACTCTGTTCTTTCCAAAGCTCAGGCATCTGACTCTAAACTAAGGGAGAGAGCACCATCTTGCACTCACTGTCCCATGGAAAGACTACATTGAATGTTGCATAAAATCTAGAGGATGGCATAAAAAATGGGATGGATGCCCAATACAGTCTTTAGAGCAGAGTAGCATCCAGCCTTCTGGATTTTGTTCATGAATCCATCATTGACTCTGGGCAAGTGACTTAACCCTATACTTATACTCTATACTTTTGTCTATCCGTCATAAAAAATCAGTATGAGAATACTTCAAAGAGAGGCTAGGAGATATAATAAATATCTGAGGGTACGTCTACACTGGAGGCTCTGTTAAGTCAACTGAACAAGGTTGACTTCCTGCACATATTTGTTTAGAAACCCTGAAAATTCTATTGCAGTAAACAATACCATCATATTATTGGTTAGATCTGCAGTTCTCAACCACTGTGTCAGGATACATTACTATACCGCCGCACAGCAATAAGTGTGTCACGGAAAGCCGGGTGGGGAGCTGGATTTGGGGGAGGGAGGCTGGTGTGTCCTGTCAGGTCATGCACGCTGCCAAGTGTGTCACGGACTAAAGTCTATGAAAAAGCAGAGCACAGGCCACTGGACTGGGATACCGCTTGAGATATTCCCCAGTTTCATCACTAGGAGGAGCCCAGCCTGCGGCCATGTGCTGCCACCTGTCTACAGACATAATTGTCAAACAATAAGAAACTCATCTTCAGATATTGTCATGAAATAATCAGCATAATGAAACTCAATTTCTCTGATCTCCACCCAAAGGAAAAGAAATGGCCTATTTAAATACAAACAAACAAACAAACCCCCCCGCCATACACACACACAAATCAGGTGGTCAGGTTCATTACCCACATTTCGTAGTAATTAGTAAATCATTTGCAGGAAGTCCCGCTCCAACAAACTGACAGCTGTAACTTGAAATCCTCTAGCATCTGAACTGAAAAGATCAGTCCTGTCAACTCATGTTTCAGAAAGGAGTTTAAATGGTCAGCTAGAACCCTGAAGAAGATTTGTGGCCCGATGATTTTCCAGAGGAGCTGAACATTCTCAGCTCCCATTTAAGTTGATGGAGACAGTGTGTGTCCTCCCCACCTTTTGATTAGGCCTCTGGAGTTTTGCAATCAGGTTTCGCTGACTCTGAAGGACAAAGCTTAACAAGAAAAATCAATATACTAAAGACTAAGTCTACGAGTCTTTTGCAATCATGCAACATGAAACAAATTTCAAGCAAACAAAGATGTGTGGCCTTGATATTGTTCTTTAAATTGCCATTAGAACCATAAAAGAATGGAGTTATTATTAAATAGTTGGGCAAGAGGTCCAGCTTATTCAGCCAAAAAACTTTGGTGAGGTAAGAGGTCCCTCGGCTCAATTACTGTGTGTCTCTACAAAATTAATAGCTGAAACACTACACACTGGAACAGCCATACATATTCATTGTATTTATTTAAGACTGAATACCACCTAGTTTGTATGTACTGTAAAATAAGAGGGGCATATGATTTTAGCAGAAGTGGGTTCCTCTCTTGCTTTCATATGATTTCATCATTTATACCTGAAATCTAATGGGTATATTGGGTTTTTATTTTATTTTTTGGTGTCCTGATGCATCTCCAGAGTGGGTGTACAGAGTCCACCATGTTGCTCCTACAAACTATTTTTTTGTTTGTTTTGGTTTTTTTCCTGATCGGCTCACATAAAGCAAACAAGCTGCTCTCTCCCAGAGCAATGGTTTCTTTTAAGTTGCCTGATACTATGGGCAATGTTCAGCCAATCAGGGGACCAGAACCAATACCCATATTCCTTATGCAGCAAATAGTGCACAACCAACCAATGCGTGTCAGGACTGCAATACAATTTAAAAGTTATCTACTCACAAAATGCAAAATTTCATCAAAACTCAGTCAAACAGCTCCAGTTTCACAACTATTTTGTCCTTGTGAGGAAAGGTGTATTTTGATTGAACAAAGAATGGCTAAAAATATTTTGCCCTGATATATGCTCTGTATCAGTCTCATTTGACTACTTGAATGGTTGGTGGTGCTAATGATTAGGTTTCTTTAAAATTTTCAAAGGGCTTCACACAGGAAACACAACACCGCCATGAAAAGGACCATTCCCTATTACCGTGCCCTGAGAGATACCTTTTCCTTCTTTCATTCACTAACAGCTGTGGAGCCCCCACTCTACAACTCAGTATCAATTCTGTAAAGAGCTCTGATTGGTTAGGGCATGAGGAAGCTGCCTTCTACACCATTATAGAGCTGGCTAGAGAATTGACAGAAAATCCTTCCCCTATGTCCTGTTATTGTGTCTCCTCTCACTGGAGGATGGAATTGACATTGGAGGAGGAAGGGATGACACATGTGGAAAGAGAGGTCACTTGCTTCTTCTTCAGGGATACAGCAGGCTGAGAGTCAGAGCTTTGGACTAGGGCAGTGGTTTCTAAGCATTGTACCACGGCACACTGGTGTGCCAAAAGAACCGTGCTGTGAAATTTTGTACAAAGGTAATGCAAATCAATGTAAAACAAGCATTGTTTCATCTTAAACAATATCCTATCCAGCCAAAATTACCACTCATAAAACTCATGAAAATTTAATCATCAACTTAAAAGCGAGGTATCGGTCTTTCAATTCTAAAACGTGACCATTCTAAATGCAGGTGGCCATAGGGGAAAACTGAGATGATGTGTATTTTTTTTCTGGTGGATTTGAAACATTAATGCATTTGATCCTTCTTTAGCTTGTTGCATGCACTTTGTTGCAAACCATTCTAGTAAGACTGTAACCATAGTGAATATAAGTAAGTGTGATGTTTATGAGCAATCAATTCAACTGAAAGAAGTGGGTGTGCCATGGAATTGTTTGTCTCATTGAAGTGTGCCGTGTTACTGAAACGGTTGGAAGCCACTGGGCTAGGGAACAGGCCCAGAGAAGAGCCTGAGCATCATGCGTGTTAGAATTATAGGTGCTGCTATAACCCCTGCTAGCAGTGATTTCCATTATATAGAGAGTTTACAGTTTGGTTCAATGGCTCTCAGCATTTCCACTATTAAAATTGTTTGGCATCCCAGCTGGAACAACTCTTGTGCCTATGAGTCTGCACCACATATGGGAGTTGGCCATTGTGCAGAGGGAAGGAGGTGTCTTAGTTGAGGACCTAGAAGCTAGAGCTGGAGGTGCAGAGGAAACAGAATTCCTTTGAGACATCTGGGGTTTATGTAATACTCTCACTGCCTACTTTTTCCAACGACACATATTAGGATAGTACTGCATGTTACAGTGATTCCTGGGTGAACTTCTGCCTTCTTTGAGCTTTTATGAATATGGATATCCTGAGAGAGAGAGACATCCCCTCCCACCAGACAGCCAAATTCTACTAATTGAAAACACGCAACCTCCAGTGCTGCTGCTTGCTTGTGTTCAACTTAGCATAGCTGACATCTCCTAGGCTGCCACATCTTTTACTTCCTTAGCTTGTTTACAAATCACAGGGTTTCTATTCCTGCAATTCACAGCCAGGGATTATTTTTGGAAGAGTTATTTTGGCAGCCATCCCTGTGGAAGAATGAGAGGCTAACCACATTTTGTGTTTAACTGACTTGTATTGAAAGCACTGGTAATGATACAATAAACTCCTGTCACAAAACACAATGAAAGTCATTGGTTGGTGGCCTGTTGCAGGAATGGGTGGGTGAGGTCTTGAGGCCTGCATTTTGCAGGAGGTCAGGCTAGATGGTCATACTGGTCCCTCTGACCTTAAAGCCTATGAGTCTATGAGAAAGCCTCGAGTCTGAGTCCTCTGGAAATATGGTCTATCTTTATTTCTCTGGAAATGGGAGGCCAAAAGAAAACCTGGCATCCTTAAAACAATCTTTTAAATTCCCAAGGAGAAGAGTCAGTATGTGTCTGAGAAGCCCACCTACACTTTCCTCTCCATTGCAAAGCCTATACAAGGGATAGACACAATAGTAGAATCTGCACCGTGGAGATTTCAGGGATTGCTTCCTGCTGTGAGAGGTGGGTAAGCCCGCCACAAGGGGTATGGGAGGGAGGCAGAGCTATGACCACCACCCCAGTGACACTGGCCCACAAATCTGCCTTATCCAAAAGGATGGTGCCGAATGCATGTTCTCTTGTGGATCGGAGCAAAACTTAATCCTATGGCATAATCGTTTTTGGAGGTTCTCTGGATTTGTGCAGCAGCACTATACTTTCCCTAGCACAGGCCTGTCCAGCAGAAGTGTCAGTGATAAACTTTGATCTTTACGGCTCCAATCCTGCAACTGTCTCCCCATGAGTAGACTCCTGTCAATGGAGCTTTGTGCAGGCACAGAGACCTGCTGCAGTGTGCAGCAAGTTCTAGGATGCGGGCTTTAGGTAGTCCCTATAGAGTTTATGGAGAACCAGGCACTGTGGTCAGCATGGATGCACACAGATTTTCAGTCTGCTTCTGTCCACATACTCTGACTATTACCAGAGAAGTTTCTCAAAAATATGACTTGAATGAACAAAGAGCCATAGTATGGTTGGTTGAATGGCTCACCAAAGCTAAGAGACCCCTCCATTTTTTCTGGAGTATTTCCATCATTAGAAAAAGACAGACTTCTATGGAGGGGCAGAGTTCATGCTATTAGAATGAACAGAATTTAACTGCGAAATGATTACCCATGTTTCAACCAGAGCTGGGTGTGATACGTGCATGTTAATGAATGCCTGGTGAGTAGCTTAGAAAAAAACCTCATTCTCACTTCCTGTAGCTGTCTGACTCACAATTGTGAGTGTTTACCAAAATATCAAACTACTCAAGATAACCTGTATAATAAAGATGGTAGATAATGGTAACCTTGAAAGCACGAGGGTGTGTTTGGATTCTGAAAGCAGAGCATAACAGTGTAGACGCAGATTAAATTAAATCGATTTAAGCAGGCTTGTTTAATTAGCTTGTTACCTTCAAGACACTTCCTGCTGGCAAAGGTATTAGTGCTGCTTATAAATCAGGTTTGTCCTGCTCAGCAGCAACCTAGAGCATAGCATTCCCAATTAGGTCTATACGCTAGTATTATATGAAAAGCTGTTTTCTTTCTTGGTCAAACCAGCCCTTTAAAATCTTTCTGGAAATGGAGCTTCTGTTAGTGCAGAAAATCTGTGCACAGAGAAGCTACATGAACACAGCTGGAAAAAGTCATTATAATGGAGGACTGGATTGAGGAAAAATTATTTTTCTTCCTGTGATTTATTTTGGTTGGTTGCAGTAAAAAGGTTTTCTCTGACATATATTACTCCTGTGTTCAAGTATTTCATTTTCAGAATTAAAACTCCATGCTGAAGAGAGGAGATCATTCTCACAGGTTTGTGAGTAGAGAAGACAGCAGTCTTCCTTTCCTCTGTCCTCCTGGAGGATTTATGGGTATGAGTTGCACAGGAAGGAGAGAGATAGGAAGGGGACAGTCATTGTTTCCTTAACATGATCTATAAATTAATAGGCCTGTGGATCCTCCTCTTCCTTTCTCTGAGGCTTTTCTACTTCCCAACCTGTATTATTAAATTAAAAATAACTTCACAAATATATTATAAGAACATAAGAATGGCCATACTGGACCAGACCAATGATTCATCTAGCCTAGTATCCTGTCTTCCAACAGTGGCCAATAACAGGTGTTTCAGAGGGAATAAGTAGAACAGGTAATCATTAAGTGATTCATCCTGTCAGCCATTTCCAGCCTCTGGCAAATAGCAATCCCTGCCTATCCTGGTTTATAGCTATTGATGGACCTGTCCTCCCTGAATTTATCTAGGTCTTTTTTGAACTCTGTTATTGTCATGGCCTTCACAACAGGAAAGGAGTTCCACGGGTTGATTGTGCATTCTGTGAAGAAATACTTACTCTTGTTCATTTTAAACCTGCTCGCTATCAATTTCATTTGGTGATTCCCCAGTTTCTCTGTTATGAGAAGGAATAATAACACTTCTTTATTTATTTTCTCCGCATCAGTCATGACTTTGTAGATCCCTATCATATCACATCTTAGTTGTCTCTTTTCCAAGCTGAAAAGATCTAGTCTTATAGACTCTAAGGGTGCATCTACACTTACAAATTAAGTCGACTTAAGCTTGCTTAAGTCAACTTAATTTAATCTGCGTCCACACTACATTTTCCTTAAGTCGACTTAAGCAGCTGCTTAAGTCGACTTAAGGAAAATTAAAGTCGACTTTACTAAACCTAGTTTTAAGTCAACTTTTCTGACTAAGTCGACTTTAGAAAGTCGACTTAGCCAGTGTGAACGCAGAGTAGCCCTAAGTCGACTTTAAGTTGACTTAGGGGGCTTCAGGGCTTCCTCACTGCCTTCCCTGCCAGGGTGGCTGGCACAGCCATAGCCTGGCATGCCACCTCACAGGGCAGGACCGAGCCCTGCCCACCCTGCTCCTATGCCCTGCCAGGGTCCCTGTTCCCCTCAGCCCCCATTGTACCAAGTACAATGGGGCAAAGACTGAGCCCCCTGGCACTTGGCAAGGGGTGCCTCCCCCCCGCCACCGTGGACCTGTCCCAGGTCCACCTAGCCCCTACAAGTCGACCTAGGCATCCAGTGTGGATGCTCTAGGTCGATTTGGCAGTGTCGACTTAATTTTTGAGTGGGGACATGCTAAGTCGACTTAAATTAACAAGTGTAGACATAGCCTAAGATCAGAAGGGACCATTTACGTTCATCTAGTCTGACTTCCCGCATTATGCAAGCCACAGAACTTCCCCACCCACTCTTGTTATAAACCTCTAACCTATGATTGAGTTATTAAAGTCCTCAAATCATGGTTTAAAGGCTTTAAGATACAGAAATCCACCAGCAAGCAAGCTGGGCTGGGCCCCATGTTACAGAGGAAGGTGAAAAAACCTCAGAACCCCATAATCTTATTAACCTCTCCTCATTGTGAAGCTGTTCCATACTGCTAATCTTTTAGTTACCCTTTTCTATACCTCTTTCAACTCCAACTTTTTTTGAGATGGGCTAACCAGATTGCATACAATATTAAAGATGGAGCATACCATGGATTTATAAAGACGCAATACAATACATTCTGTCTTATTATCTATCCCTCTCTTAATGATTCCCAACATTCTGTTGGCTTTTTTGCCACTGCACAGTGAGTAGATGTTTTCAGAGAATTAACCACAATGACGCTAAGATCTCTTTCTTGAGCGGTAACAGCTAAATTAGACCTTAATTTAAATGTATAGTTGGAATTATGTTTTCCATTGTGCATTACTTTGCATTTATCAACATTGAATTCCAGCTCCCATTTTGTTGCCCAGTCACGCAGTTTTGTGAGATCCTTTTGTAACTTTTCACAGTCTTCTTTGGACTTAACAATCTTGAGTAGTTTTGTAGCCTCATTAAATTTTGCCACATCAGTGTTTAGCCCTTTCTCCACTTCATTTAGGAATATGTTGAACAGTACTGGTTCCAGTACTGATTCCTAGGGGACACCGTTCTCCATTCTGAAAACTGACCATTTATTCCTATGCTTTGTTTCCTATATTTTAACCCTCTTATCCCAAGACAGCTGTCTTTGCTTAAGAGACTTTGGTGAGAGACTTCGTTGAAGGCTTTCTGAAAATCTAAATACAATATATCCACTGCATCACCCTTGTCCCCATGCTTGTTGCCCCTTCAAAGAATTCTAGTTGATTGGTGAGGCATGATTTCCCTTTACAAAAAACATGTCCACTCTTCCCCAACAAATCCAGTTCATCTATGTGTCTGATAATTCTGTTTTTAATTAAAGTTTCAACCAATTTGTTTGGTACTAAAATCAGGCTTACCTGCCTGTCATTGCCAAGATCACTTCTGTAGCCTTTAAAAAAAATTGGCATCACATTAGCTATCCTCCATTCAACTGCTACAGATGTTGATTTAAATTATAGGTTACTTACCACAGATAAAACAAACAAGGAGTCCTGTGGCACTTTTAAAGACTAACAAATTTATGTATTGCATGAGCTTTCATGAGAGAAAAATCCCACTTCGTCAGATGCTTTTTTTACACTTTAGTTGCCAGATTTTATGCCCCCTTCTATGTTCCTCAATAGAATTTAAGTTCTACTTTTTAAAGGATGCCTTTTTTGCCTCACTGTTTCTTTAACTTTTTTTCTTTTTTCCCCCAGTGGCACTTTTTGGTCCTCTCACTATGTTTTTTTAATTTGGAATAAACATTTAAACTGAGCCTCTATTATGGTGTCTTTATAAAGTTTCCATGCAGCTTTCAGGGATTTCATTTTTAGCACTGCACCTTTTAATTTCTGTTAAACTAACTTCCTATTTTTTTGTAGTTCCCCTTTCTGAATGTAAATGCTATGTGGTGGACCGCTTTGGGTTCCCCTACCTGTCCCCCATTCTCCCCACCCGGGATGTTAAATTTAAAATTATTTTATGGTCACAATTATCAAGAGGTTTGGCTACATTCTTGAACCAGGTCCTGTCCTGCACTTAGTACTAAATCCAGAATTATCTCTTCTCTTGTGGCTTCCAAGACTAGCTGCTCCAAGAAGCAGTCTTTTAAGATGTCCAGAAGCTTTATCTCTGCATCCCATCCTGAGGTGATATGTACCCAGTCAATATGGAAACAACTGAAATTCCCCCATTGAGTTTTTTATTTTTATAGCCTCTCTAATCTCCCTCAGCATCTCACAGGCACTATCACCGTACTGGCCAGGTGGTCAGTAGTATATCCTTACTGCTATATTTTTATTATTCAAGCATAGAATGACTATCATTAGAGATTCTATAGTATAGGTTGGTTCATTTAAAATTTTTACTTCATTTCACTCTACGCTTTCTTTGACATAGAGGCTATCTCTACACTTGTAAATTTAAGTCGACTTTAGCTAAGTCGACTTAACTAAGTTGACTTAGCATGTCCACACTTAAATTTAAAGTTGATTTAGGGGGAACTTACAAAGTCGACCTAGACCATCCACACTGGATGCCTAGGTCGACTTGTAGGGACTAGGAGGACCTAGAACAGGTCCACGGTGGCAGCGGGGGGCACCCCTTACCCAGTGCCAGGGGATTCAGCCTTTGCCCTATTGTACCTAGGTACAATGGGGCAAAGGGGGACAGGGACCCTGGCAGGGCATAGGGGCAGGGTGGGCAGGGCATGCCAGGCTCTCCCTGTGCCCCCCCCCCAGCAGAGAGGGCAGTAGAGGAGTCCTGGAGAGCCCTAAGTCGACTTTAAGTCGACTTAGGGCTACTCCAGGTCTACACTGGCTTAAGTCGACTTTAGGAAGTTGACTTAAGCCTAAAGTCGAATTAAAAGTAGGTTTAATAAAGTCGACTCAATTTTCATTAAGTCGACTTTATTTTCTTTAAGTCGACTTAAGCAGCTTGCTTAAATTGACTTAAGGAAAGTGTAGTGTAGATGCGGATTAAATTAAGTCGATTTAAGCAAGCTTAAGTCGACTTAAATTCTAAGTGTAGACGCACCCATAGTGCCACTCCTCCACTTGTACAATCTATTCTGTCCTTACAATACATTCTGTACTCTGGTATTACCATGTTCCATTGATTATTCTCTTTCTACCAAGTTTTTATGATGCCTATTACATCAATATCCTCAATTAATATGAAGCAATTTAGTATTTAGATCTCTAACATTTGTAAATAAGCACTTAAAATAATTGTCACTTTTTTAGTTGTCTGCCTTTATGTGATGTAACTGTATGGGACTGTTTTTCATTTAATTGTTTCTCTACAGATTCTAGTCATTATTTTATCCTCTTCCATTCTCTTCTCATTACTAGGATATGGAGAATCTCTATTAATAGATCATCCCTAAGAGATGTCTCTGTCTGAACCACTTGCTTCTCTTCACCTTTTGGCTTTCTCCCAGTCCTTATTACAGCTTCAGAGCAGCAAGGATACTTGAGCTGGATTCTGGACTCTTATGGCACCAAACAACTTTAAAGCTAACTGAAGTGACTTCCTTGGGAATTCTCCATGTGATATAAGACTTTAGTCAGTTCTGTCCTCTCACCACCCTTGGAAGGAGCTGACCATAGAAAGGGATGTGGCCAGTGAGCTGCAATATCCATGTGATCCATAACTGTCTGGCTTTTAGAAGTCCCAAGTAGCTGAATGAAAGACTGTACTTTGTGGTTTGGCCTCTATCCCTTATAGGTTTTTTATACCACATTCATCACCATAGTAACTGTGCAACTTCCAGTAGCATATTAAACAATGTGACTAACATCTGTCACATAATGTTTATTCTCTTATCCTCTCCCCAGAAGGAGAAGCATACACAGTGGAGTATCTTGTTTTGATAAGGTGTGGGGTTTTTTGTTTTGTTTAGTTTCGTTTTTTTTTAAAATACACCTGCTGCTCTATGTATATATGAGAGAAGGCAAGGTCCCAGATATGTGCTTTGCTCTTGGAGCAGAAAGTGGTAAGGTGTTTGTCGGTCTTTGGTTTCTGTGGCTGTGTCTACACTTGTAAATTAAGTCGAATTAAGCTTGCTTAAGTCGACTTAATTTACCCTGCGTCTACACTACAGTTTCCTTAAGTCGACTTAAGCAGCTTGCTTAAGTCGACTTAAGGAAAATAAAGTCGACTTAATGAAAATTAAGTCAACTTTATAAAACCTCCTTTAAATTCGATTTAAGGCTTAAGTCGACTCCCTAGAGTCGACTTAAGCCAGTGTAGACGTGGGGTAGCCTTAAGTTGACTTAGGGCTACCCCAGGACTACACCAATGCCCTCCCTGCCGGGGGGGGGACACAGGGGGAGCCTGGCATGCCCCCCCACAGGGCAGAGCCCTGCCCACTCTGCTCCTATGCCCTGCCAGGGTCCCTGTCCCCCTTTGCCCCATTGTACCTATGTACAATGGGGCAAAGGCTGAGCCCCCTGGCACTGGGCAAGGTGTGCCTCCCCTACCCCCGTGGACCTACCCTAGGTCCCCCTAGCCCCTAGAAGTTGACCTAGGCATCCAGTGTGGACGCTCTAGGTCGACTTTGTAAGTTCCCCCCAAAGTCGACTTTAATTTTAAGTGTAGACTCACTAAGTCGACATAAAATTACAAGTGTAGACATAGCCTGTGGGAATTCATTCCACCATTTCACATTGCCTCCACACCCATTAGCTTTACTCTTATTAGCCCTAATCTACACCCGCTGCACTTTTCAATGGCAGTCGACGGGAGATACACAAGGTATATAAAATACCTTGCGTATCTCCCGACGACTTACTAAGAGCTCGCTGCACACTACAGTAAGCCGACTGGAAATGCTTTCTGGTCGGCTTACCGATACTCCAGTTCTGGGGCTGGAGTTGCTATGGCGATTTCTGGATCAATTGAGCGTGTCTACACAGACCGCTCAATCGAACTCGGAAGATCGTGTTGATGACAGCCATCAGTATAGACTTACCCTTATAGTCCAAGAGAAACTAAATTATCAGCCATAGTCTTCCTCCCAGAGCATGGGTCAATCTTTTAGATAGCCTGTGTTGCTGAGGAGGTGCACTGCAGTGTTTTCTACTAGTTGCAGTTTCCTAAATGTTGAAGGTTTCATGCCCATTTATAATGCACTGCTGTAATGCATTGCTGAAAAGGTGAGAAAAGTAAATCTTCATATCCTAGTATTGGACAGAGCCAACTGGACATGGTAGAAAGTATTAGTTATGACCATTATGATATGAAAGTTCAGTGTCAGTGAGGAATTCAAGAATACTCCTAGTCTATGCACTGAATTAACCGATTGTGAACAGGAACAACCAAAGATGACTGCGCCCTGGCAGCAAATTCCTCAAAATACTTTCTTCTGCTTACCAGCATCACCTCTATGTTGCTGTAGTCATGGTGTGAGTGTGTTCAATATTTGTATTTTTGTAAGTATTGTGGGTACTTCTGTCTGTATGGTTATCATCATGCTGTCCGCTAGATGGAAACAAAAAGTTAATTCAATTCTGGATGGTTTTACAAATCTCTCATAAGGTGGACAATGATTCCAATTCAGTTGGCAGTGCTTAATGGATAGTACAGTGAATTCACTGCTAGAAATCTACTTATGACATCATTGGTGCCATACATAAACCAGATTGACCAATGTTAGGGGTCTCATGGCCATGCAAAGAAACTTTAGAATGGATAAAAAGGCTGCCTGTGAACTCAGGTGGAGACACTGACTGTGACAGAAGCTGCAGGGATGAAGATTGTCTCATCTATTCCCATTCCTCGACCAGGGGGATGGGGATGGGAATCGGGATGGACACTTTGCCTGGGACAAATGGGGTCTATCTCAACTTTCAAGGAAAGGTTAAAGTTTAGGTAAGATAATGTGCACATATCTTATGTTTCAGCTCTCTGCCTCTGTTACATTCCTATGGTTAATTAAATGATTTGTTTTGAAGAGTCTGTTCTGTTCTGTGTTCTTGCATTTTCATACTGATCAGATGCTGTTGAGGGAGAGTCTAGTTCACCTTGCTAGGGACACATGGTTAAGTAATTAGGGATTCTGTGACCAGGAGATCAAGTTTAAGACTGGAGTAAATTGCAGGATACCCTTTTAAGAGAAGTAGAGGCATGGCCATTTGGAAAGGATGTCCATGGAGAGACTTAGTGAAGGGTCAAAGGTACAGCTCACACTGAGCCATGACACATGAATAATAGGAAAGGGCATGAAAACAAGGAATATAGTAAAAAGAAAAAGAATCCTGTGGCACCTTAAAGACTAACAAATTTCTTCAGGCATAAGCTTTTGTGGGCTGCAACCCACTTTGTCAGATACATGATGAAGTGGGTTACAGCCCACAAAAGCTTATGCCCAAAGAAATTTGTTAGTCTTTAAAATGCCACAGGACCCCTGTTCTTTTTGCTGTATACAGACTAATATGGCTACCCCTCTGGGAGGAATATATTTCATGTTTACACTTTCAGGCACCTACAGCTTTATGTAGAATGCTTCTCCATTCTGCCCTGACATGTGGGGAATCAAGCTCTTGATTTCTTCAAACTGGTCCAAACTACAGCAAAATGGCAAAGTTATCTTGGCTTTTTTCAGCAAGTGGTGGGAAACAAACAGCCCATCATTTACAATGAGCTTGTCTACATTAGAGAGATCCATTAGTTATAATGTCCCTCAATTGCACTCTCCATCCCTACACAAGATATTTGAATGATTTAAAGTTTC
This sequence comes from Pelusios castaneus, assembly GCA_007922175.1. NCBI lineage: Eukaryota > Metazoa > Chordata > Testudines > Pelomedusidae > Pelusios > Pelusios castaneus. Next base: position 7,842,896 of record ML685830.1, read on the forward strand.
ATCAATAACTTGTAGTAAAACTTTAATCAGTTCCGAGGTTCAGTCAATTGTATGCCAGTTTGGAAATTAATGAGGAGGGTAGAAAATGAGGCTTATGATCAGAAGCTAGTTTCAGCTCTGTGTGCCTCTCCATCCTCTGCATTTTTATACCACATTAACCATTGTGATAGCTGAATGCCTGATTGGCTAACTGCACAAGTGAACAAATTATTACATATTTGCCTACTTGGAATGCAATTAACTTGCATAGGCAGTCAAATGCAGACTTCCACACACATTTCTGTATATATTTCTCTGCTTTATGATAATTTGTCCATAAAATTAATGTGAAGAGGGACCCAACCTACTGCATGTTGAAAGAGCCTGTGAAAGTAACACAAAGGAAAACACAAGTAGGTGACGCAAACAACCTCCTTGGAATTTCAGAAACAAAAGGCTTAAACTTGATCCCAAGCAGCAGAAGACAGTCTATACAAAGGCAACAACATGTTATATTTTTTTCCTGTCCTCAGTCTGGCAGCTAGGGTCAGACCACAGGAATTTATGATACTCAAAAAAGCTTTTCTTATTAGGGATGTGGAAGAAGCCACCACTTGGTTTCTTGCAAAACGGAGAGGGTCATCAGTGAGAACAACAGTGCTATTTTCCGGGATTGTGCTGACGCAAAAGGCTTGGCATATGAAAGAAATCAAAAGGAGAAGACCCAGAGAGAGATGAGGAAAATGAGGAAAGCATGGAAAAATAGGATTAAAGCAAATGTCTGACTTTGCTTTCATGTAGGGATGATGAGAAAATTCTTATTAACTTCTTCACGGTGTTGCTTCACATTGAAAGTTACAGGGATTTAATTTTGATCATGGTCATATTCAGGTGAGTAAAATTACTCATGTAAGTAGACCTTCTGAACTCAAAAGGCCTATTCACATGAGAAAAGTAAATCTAGAGAAGCTGCTTTCCTCTCCCTATGCTAAGTGTAATGAAATGTCAGATACATTAAAACATTCAGTCTCCATTAAAATGGAAAAATTAACAGAGAGATTTTTCCAGTTCATTGAGATGACTCAAAATATCCATTTTGCTGTGTATGATTTTGAAGACTTCAAGCAATAACTAGAAACAGACTTTTAGATTTAATGCCATGAGGTCAAGATAGCTAACATGCCACAACAAAATTACTGAAAAAGGATTTCCAATACAAACTGTATACAACTCTAAGATCACTGTAATAAGCTCTGTGCTCCTTATGTAATTGCAGTAAGCAAAATCCACTTAGGATCTTGTGTGCAAAAATCCTTTATAAATATACTTTTAAAATGTTTCTATGCATTTTTGTACTTGAAAATATTAACCTTGCTATGACCTACCTTCTCTTCATTCTGTCAGACTAAAGCAAGACATAAACGCTGAAGATATTTTATTTGTGAAACAAATAGGATTAACCTTATTTATTGTCTAATCTCAATACACACAGAATTTAAAAAAAGAAAAAAAAACTAGCCCAGATTCTCCTCTTCCTTTCACTCGGGTTTATCTACACTTGAACTTTTAACTTTACTTAATTGACTACTGAGTTGATCCATTTGTAGAGGTGTGTTTGAATGTGTTCTTTGGGTTGCCAACCTCCAAGTGTTCAAAAATCATAATAATTCCCCCTCCCCACTTCATGAGATTTTAAAAAATAATAAATGGTTTCTTTTTGTTTGCCTTTGGTTTGCGTGGGGTGTGTTTTCACTTTTGGACTTCAGGGTTTTTCAATCTTTTCTCCTCAGTCACAAGGGCTAGAAACGTACTGTTTTTAAATGAAAGCTGATTGGTATCACTTAACTCCAGGAGCTGCGGCTTTTTAAATAGTAAAACAAACCAAATACTGCAAGAAAGTAGTAAGAGTTTACATGGTAGAGTACAACTGACTGAAACACTTTTATACCAGTATAACTGGGTTTACACTAAGGAGATTTCCCCCAAATTTAACCAGATCAGTTTTTCTACTTAAACTCAAAGTGGTGCAAATGCTGTGGGTACACAAGCCCTTTTAGGATAAACACTTGCCCTGCTTCCTCTCCCCTTATTTTCTACTGTACCTCTGCATGTTCTCATTATCCATATAAACGTTAATCCTCATTTGATTCAGATCAAGCTCTTGGTCTCAGTGATATCTCAAGCTCAAAAGGCTAATTATGCATTATAATAAACAAGTGTTTTCTTATGTGATTTAAGTTGTTTTTCAACATAGGTGGTCTTAGCAGGTGGGCAGCGTGGCCAGCTACCCACAGGCGAGCAGGGGAGGGGCCCACGCCACTCCGGCAGAGAGCCGGGGCAGGCTGGCCAGGCCGCCTGTGATGGGACTGGGGAGCCTGACGGCAGCCTGCATTGGGGCCGGCAGCAGATCCAGGGAACCCAGCAGCAGGTGTGGGGGGGGGGGGGGGGGGGGGCCGCCGGCCCCGGGGGCGCCGGTAGGTATGGGGGGCGCGCGGGGGGAGCCGGGAGCCCGGCCGGTAGCTGGGACCCCTTTGAGGGGATGGGGGGATGATGGGGCCCCAGCAAGGGGGGCAAAAGTCAAGGATTGGCTTTTGCCCTGGAGCCCGGAATCGCTAAGACCACCCCAATTTTTCACTAGTGGGTATGTTCACCCTTAAAATTCAAAATAGAATTTATGGGTTAAAACTGACACTGCTGAGTGGGAATAATAAATCTTTTCTTCAGCTCTGTTCTATGTATGTCCTTAGTTCAGTTCCATGAGCAATCTTAAAGGGTTACAACGATCACTACACTTGAAACCCAAAGGGGAGAAAAGCCACCTTACTTTCAGGCCAGCTCTTTTGGATGGAAAGCTCTTGTTATCTCACTACCCCTCAGGGCTATATTTAGAAAAGATTAATTCAAACCTGTGAAATTAAAATGTGATGAGTGACAGGTCCCAGAAAAACCAGCTGCTGCATTAGATTTTTATCACTGAGAGGCTCATCGGCTCAACTTCTGGCCATTTTTTTCCACTGGCACAGAGCCTCAAGGATAAGAATGACTGTCTTTCTACTGGCTATATGCTAACTCCCTGCTGGCTTTGGGAGTTAAAATATTTAATGGAGTACAAATAGGGGAACATTCTCATGCCATTTCGAGTGAAATTCTGATCTCAGTAATACGCAGCCCATTAAATCAGGGTTGTATGCAATTTAGTGAAACCAGGTAATAACAGCCATTCTGGAAACTATCCCTACTCTGCTTAAAACATATTCCACTGTGTTCTAATTTTTAAAATAATGTTTCACTAACGTAGTCTAGAGCTCACAAAGCCGTTTATACAGACTAAGACAGGGACATTAATGTTTGTGGTGGCAACATTAGCAGACTGTTGGGAAGTTATTTTTAGATCTTTGCTTTGTAATCAGTTGGACATTAAATCAAATTTTTCCATTTTTGAGTATGATAGCAAATTTCTTAGAATACGTTCTATGCAGCTGAGGAACACAGCAGGTTACCAGCAACATACTAAACAGATGGCCACATAATGCATTATAATGTGTATTAGAAGAAGTAAGAGCTTGTACCAGGACTGAGAATTTAATGGTCATCAAGATGGGTGACAACAGTTAGTAAATAGGTGCTGTAAGTATAAGGTTTGCCAGATAATTATGGGGCAGAAAATAACCCATGTAACACTGGATCAAATTCACTTACAACCCACTGGGTACTTACTATATTCATTGAAAATGCTTGATTTTAGCTTATTTTTCATAGAGTGTAATTTGTGTTCATCAATGTACAAACAAAGGGACCAATCCTACATGGCCCTTACACAAGCATCTCAACAAGAATTCTTTCTTAAATGAGACCTAGCCTCGGGACTGAATGCTTGGAAATTATAATTGAATGGCCCTATCTTGCAATCCCCACTTGTGTGAATAGTCCCATTGATTTTGGCACTAGACTATAAGCAGACAATATAGTCTAAATATTAGACGTTCCAAACGTTAAGGCGTATGGGCTTTTAAAAACTATATTTAGGCAACTGACAATGATACATAATGTGTATGTGCTAGGCAGCCAGCGCAGCGGGGCTGGAAGAATTGAATGTCTGTCTCTTGACACTGGCACATAAAAGGTTCCTGACAATCCTATCATCTTCCTGTGCTTGATTAGCTCTTGAAGCACTGATATACTGGCAGAGACACAGGACTTCATCACCCCAGGCCCTATGCACACTCGTATTCCCAGGACCTGGGAATCTCTGTTCCCCTTCTTCCTGGTATCCCCAGAGCCCTTCTCAATGACTCATGCCCTCCTAAAGCCCACCTAATTTCTCGGTCCCCTCTCCAACATCTTCACTAGCCCCTCAGAATCTGAAGGAGCTCTGTTTTATCCCTCAACAGCTCCTAAGTGATGTGAGCAGAAAGAGCTCAGAAGGGAGCATCAGAAAATAAAGGTATCTGATGAGTGTGAGTGGTGAAGTCTCCTAATCTTCATTCAGTTCAAACAATTTATTCATAACAAGGAGAAAAGACTTTGATTTGATCACTATTACTTTTCGAAAAGTGAACTTTGTTCAAAATGTTATTAAAGTTTGTCAATTTGATATTTAGACTTTGTGGGCATAGTGGGGTTTCTAGCTAGAGTACCCCCTTTACAACTGTGCAGAAAACAGGGCCATTTTTAAAAGAATGCTTTTAAATATATATATATATATTTTGCAACAAGTAATAAATATGACACTACAAAAACTGTACAGAAAATTCAATTGTTCTCTGAAAAAATTTTGGGTCAAATTTAGTGATTAAATTAGATCACTGCAGTGAGAAACAGAGGGATGTTAATCCTGCTTGGAGAAATGGGTAGCGATTCCATAGTTAAGGTTACATTGAAATTTATGAGATAATCTGAGATGCATTGTTTTGACCTTTATAATCTCTTCCAGACAACATAATGCATCTCAGATTATTAAACATAAACAAAAAATGCAAAATAAAAAATTACAAAATCCAAAGTGCAAATAAATAAATAAATAATTAATCAGAACGCTATGTGATATGTATCTGGCCAATATAGCCAAGACTGTTGTTTTGTTGGCCCTTAAAGTTATGACTCTGACATTGCAAAACCAAATAATTTGTTTCTGTCATTTTTTATTAAAAAATAGAAAGACAGAGAGTTTTTAGAATCTGTGATATATATTAAGTCCCCTGGGGGAATAACAAAGGAGAAACATTGGACCTCATATTTCCTTTTCACTATGTTTCTTTTATTTAACAAAATAACAACCACTTTTCCTCCTAAAAGTAATTCTAATGAAAAAGTTAAAATGGCAGTCTTCATATTGCTTGCAAACTCTCTAGGAGATAAGTCCTGAAATGAAGATGCTAACAATAGTAGTTTTACTTATTGCGAGTCTAGGAATCCTGTTAGAGGCTAAATGGGTGAATATGAGTCACCAGTCTGTTCTATATTTAGACAGCAGGCAAGAATCCCACATTAGGAGAGATTAATACAGTAGTAAGGCAGCAATTCCTTTGCAATAGAGATCCATAGTCCTAGAGATTGGCTAGGGAATGATTTTTGGCCAGAGACTGCATATTGACAGTCCCTGCCTTCCCCAAAGAGCTAACAATGCAAAAGTGGCAATTTTATGAAAACTCATGTGAGGTAACTACTTGCAATATTGTTTACAAATGATCACTCTTAAGCAGGGAGGAATTAAGGTTAATTGTAGCCTATATCATTTAAAAACAAAGCCCCCCCCCACCCTCCCAGCTGGCTCTTCAGAAGGGGTTGGTTGCAGTGGCGTTGTTGCCGTCGGGCTGGCAGGGCGTGGGCCCCGGGTAGAATAGCCTGAGCCCCGGATCTATTTTCCCCAGCAGGCAGAGGTTAAAGTAAGGGGGAACAGTTCCGAGGCTCCCAATTTTTAGGGGCCAGCGTTCCAGGGCCCCTACAAATAGAAAACCCAGGCAGAACGCTGCATTCCGCCCAGGGGCCCCAGCGAAGCCGCAGACTCCTGCTGCGGCCGGGCTGGGGAGATTCAAATCTCCCGCCCTGAGCATGCTCAGACAGAGTGTGCTCAGGGCGGGAGCGGCCTGGCCTAGAAGCGGCTCTGCCGGCCGTCCCTGCAGCTCCGAGCCTCCAGCCAAGTAAGGGGGCTGGGAGGAGGAGGAGGAGGCGGCGGGTAGTGGGGCTGGGAAAGGGGCATGGGGGAGGGGGACAGAGGAGCTGGGAAAGGGGCACCAGGCCTGATCTGGCCACGCTGCCTGCCTGTGATGGCGGCGGCAGAGGGGCAGGATCAGGCCCGAGGGGCCGGCATGCGGCAGTGGTGGCGGGAGCAGAGCGCAGCGGCCGGCAGCATGGCCTGATCCGGCTCCTCTGCTGGCTGTCCTGCTCCGCCCCTGCAGGCTGGTCCCGGGCCTTTGTATCGGGGTTAAGGTAAGGGGGGAACACGGAGACCGGGGGTGGAAATGGAGGGGTCCGGACTCGTGAGTCCATCGAGCAAGGGCTCAGGATGGGGGGCTGGGGAGGGATGGATGGAGTTAGAGGCCTGGGAAGAGGCAAAGGGGGCATGGGGACAAGGAGACTTGGTGGGGGTTGGGTTGTGGTGGGGGGCTGGGGGTGTGGCCTAGCTGGAGGGCGGAAGCTAGCAGGGAGTGGGCTGGGGGGCCACAGCCCTGGATCTTTTTTCTATCCAGCAACGCCTCTGGTTGGTTGCTCCTGAAAATTGAAGCTGTAAACTTAAAATGAGCAGTGGGAGGTAAAACAAGCACAGTAGTGTGGCAATGCTGTTATGAAACCAGAAGGGAATAGAAATAAGGAAAACAATCCACTAATATGACAGAGATGCTGCTATAGAAAAACTGAAGGACTTGAAATATGTCAGTCCACCTGCTCAAGCTTAAACTACTACTACATTTGATGGCAAAACTTTCAGGGAAATGAAAACAATCCAAATATGGCTGCCATTATTGTGGTGAGGCAGAAGAATTTGTAGCAGAGTAGATCCTGTAACTGTGGTACTTTAAGCATCCCTGTAATTGAATAGTCATAATTAAGTATATACATGTTTGTTTTCTTTGTGCCATAATGATGAATAACATAGGACAGGAGCAAAACAATAAGAAGTGATGCAAAAAGGGGACTGGATAGTTCAGGGTGTGTAATGGGTCAGAGAAATCTTCTACTGTAAAGCCATCAATTCAAATTTAGGTCAGTAGTAACGGAAAGTGTTGTTGCTATTTTATTGCTGTGTAGTGAAATGCACTGACAAGCCTCAGTTCTAGTACATCAGCCTTATGCCAGGATAACTCCTTTGCCATGCCTTAGCTCAGTGGTTCTCAACCTTTCGTGGATTGCAATGCTCTGGGTGCCATGCCACAATGCTACAGGTCACATCAGCTCACCTCCACCAGGCAAAATCCAGCCATCTCCCCAGCTCTCCATGACACACTTACTGTAGAGAGGTGCTTGTAGAAGGTTGTGATTTTTAGAGACACTCCCAACATGAGACAGTGTTGTGTGAATTGGGAGACGTGCCCTACAGGTGATCTAACATGGCTGCTCCCAGCTGCTCACCTGGGAATCACTCTTGTCTGTGTTATTAAAGTTCTGTTCCTCACTTATTCAATAGTGTGGTCTCTAATGAACCCTCAAGATCATTACACTTACTTCTGTGTTGTGACACAATAATGTGTCCCGACACAGTGGTTAGAACCACTGCTTTAGCTGTCTGGTTGGGGCTGCCTCTGGGTTTTGTGGAGAGTGGGCTGCAGAAAACTAACAGAGCCCTGGCTGTATTACTTCTCCTATTACATTTCTATGTGGAAAAACATATTTAACTCTCCCATCCCTGTCTGTACACTACTGACCCTCTATCATTGTGTGAAACCACTTGTTACACTGGCATTAAACTGATGTAGCAGTAGGGCAGTAGACCTTGGAACTCCAACTCAGGATTCCTTGGTAGGGCAGCATTAGAAAACTTGTATAGCTACTCGTTCTGTAGATAAATAGGAGTTCAGTCTGGCACCTTTTATGAACAATGACTTTTTTTTTCATTGCTGTTCTGTTGTGAGGGTCATTTGAGTCCAAAGTGCAACAATAAAGCACACAGTTTCCCAGTTTCGGTGCCTTCTGGCAATTTGAGTTTCAAATGTCTAATCTGAAACAAAGGAGGTGCAGGAAAACAGGGTGACTCAGTGTCTGAGGCAGCACACCAGAGAGCTAATAAACAATAGCCAACCAGTCTTATCTGGATTTTAGGAGCCTGTACAATGATTGCACTGAGTATGGATTTCTTCTCCATGTGTGAACTTGCTGAAAATTGGGATAATTTTGTAATTATAGAAAACCTCTGTAATGTAATGCTTTTTTATTTCAGTTTTCTAAACTTGAAGCCCAGATCATTTTTCCATGAGGAAATACCAATTTTTTGGGGGGGGCCAGAAACTCCCTTGTGCGGGGTTTCTTCTGCATTCTTCTGTTGGGGGACGGACTTTTCTTCTGAAAGAAAATGAGGGGAGCGAGCCAATGTCATAGGTGGACAGGTCCCTTTAAGAGGGAATTGATCCAGCCCACCTGTGCCTTGTTAATAGCCTTAATGGGGTTTGACAGAGGACAGTTGTTCCCTATAGAAAGCTGGAAGGGAACAGGAAACTAACTGTGGCATAGGAGAGTCACATGAGTAGGAAATGATGATAGGGAGAAGCCAGAGCTAGAGAGCTGAATTCTAAGCTAGAAAGGGCTGGAAATAACATCTTGTGAAAAGTAGATTAGGACTCAAAAAGATTTGTGTGTGAGAGAGAAGATGCCAGAGCTAAGTGTGAGCTTTGGTATGGTGGTGATGGGTGTTACTGGAGGGCCTTGAGGATTGTTTCTGTTATTAAATCACTTGTAGGCAGGGCTGATGTTAGCCATGACAAAGACTATGTGGAGTTCTTAAAAGGCTTGAAGAAAGGAAACAGAAGCAGGGCCCTGGAGAGCTATCCTTGGCTATGGGGGTGCACAGAAGGTAGCTAATGCTGTTATAGCCACAAATGGTATGAGTCCATAGGGGCCCCATCCTTGTGGAAGTCTTGTGTCTCTGCATCATTTAGCCATGCCCAAATGCCATACTAGGGGCCACATCAGCTGCTAAGTGTGCTGTAGAAAAATGTATTACTTTACTTTTCCCCTTTAGATTTCCATTGGGACTACTGGGGGAACAGTGGGCATCTCGCCAATCCCAGGTTCACTACCTGACCCCCATCTGTTGTATGGCTCTTTGGATCCACACCTCTCTCCAATTTAATAGAGGGGATACTGTTACTGACTCTCCCAGTTTCCACAGGACACATGTTTAGAGCTTTCAAGTGTTACCATTTCAGCTTTTCCTTTTCCCACACTATGTGGGAAAATGTGTATTTGTACAAGGATTTTATTCTCATCATTATAATTTGAATAAGGTTTCTTCTCACTGATGCACGAATTAATATAATCATAGTTATGCAAAGGTGTAATTAAAAATATAGAGTAATGTGAGTGAAACAACTTCTAAGTAGTTAATTGCTACATCCCAGGACAATGACAATAAAATGTATCTCTTGTATAGCACTGTTCATTTGTTGACTTCAGAACACTTTAGAAAGGAGATTGTAACAATATCCCCATTTTATAGATGGAGAAACTGAGAAATGGCTTACCCAAGATCTTAGAGAGAAAAAAGGGGATGGGGAAAGTAATATCTTTTTATTGAACCAACTTCTGCTGACAAGAGAGATGAGCTCTTCTTCCAGTCATAGCTAATATGTCTCTTCAATATCCCAGACCAATACAACTCCAATCTCACTGCATGTTGCCCAAGATCTGGCAACAGAATCCAAATCTCCTGGCCCATTGCTATAGTCTATCCACTAGAGCACACACTTTATAGATTTTAAAAATGGAATTCATTAAGTAACCAAATTCTATTTAAAGTTAATGGGGAGCTAAGCACCTAATTCACATATTTGGGACTTTCAAAGGGGCTTAACTCCATATTTTTAAATTCAAAAAATAAACTGTTAAACACTGATAACTAATGTAAATTATAATTAGATCATGTTCTATTACTATAATTTCATTTCATGGGAAGTATATACAATTTATTATTGCAAAATCATTGATTTGGACATAGTCTCAAACAGCTTTTAGCTGTGAGGCCTATACACCACCTAAATAGTTTTCACATTTCTATTGTCCCTATTGGTCTGCCTTTACTCTACAGCTGGTCTCAGTATTTAGAAGAGTGAGGTGTGTAATAGAGAATTAGAAAATATAAAAGTGAATTGAATGTGATAAGTTTTGATCTAGGGGGGAATGGTAGATACTCTGGAGGGCAGGGACAGGATCCAGGGAGACTTGGACAAATTGGAACACTGGGCCGAAAGAAACCTCATGAGGTTCAACAAAGACAAGTGCAAAGTTCTGCACTTAGGACGAAAAAATCCCATGCACTGCTACAGGCTGGGGACCAATCGGCTAAGTAGCAGTGCTGTAGAAAAGGACCTGGGGGTTATGGTGGACAGGAAGATGAATACGAGTCAACAGTGTGCCCTTGTTGCTAAAAAGGCCAATGGCATATTAGGCTGCATCAGTAGGAGTATTGCCAGCAGATCGAGGGATGTGATAATTCCCCTCTATTCGACACTGGTCAGGCCGCATCTGGAATACTGTGTCCAGTTTTGGGCTCCCCACTACCGAAAGGATGTGGACAAATTAGAAAGAGTCCAGCAGAGGGCAACAAAAATGATTAGGGGGCTGGGGCACATGACTTATGAGGAGAGACTGAAGGAACTAGGCTTATTTAGTCTACAGAAGAGAAGACTGAGAGGAGATTTGATAGCAACCTTCAACTACTTGAAGGGGTGCTCCAAAGAAGAGGGAGGTAGGCTGTTCTCGATGGTAACAGAGGACAGAATAAGGAGCAATGGTTTCAAATTACAGCTGGGGAGGTCAAGGTTGGATATCAGGAAAATCCTTCTCACTAGGAGGGTGGTGAAGCATTGGAATGGGTTACCTAGGGAGGTGGTAGAATCTCCATCCTTGGAGATCTTTAAGGCCCGGTTAGACAAAACCCTGGCTGGGGTGATTTAGGGGGAGTGGTCCTGCTTTTTAGCAGGGGGGTTGGACTAGATGACCTCGTGAGGTCCCTTCCATCCCTATTATTCTATGATTCTAGACAAGAATATACTGGAGGTGTGTCAGAACTGAGAACATCAGTAAGGTCAGATGGCAATAGGTGGGGAATGGATGCATCTTACGCATCAATATAAAACGTTCTCTGGTGTTATAATCTTGCCACTCAGTGCCAGCATTGTGCCAAGTAGAGATCTGATTTGCGTCACTACTAATGTAAACTAGTGCCAAAACTAATTATCAAAGGGGTAGCAAAGATAACCTTATAGCACTAAGGCTTGTGAAAAGGCAAGAGTTTATTGCAGCAATACAATGTACATTTTCAGTGTGCACAGTTGGTGGATACAAAAGAGATGGTTGCAATGATTTTTTTATTAATATAGCAGTCTCTTCACTGAAGAAATTCAAGTAGCTGAATAACTTTAGTCCTTTCCTGAAAATAATATGCCTTTTAAACAGGAAATCTAATAAATTCAGTGCGTGATTACAAAACTAACTAGCTGTGAAAGTCATGCTACCCTGCACATAGACACTGACAGGCAATCTGGGTTGGAGGGGATGTAGACTACAGTTGAGGAGTGTTTTTTCAAGGCTGTTGTTGATAGGCTGATAAGGAACAGCTGACAGAGTGGGAAATCCATTGGCAGGGAATTCAGTGAGTCAGTGCTGAGTCACCTTCAGCTCTACGTGACAGGAGAGAGACAGCACGCAGCAACAGTTGCTGGACTAGCATGCATTCTAAATAAGTGATCGGAAACTTCCAGGCAAAAGTCCCCCTCCCCCTTTCAGAAAGGCCAGATTTGTCTGGCAGTTCACATAACATCACTTCAACAACTGGCTATGTGACACTTAAAACCTAGTGAAATTGATAATTTAATACTAGAAATGGCTGAATTTCACACATGGTCACTTGGATATTCTAAATCTATGTGCTGTCATCTGCCACAAAATTTTCATTTATTCTCACCCTTTTTTTACAGCTGCAGGTATCACTCTGACATTTTTATTGTTTTCATTTTAAAAAGAATTACTGGAAGAACAGATTAATAAAACATGCTAGAACTGAATGGGATGTCAGAGAATTTTAGGTTCTAAAAGTTGTAATGCATTATGAATGATAGATGTGGAGTGTGTTAATGAAAATAAAAGCCTCAATAAAACCCCATGTTTTGATTTGCTTTGATGTGTATAGTATAGCAATATGTAACATTTGCAGCACAAAACTCCAAGATAAGTAACTCACCTGTTTTGGGAGTTAGGTCTAAACTGAAATCCAAACAAGTTTGAATAGTTGAGGTCCATAAGTTGTTGAACTTCCCTGGGGGCAGACTTTTGACTTCCGCATCAAAATCTTGCAAATATCCTAATTTTTTGGTGTGAAACAAGTTGCAATTTGTCAAGGCTATCTCGATTTCACTGAGATTAGGAGGGAGCTAGGCTGTTCTCAGTAGCAACAGAGGACAGAACAAGTAGCAATGGTTTCAAGTTGCAGTTGGGGAGGTCGAGGTTGGATATTAGGGAAAACTTTCTCACAAGGAGGGTAGTGAAGCATTGGAATGGGCTACCTAGGGAGGTGGTGGAATCTCCATCTTTGAAAACATTTAAGGCCTGGTTAGAACAAAACCCTGGCTGGGATGATTTAGTGGGAGTGGGCCTGCTTTTAGCAGGGGGTTGGACTAGATGACCTCATGAGGTCCCTTCCAACCCTAAGATTCTATGATTTGATGTAGGGGTTCAAACTCACTTGCATGTGAACTGATTTAAATGTTTGTATAAAGCTTGTGGCGTGACACTGCTGAATTGTAAATAGCTCTGCTTGGAAGCATTCTGTAAACTTCAGCTCCCTGCACTGTAGAAAACATTTGACAAAAGCCAGTTATATTATTAATTATTATTATTATTATTACTTTAATTTGTATTACCAGAGTGTCTAGAAAGTCTAGAAGTCTAAAAGTGCCACAAACTACATGTTTGTTTCGCAGAACTAGACTGACAAGTCTGCTTCTCTGGATAGTGTCTAGAAGCCCCTGCCATGGACCAGGATCCCATTGTACCTGTATGGTAAAATATTTCAAGTCTCCCATACTAAGGGCCAAATTCTTTTCTCAAATATGCAGCATATCTAAATTTTGTTAATAATTTATATCACTGAGGCGCCAAAATCAGCCACTTCTCAATAAATGCCTGTCCATCTGATTGCACTGGCTTCCAGAATTCATGCATAAGATCTTCCTGTTATTCATGCATCTCCAAAGAGGGAGGTGTTTAAAATGGGTGCACTTGCTTAAGTATATTGGTTTATTTTATTTATGCAACCATTTTGCCAAGCAGGGCTAGATATTTTTAGACAAAGCTTAGATTTTCAAAAATGACTTGAGTTTGGATATCTTTTGGGGTGCCTAACTTGAGACAACTAAAAGAGAGAAGCCTTAATTTTTCAGAAGCAGGAGCTCAGCAATTCCTGGAAATAGTGTCCTACAGGATGTCAACTTGTGTTCCAGTTGATCAAAGAGTGGACTTGCTGTGTGCTTTCAGCTAACCAGAAAGCATTTTACTCATAAAAGGAGAGATTTTGAAATGTTTAGTGTACTTTTAAGTAGAAAATAATATGGTCACGGTTTTCAATGCTGTTACTAAACACGGGGCAAATTCTGCCCATTTGCAGCCGCCAGGAGTGGGGAAAATCTTTGATGGAATGGAATCCATTTGCACTGCAAAGGCAGGAAGGGCTTTCTAGAGATTGCACAGGTTAGCTACATAACATACCCACTGAATGCGGCTTCATGGATGTTCCATGAATGCTGTCATGGAAGAGACTTAAGAGTGGTTCTGGAAATGAAAATAGCAGATTGACCCCCAGCGTAGGTGTAACCACTAGTGCATTAGATCTAGTGCCTTCTGAAATGGGGGTATAAAGTTCAAGGTGCTACTTCAGACCTGATGCTAGGGTAGAGGCTATGGGGTGGTTCCACTTTTGGTCTGTGACCATGAGGAAGCATTTCTATCCCTCAGAAACACTCAGCCTCCAACCTATTTACTCAACCTGGGTTCTACAGTAGGATTTGGGAGTAAATTCTAGCCACTAAAAATCAGATTGGATAATTGACACCTATTTCATTCAATGTAATTAACAGAGAAGAACAGGAGACTACATCACTATCAGAAGAAATTGATCTGCTGCTGCTAACTTTGTCTCATCATTTGTCAAAAATACATGACCTCAGTTCCCTTTAAGTTTTCTCTCACAGCAATTACCTTAATATTCTGATCATTTCTCTTTTTGGTGTTTTAAATGGTTGCTGTTTCACTAAGTAGTGTTGTTATTGATGTCAAAATTGTGAAACTTAAGATGCAAACTCTGATCCATGCATTGTAAAAATGCAACAATAAGTGAACGGCATGAAATTGATTCCATTTTGTTTTTGTGATATATAGTATTCACAATAACCTCTTGATTCAGTTAGCTCTGTTTCACTGCAACCCTTCCATTGTTTTCTAATTATCAAAGTTTTTGTCCTCATACTTCATGGCTTTATCAAAATCTTGAAATATTTTCAGTTTTAACACGTAGTTCCAGAGCTCAGCATGTGTATATCAGCCTATCTCCTCTGAAGTCAATGGAGATATACTAATACACTTGCTGAAGATCTAGCTTGGTGCGTATTCTGTTATTGTAGTTTTATATTTAAATCTTGAGCCTGAATGGAAAATCAAAATGGGGAAAACAGACAATAGCATCAAGGGAAATTAATTAATTAGGACAAAACTGGCTCCCCATATAAATGAAAACCACAAATCAAAGCATAATTCTCCATAACTCTTTTAATGTTTTGGAATTATAGTTTCAATTCTTTCTTATAATGCTATATATCTTTTTAAACCTCTACTTTTAATAATTTAGGGTCAGCCGCTAGCTTTAGACAGTGCCTGAAACGGGGAAGGAAGAGAGCTACAAAGCTGTTAGTCTACTCATGACATGTCAGTCAGTCAGTCACACAATAGAAGCTTCACCCCACCCCTTTCATAGGGTACAGTGTGAGTTCCTCTCTGAGCCAGGCAAATGTTGCTACCTGTAACAGTTTGGAAGTAAAACCATCATTCCATTCTTATCTCTTTCCTCCACCCTGCGACTAGTCCCAAAACAGCAGTGGAGCATAAGAGGGGAGAAAGCTTGTTGTACCTTTCTCCACTCCCACAGCTGTGTACCCATTCAAGGCTATGTCTATTTAGTCCTTAACCTATACCAAGATTTCTGCTGCTATCAGCAGAATATTCTGAGTGGTTGTGGTAACGGAAACCAGAAAGTCAGGTAAATTTTTTCCAGCATACGGTAAGGGTATAATCATGGGCAATGATTATATATTGCATTGGGATAGCACCTGTCATCAGAGAATTCCAAGGCATTTTTACAAAGGTTAATTCAATAAACTTTACAGCACTCCAGTGAGGTACAGAACATGATAAAGTAATGTTTTCTTTTTATCCTTTGCTTAGCTCTGATGACTTTACACTGAGATTTTTTTAAAGGGGGAGCGGGAGTTAACATTAAAGTTGTTATTCAAACCCCCTGAGTTTTATATTATCGTTATACTTTATAATTTATATGAAAGAAGTAGTGTCTACATTTTTCAGCCAGGTCAGATCCCAACTGAGTGAAGCACGGTACATGTAATAAAAGATAGTTCCTATACCAAAGACCAGATTTTTTTACTTTGGTTTTTCTGTGTAGGCTTGTGTATCTTGGTTTTTCTGTGTAGGCTTGTGTATCTTGTGAGTTTGGGACTTGGATGAATCTTTATATTCAAAGCAAAAAGTAACTGAAATTGCTGTGTTTAACCTGGTTTCTTGCTGAAACTCTAAATGTGTACAGCTGTGCTCAAAAATAGGCCCAAGTTCAGTGACAATTTTTACAAATCTGGGTCAAGTTTCACATTTAACAATATCTGAAATCAGCTGTTTCATCTGGATTCAAGTTTCATAGCAAACATTGCACGATCACTGGCACCTGACTCCTGCCTTTGGGGAGGCTGGGGGTGGGCTGGAGGGGCACTGGTGCATGGACCATGACCTTGCCTCTTTCTCTGTCTCCTCCCCCACAGCCCTCTTGTGCTCCACCCCAGATCCCCTCCTGTTCAGCCCCCTTCCCTGAGGCCCCCTGCTCACCATGTGTGCCTCTTCTCCTCCTGCTCACATTTCTTCACCCCCCCTCCTGTGGCTCCCCCCAGCTTACCACTTGTGCTTCTTGGAGGAGGAGGGGGTGAAGTGGTCTGAGTAGCAGGCAGGAAAGGGTTCTAGGGTGGGGGCTGAGCAAAAGTGGGGCCTTGGACAGGTAAGGGTTGGAGTGGGGATGGGGTAGAAAGGTGGAGCAGAAACTATTTGGAGAGGCAAGTCTCTTATACTCTCCACCTGTTCATTGCACACAGCTTATTCATAGCCTGTGTTATAGTAACTACATGACTTCACAATGTCTCTTGGCTGCTCTTACAATATATATTTATTATGCCATGTGGTTGGGCAAAATCTTATTGAAGCTGGTGGGCATAACTACTGCCCTTCATTTGAGTTACATGTAAGAAATGATCAAGATCCTTCATGGAATCATGTAGTTGAAAAAAATAAGAGCCACCACTCAACGCATAGGAACATGGCAAGGCTTGAGTAAAAGCTGAACCATGTGCACCCAGGGTTTCCCTGGAGATTGATATAGGAAGCACAGGGGTTGGAACATTGATTGGTGGATCTGTGTGTATGAGAGAAGCAGCAGAAATACACAGGACATAGAGTAGCAAAGAAACCACAGACCCAGCCAGAGAAGTCTTGGTTGCATGACCATGAGGAAAAAAGTGAAGAAAGCTTTTTTGGCAGTGCAGGCTAAAAGATGCTTGATCCAATATGCAGATAAGCTATTTCATGTTGCTTGATTTCTACTGTATTCAGGGAAAGAGAGCTTTGTACATTCTTTGTAAATAAACAAGATTGAATTTAAAAAACAAACAAACAAAAAATAACCTGATTCCATCATCCATTTCTCCTAACAGAAAAAAACCCACTATTTCCTGAAAACGGGCTAACTCCTTGGATCTAAAATGGGTAAAAATATATTTAAAATCTAGCAGGAAGCAGGGAGCTAGCAAGAAGATAATGGTGACATTCTCTATGAAGAAACTCATCTTCATATTGATGTTCATCTCAACAGGTGCTGTTCACAAGCCCCGTCTGCAGGCTATCTTAAAGCATCCATAGCTTGCACACCAGTCATACCTGGAGCAACAGATGGTTTCCAGTGTCCACAGATGAATACTACATAATACCAGCAGCATAACATGGAAACTGAAGAAATAGAGAAGTGATTTAGCTAATGTGAATGGTAGTGTATTATAGGCAACTTTTCCCTTACATTAGGCCTTCCATAGCTGGGTTCATATCCATTTTATCTCCACAGTGACTGAAAGCTGTAATCATCTGGCTTTTGGGTAAGTTACGTGAAATGAGCTAGTGTGAAATGAACTGTAGTGTGTAAATTAAATATTGTTTTTATTCCTCTGGGTGACTGTTGGGAGTGGAAGGAAGAAGCCAATGAGTTCTGAGGAATAGGGACTTACAGAGTAGGGGCCAAGGATTATTGAAAGGGAGGGAGACAGTAGTCTTTGGTGTGGAGAATATTTGGTCAGTCAAGGTTATGGAGCTTGGTTGTTTTATTGATCTCATAAGCTTTAACTAAGCAGCCAGCCTTCCAACTTTCTGGAGCCTTAAGAGGGTTATATATCACTAATAGTTTTTGAGTGGGTTTTTTTTTTTATTGTATAACTTACCCAGTGAAGCAAAATCTGCTGCAGTTCTGACAATTCTGATTTGACAATTTTATTTTATTTTTTAAAGCTGAAGCAGATGTTAAAATATTCACTCCAGGGGAGTCAGATGTAAATTCTCACTCTGTGGAAGCAGAATCACTAATCAGTCTCCTGTCTAGCAAGTAAATATCTGTTACATGATGTTGTATGCACAATGTGAATTTAATACTTTTTAAAAAATTGCCCTGTCTATGTCTCCATCACAATGACCAGAGATTGACTAGGAGCTCTGAATCTCAAAAGCAGAAAAGCATGTTCTATTATGTGAGTGTTAGAGTAAAAATTGAGTGCTATGGTGTGTGGCCTAGATGCTACAACATCTAGTACATCAGAGAGAGCGATCAACTGAGGAGAGATTTGATAGCAACCTTCAACTACTTGAAGGGGTGCTCCAAAGAGGAGGGAGCTAGGCTGTTCTTGATGGTAACAGAGGACAGAACAAGGAGCAATGGTTTCAAATTACAGCTGGGGAGGTCAAGGTTGGATATTAGGAAAAACTTTCTCACTTGGAGGGTGGTGAAGCATTGGAATGGGTTACCTAGGGAGGTGGTAGAATCTCCATCTTTGGAGACTTTTAAGGCCCGGTTAGAACAAAACCTTGGCTGGGATGATTTAGTGGGAGTGGTCCTGCTTTTTAGCAGGGGGTTGGACTAGGGGGTTTGTCTAGATGATCTCGTGAGGTCCCTTCCAGCCCTATTGTTCTATGATTCTATGAACAGGGGTTTTGTGGTCTTGGCCTAATCCCATTCCCATTGAAGTTAATAGGAATGCTGCCATTGCAGAAGAGGCCTTTAGTTTGCAGGAGTAACTATGAAAGGCAAGAGTTTCACTCTCTGAGGTGCAAGGAAGCCAGGAACCACTCCATCTTTATGACTGTACTTAACAGTCAGAGGACGGCTTCTATTTTGATGGGGTACCACAGTGTATCTGAGGTGGGTCCTTCTAAAGTGAGCCTGCTCAGTTCAGGTGGAGGTACTTAGGCAGGGATGCCAGAGCAATATATGAGTGCTGAAACTGGACATTTGGCTGTTGTTGTTATGTCAAATCAGAGGATATCACTGCATCCCCATTGCCCTGTTGCCCTTACTAATTTCCCCTTGGACCATAGATTTTTGACTGAATGAGGTTAAATAGTATGGTTTACAAAAAAAATCTGTTCAGACCTAACCTTTCTTATATTCTTACATCACAGGTTCAAATTGACTAGACTTGAATGTTGTTGAGTCTTTAAACCTTGACTGAAAAAAATTCTTTGCTTTGAGAACCATTCCCAGTACAGAGAGCAAGAAGATGGCTTGATTCATCATGAAGAAAGAATGAGGTAAAAGAGCCCAACTTTTTGGAAACTCATCTATAGAATATGGTGGACAATTTCCCATGAAAACACACCTTTCCTGAAGCTCCCCTCCCCAGTTCATCCTTTGAGACAGAGCCTCTATTGGCATGGCATAAAAATCTGCTGATGTATCATGTCAGGGTTAAGTTTCAATTACTCTTATAATTAAATCTTGTAACTGTGGGCTAAAGCTGTAGCCCATCTTTATTTTAGTGGGAGCTTCTGGATATTCAGCATGTTGGGAATCTGTCACGTATTTAGATGTCTAAATATAAATTTAGGAGCCTTATTTGAAATGTCTATTTTTTAAAATCTTGACCTAAAACAGCAGCCACTGAAATCAGTAGATACTGCCTCCATCCTATGACAGATGTATGGTTTTTTTTATAACCCTGACCCAGGTCGTATGAGTCAGGTGCCATCATCCCTCTGGTCAGTTTCTGCAGCTACAGAGGAAAAGAATGTTTTAGTAACTGAAAATATGGGATGAAATTGTTCACACTTTGGCATTCCTTCTGCCATACTTCCAAGTTATTCTACAACTTATTTTCCACTGTAGTTTTTGGCTAACTACATGCTTTTCTTATTTCATTTTCATTTTTAAAAAAATCCTGTATACATGGTGTCACACCGTAGACCTGAGGCAGGTAGAAGAAACAACCATGGAAGTTTGTGGTCCAAACTCAGTGGTAATAGAAACAAAGAAGAGCAGTGTAAGTTATATTGACTAGAAAGTGGTTGTTACTAAATAGTGTTATAGGCATAAATTTTAATATAACAATAGCTACCACAGTCAGTGGACAAAGACCTTTATCACACGATATAGTATTAAGCTCAGTACCCTAGTCCAGGCATCTAATGAGGACCAAGGAATCTAGCTATCTATCAAGGTATCTGATCATCTAGATAAAGTTCACACTATTACTAGCACCATTCTAATGGCAAAGTGGTGCATCTTCCACCAAAAAAAAATGTAACATGGTACTGGAAGATATGACAGGGAAGGCAACTTACAAGAAGGGTGTATGATGAAGTAGGAGAGGCCTGATGAGAAAAAGGGAAACAGGAAACAATGGTAATTACTACACCTAACAGTTCCAGTTTCCTTTTTTGATAGAGTCCCAGATTAGATGTGCATGTATGTAGAAGGTGGGCTGGGGAAGGCAATGGCTGCTTTCTCACATAGCAGCCTTAACTTAAATGGCTCTCTCTTCACTTTTGTCTCTGTTATATTTCAGTTCCTCAAAAAGGATAAATGGGGGAGTAGAGGAAAAGCATTCGGTAGATTAAGCAACCCTCACTGACTATGCTATTAAGAATACATCTCCAGCTTGTTCAAAAAGGGATAATTCTCTGTTTAGATGGTGTTTGCTGTTTGCATGCTAGTTTAAAGCTAATATCTCTGCCAAATACAAATTTACAGTTCTCAGAATAAAATGGAGACATTTCCAGTTCTCAGAAAAAACAGAAGAAAACAGAGAGAATCTGGCAGTTGATCAACAAACTCCTCCACCTCATCCCATCAGAGAATATTTTCTTAGACATTGTAATTTGATTCCCAGTACTTTAAACGCCATTCAGTACACATGTTGAAATATGTAGTATGTCATTTGAAGGCAAAGAAAATACTGAAAAACAAATTGTGAAATTTCACTTGGCAGAGGAGGGTTGCGTCATTGGCTTTCCTCTCTGCCTCAAGAGGTTTCCTAACATCTGAAAACATCATCCATCCGTGTGAGAAAGTTGACATTTAAGAGAGACTGAGAATGGGAAAGCTATCTTAACCCTTAAATGACAAAGATGTTAAATATCCAGAGCAGTGATAGGAACTGATGCGAGCTATGCTCTAAAAAAACAATTATCTCATTAACAATGAAAATGTGGCATATGAGAGACTCATACCTCAATACAGACAGTGTGAAGCTGCTGCCATGCTTCAAGGCACTGTCTGGTCTCTGGTTGCTTATAAATGTTTGGGAAGAAATGTCAACAACCAGGAGGAAGATGAACTGTGTATTTGCCCTCTTGATCTCTATATAAGAGTAAGGTATTGTAACTGTCCTATGTTGTTAGCAACATTTCTTGTGTAGGTCATTGCTTGTAGCAGGAATCTGGTCTCTCATATCACTAGTTAAGATCCAAAGGGGTAGCCGTGTTAGTCTATTGCAGAGAAACAAACAGAGTCCTGTGGTACTTTTAAAGACTAACCGATTTATTTATTGCATGAGCTTTCGTGGGAGAAAATCCCATTTTGTCAGGCGAAGTGGGATTTTCTGCCACGAAAGCTCATGCGATAAATAAATCTGTTAATCTTTAAAAGTGCCACAAGACTCAGTTTCTATCACTGATTAATTAGCCCTAAATAGCAAATTGTATGCATCTGATATGAAATGAATAGCATAATTTGAATTTTTCTACGGATATATTTTCTGCAACTAATATCTCTTTAAGTTTATAGAATTTAAGAAGACACATTATTTTGGTCATTAATGATTTGATCTGTTCCCTTTGAAATCAGAAGTCCTATTAACTTCAACAGAAGCAGGAATAAGTCTCAGAACACTTATGTGGCCAAAATATGGATGATTATTATTACTATTAATTATATAAAGATATGGGATGATATGAATGCATCTCTAGGTCAGTGGTTCTCCACCTGTGGAGGTATACAGGGGTCTTCCACGTAGATCATCAGTTCAGCTAGATAGTTTCCTAGTTTTACAATAGGCTACGTAAAAAGCACTAGAGAAGTCAGTACAAACTAAAATTTCATTCAGAGAAAGAATTGTTTATACTGGTGCTCCTAGACACTGTGGCAATACAAATAATAACCCTAACTGTAGGTGAGGATGGTAGCACCACTTATTATTAAGGTTGCATTACAGTTACTATTTTAAGACCCTGTTTTCAGTTGAGAGCCTTTTTGGGAAAGCAGACTCTGATGCGTGGCACTCACTTGGGATGCTGCAAAAGGGAAGGCCTCACTAGGATAACATCAGGGGATGATTAAACTTTAGGTAAGATAGATGCATGTGTGCAGGCCATTCCTTATTTTAAAATCCTTATTCTCAAATGCTGTGTTCCTACTGTTAAAAATGAATAATACTTTGGTTTTTAAAAGGCTGTGTGAACAATACATACACCAATGTTGTCAGATTCCCAAAAGGTAAAACTTCTGGATAAGAATGTGGTGAGAGACTAGGCTAATCATGTGATTCCACCCCAGGGGTGTATCCACACTTACAAATGAAGTCGAACCAAGGAAAAGTTAAGGCAACATAACAGGGCTGTCCCGTGGGGGGGAGCGGGGCACAGGGCCAATTGGCCAAAGTGGGGCCCCGCTCCTCAGGGAGCCGGCCCTGGGCCAGAAGGCCATGTATGGAGGGGAGCCGGCTCCGGCCCTGGGCTGGTAGACCGAGGCCGCCTGCGGTGGGGGGTGGGAGGGGAGAGCTGGCTCTGGTCCTGGCCTTGGGCTGGGAAGCCGAGGCTGCCTGCAGGGCAAGAGGGGGTGGGAGCTGGAGCCAGTCCCAGCCCTGGAGGCCGCCTGTGGGAGGGAGCCGGGGGCCCCGGCCCCGGCCTCGAGCCAGGAGGCCGGGGGAGCCGGCCTTGTGGGGCAGTTGGGCCCAGAGGCTGGACCCCACGTGCGCCACCCCTGGGCCTGCCTGCTCTGCCCTGGGGGCGGAGAGGGCTGGCCCATGGGTGGGGCATAGCCGGCCTGGCCCGGCCCAGCTCACTGCCGAAGGCAGTGGGGCGGCCGTCGGAGGAGGGGCTGCGGCGAGCATGGGCCCCACACTGCCCCGCTGCGAGCGGAACAGCGCGGAGCCCACGTAACTGAGGGGCCCGGGGTGATCGCCCTGTTCGCTCCCCCCGCCCAGGGACGGCCCTGCAACATAATAACACCTCCTTTTAGGTCAACCTAACGCTTCAGTAGACCTCATTAAGTCGACCTAAGCCAATGGAGATGCAGAGTAGCTCTAAATCGACCTCTATGGCCTCCAGACCTTCCTTCCTGACCTCCCTCCTTGAGTTCCTGGTACAGGAAGAGCCTGCCCTGGCCAACCACAGGGCAGGACTCACCCCCGACCACCCTGATACTTGGGAGCATGGCAGAGCAGAGCCAGTGCCGCAGGCGGGTCCCATCTTGGAGCCACCAGGAAATCCTCGACCTGCTGGCCATTTGGGGGGATGAGGCAGTCATCTCTCAAGTGCGAGGCAGCCATCGCAATCAGGAGGTGTATGTCTCCATCTCCCAGGCCCTGGCTGCCAAGGATCACACCCGGGCACCCAGCAGTCCGGGTCAAGATCAAGGACCACCACAAGGGCTATGAAAAGGCCCAGGAGGAGATGCTCCAGACAGGGGCAGCCCCCACCAGCTGCTGTTATTACCAGCAGCTGCATGCCTGTCTGGGCCAGGAGAGTGGCAGCCTGCCAGCCCACACCATCGAGTCTGCCAAGCCCCCCTCCCTCGACGATGAGCAGGAGGAGGGCTCGGGGGACGAGACTGTGGTGCTAGAGCAGGGAGAGGCCAGCGCCCAGCAGGAGCAGGAAGATGTCCACTGGAGGGTCGAGCAGAGGCTGTGCAGGGGCGAGCAGAGGCTGCTCGAATGCATGCTCGACCTGATGGAGTGGCAGACCCAGTCCCTGGAGCACCTGTTCTCTCAGGGCCCCACCCTGCACCCCAGAGGCAGCCCTCCTCGCCAGCGGGCCAGGACCCAGGGCGGACATCTGCAAGACCGGGACCCGCCTTGTGGAGGCCACTAGCACAGGCCCCTCCCCCCGACCCTCTTCACTCCCACTGACCACCCTACTCCCCCCAACCACCCCAACCCTCTTCACTCCCCCCAAACCTCCCAACCCCCGCAGCTCCCAACCCTCATTTCCCCCTCTGAATAAACACCCTGAACACTCTTATACAGTGTGTCATGCTTTTTATTGGTGTGGGGACAGGGGGGAGACGGGTGCATGGAGGGGGCATGGGCAGGTGGTGAGGTGACAGGGCCTGGTAGCAGGCTCCCCCCCCAGTGCTCCTTGCTGTTGAAGTGAGTCCTCAGTGCAACCCGGATAGGCTGTGCTTGCCACTGGACCTGCTGAGTCTGGGGGAGGGTGTCATCAGGCTGCTCGTACTGCACAGTGAGCCACTCGGCCTCGGCTTCCCAGACGTGGGGGAACCTCTCCCCCCTCAGCTTGCAGAGGTTGTGCAGGCAACAGCGTGCACTGACGGCCTCTGGGAGGTTGCTCTCGCTGAGCTGCATGCGGGTCAGGAGGGCCCTCCAATGGACCTTGAGATGGCCGAAGGCACGCTCAATGATGCTGCAGCACTGGTGAGCCTCGGATTGAAGAGGTCCCTGCTGGCATCCATGTGGCCCATGTATGGCATCATCAGCCAGGGGAACAAGGAGTAGGCGTCATCCCCAAGGCTCATCCCTGAGGGTGATGATGTAGTCGGGGAAGAAGGTGCCCGCCTGCATGCGCCTGTACAGGGGGGAGTTGCGCAGGATCCGTGCGTCATGCGCCTTCACTAGGCAGTTCTGGAAGATTCTGCGGAGGTCCACAAGGGCCCGCAGGACCACGGAGTAGTACCCCTGGCGGCTGACATAGTCCCTGGTGCGGTGTTCTGAGGCTCGGATGGGGATGTGGGTGGTGTCCACAATGCCCCCACAGTTGGGGAAGCCAAGTCGGGCGAGGCCGGTGGGGAGTTTGTGCAGGTTGCCTAGCAGGATCTGGTTGATTGCCCTGCAGACCTGCATGAGGGCAGTCCCCATGGTGGCCTTCCCAATGCCAAATTGCTAGGTCACGGAGCAGTCAGAGTCTGGGGTTGCCAGCTTCCACACGGCGATGGCCACTCGCTTGTCTACCGGGAGGGTGGGTCGGAGTCGGGTGTCCATGCGCTGCAGAACCGCGGTGAGCTCGCAGACAAGCTCGAGGAAGGTCCGCTTGCTCATCCTAAAGCTCTGCAGCCACAGGTCATCATCCCAGGTGGTGAGGATGATCCACTCCCACCAGTCGTTGTGGTGCCCAGAGGCGACGAGGCACAGAGTGTGCTGCAGTGTCCGCAGCAGGTTGCTGGGGCAGCAGGGTGGGGGGCAGGCTGCCGTCTTCCTCCGCGCTGGTGTGTCACCGGATAGGCCTACTCCACAGCTGAAGAAGCCTTACCACTAGCTGGCAGGTGTTGCTCAGCTCGCTGGCAAAGCGCAGGAAAAGAGGCAGATCCATGACCTGCTCAGGCTCCAAGTTGCCAGGCACAATGGGAATGGGCTGAGCCAACTTCCTGTTTTGAAGGCGTGGCCTGGAGAGGGGAGACCTTCTCTGTTGCTATGCTGCCACACTTCCCATGATGCACCCTTCCAACCACCCACCCCAAGTCAAATGTTTTGGGGCTTTTTGTCTGGGACTCTCCATCTTGAAAAAACTTTAAGCAAGACTGGGGCCCTGCCTGGTCTCAGCCACAGACTGGCTGTACAAACATCTGACAGCCGAACATCTTGAGCATATATTTCTACTATGAAGTCAGTTTAGGTAGAGGAGAGAAGAAGAGGCAGATCTATGACCTGCTCAGGCTCCGAGTTGCCAGACACAATGGGAAGGGGCTGAGTCCACTTCCTGTTTTGAAGGTGTGGCTGGGGGAGGGGAGACCTTCTGTGCTGCCACACAATGCACCCCTCCAAACCCCTCCCCCCGCAGTCAGTTTAGGTGTCTAGTGTGGACTCTCCACGTCAACTTGATAAATTCTGCCTTAAGTCGACTTAGGAGTCTATTGTAGACTCTCTACGTCGACTTAATAAGGTCGACTTAAAGTCGACTTAAGAAAGGCAACTTAATAAAGTTGCCTTAAAGTTGCCTTAACTTTCTAAGTGTAGACATAGCCCAGGAGAGTTAAAGACAAGAGGCCTAACTCCTCAGAAAGTTCCCTCAAGGGCTATGTTTACACTTGCTAAAATTAGTTCGAATTAGTTAGTTTGAATTAACCCTTTAGTTCAAATACCCTATTCGAACTTATTAGTTCGAATTAAGGAAGCCCTTAATTTGAACTAACTAAAGCCTAGTGTAGCCATGGCTTTAGTTAGTTCGAATTAAGCCTCCTTAATTTGAACTAACTTGCCAGTGTAGATGTAGCCTTTGATTTCAGTGAGTGCAGAATCGGAGGCAAAATACGTTTTCCAGCTGTCTTTGGGGGGTGGGCGAGTTTCCTTTGCTTTTCTTTAAAAAAAAAATGTATTCAAGTCAGTAAACATTTTGACAGGCTGAGACCATTGTTATTCTTGAACAGCTTTTAGAATTCATTCTCCATTACAAGATGAAAGGATCTTGTGCTAAGGACAGCTCCCCTGCGTTATGTGCTATGCTGAACTTGGCACACTATTATAATGCTCATGATTTTAGCAAAGTTCCAACAATTTTACAGAATTGCCTGTTTTTATGACAGACATGTAACTATAGTTTAGGCCTGTAAACCAAATATTTTTGCTTGGAAATATGAATTGTAAATACTCCAGAGATATTATGAATCTGTTATATGGACAACTGATTCATTTGAGGAAAAAAAATACACATTTACTTTAGTATTTTTACAGAATACCCCTTGCTAAACCTCTTAATCTGCAAAGATTTAAAGATGTATAATTTCATATACCTGCAATGTGAGTGTTCATGACTGTAAAGTTACATGAGAGTTTAAGATTTTGCAGAATTGGGTCCTCAGAAGATAAATTATACAATATAGATTCACTGTGCATTAACTCATTCTCCTATAGTAGTAATTACTTCTAATTCCCAAGCTAAAAAATAGGGGTCAGGACTAGTTGCGTCTTGCATGGGAGGCTACCAGGGAAAACCAGGGTTCAACAGGGACTGTAATGTGATGATTCACTAGATATTGTATCATTCTTTCCTCTGAGCAAGAACTGAATCATCATAGAAGTAAGAGATGAAAAAGACCTTTGGCTATTAAAATTTCGTAGATACAATTAAGCTGAATTAGAGGCAACTGCCATAGTGTCCTGGCCAAATTTCTATATGGGTAATAACACTTTACCTACCAAAATCCCTGCCCCTAAATTGTTTGGTAGTACTATCAGTAGAATTACAATGTTTATAGAGCTACACAGAATCATAGAAATGTGGGACTGGAGGGGACCTTGAGAAGTCATCTAGTTCATTACCCTTCACTGGGGCAGGACCTAGTATATCTAGTTAAGATTAAACTAGCTAAAATGAACTTGTTGTTTTGTTTTGTTTTGTTTTTAAACTCCTATCACCATGTATGTTACTGAAAAAGAGATCCGTTGCCTTGATATTACACTTGCCACATCCCATTGCAGAATAGAAATCTTTCAGAAAGCCTGGAAAACATAAGAAAGAGCTTTCTAGTTGTGGAGTTCAAAGTATTTCACATTCATCGACTTTTTTGAAAATTTTATAATGCAATTTTGGATTATAACAGGGCAAAGATAAGGTTGGGTGGCCAGTGTAGGATATCTTTACACTGCAGAAAAAGATGGCTGCGTCTACACTTGTAAATTAAGTCGACTTAAGCAAGCAAGACCCGGCGTCTACACTACAGTTTCCGTAAATCGACTTAAGCCAGTTGCTTAAGTCGACTAAAGGAAAATAAAGTCGACTTAATGAAAATTAAGTCGACTTTATAAAACCTCATTTTAATTCGACCTAAGGCTTAAGTCAACTTTTTCAAGTCGACTTAAGCCAGTGTAGACCTGGAGTAGCCCTAAGTCGACTTAGGACTACTCCAGGACTCCACCACTGCCCTACCTGCTGGGGGGGGGGGCAGAGGGGACCTGGCATGCCCCCCCAC
>ML685830.1:7871118-7994456 GCA_007922175.1 Pelusios castaneus
GGGGGGGGGGGGGGGCAGAGGGGACCTGGCATGCCCCCCCACAGGGCAGGGCAGAGCCCTGCCCACCTTGCCCCTATGCCCTGCCAATGGGGCAAAGGCTGAGCTCCCTGGCACTGGGCAAGGGGTGCCCCCCCTGCCCCGTAGACCTGCCCTAGGTGCCCCTAGAAGTTGACCTAGGCATCCAGTGTGGACGTTCTAGGTTGACTTTGTAAGTTTCCCCCCAAAGTCGACTTTAAATTTAGGTGTAGACATGCTAAATCGACTTAACTAAGTCGACTTAGCTAAAGTCGACCTAAATTTACAAGTGTAGACATAGCTGATGTGTTTTTAATCCAAGTAAACAAACTTAAAATATCACTGAAGACATAGCAACTTGGCTATTAAATTGGGTTAGCAGAGTGAGTTAGTGTATAGAGCAGCCAGAGGTTGACTTCAATAGCTATCTTGACTCAAGAGGCAGAGTTGCCTTGTCTTCACTCCAGCTTTAACCCAATTTTGCTAAGAGGGGTCAAAAACTATGGGAAATTGAGGACTGCATTAAAATTACAAGGTATCACTTTAAGGCTACATCTACACTACACACACCTTTCAGTGGCATGTAGAGTCTGTGTGGCTACATGTCAAATTGAAAAGCAAGCTGCGTCTACACTGAGGTATTTAGTTGTGTGTCTCAGTGAAAGGCTCTGACAACGAAGGCAGCAGGGAGACTCTAAAGTCATTCCTCTCTGCTTTCCCCATTATCTTTGCAACGCTTGTGGCACACGACACTACAATGTCTTTCCCTGCTTCTGCGGTCTTTCCCTGTACTGAGGGAAGGTTCTGGCAACAGAGAATTGCTGGAGATTTTCCCCACTGCCAGAGTCTTTTCTTACACTGGGGAATTCTCCAGCATCTGGGAGGCAGTAGGACACTATATGGGTACGTCTACACTGGAGCCTTAGGTCCACTTAACGAAGGTTAAGTTAACCTACAGACTGCTGCATCCACACTGGGTGCTTATTAAGTCAACTTAAGTGCGTCCTTAAGTTGACTTAATAACGCCACCTCTTGAGGTCGACTTAACGCTTAAATCAACCTTATTAAGTCGACTTAAACCAGTGTAGACCGGGAGCGCCTTAAGTCCACCTAATTGGCTTCCAGGCCCCGTCCCAGGGCTACCCACAATGCACCACTCCTCCATCGACCTAGCACCTGCCAGTGTGGATGCAGGCAGACGACAGTGGACTCTCTATGTCGATTTAACAAGGTCGACTTTAAGTTGACCTAAAGTCGACCTTGTTAAGTCGAGTTAACAGAGCCTCCAGTGTAGACTTACCCTTTGTGACTGAAAATAATAGTGTAGATTGGAAGGCACAGCTTGAGTGAGTAGACAGCTGTGTAGGATATGTACTCAGATACATACCCATATCCTTCAGGCCTGTCTGTATTCATCTAAGCCATGCTTCAGCACCTATACTGCTACTTAAACCTGTGGCTAAGATAGCTACTCAACTACACACCACTGAAAGAAGCATATAGTGTAGATATAGCCCTCTGAGAGTAGAGGGTTTTCTGGTTCTGTTTGCAGTCTAGGGGGCTTTGTAGGGATGCATGCAATCAGAATCCTTCTGGAAAAGAATCAGTATAGAACAAGCTGGGATGAGTATTGCCTGTCTGCCTTAGGGAACAGCCTGTTTTCTCTCTGTTTTTTGTTACGGTGTGTTATTCTGGATTCTAAGAAAAATAGTGTTGGCAGCCTTCCAGCAGAGTATTTGAACATAACAAGAACACACCTTTTTTGTGGTGTACTATATCCTAAATCGGGTGGCAGCAATGGTGAGTTCAGAAGGATTACCTGGCAGCGTGGGGACCGCTGGATCTCATCACTGTTTCTTTTAAAATTTTGTTTATGGCTGAGGATTTTTAAAGGTGCAAGGTTTTTTCCTGAGGAGTATGGAGGAGTGTGAGCTGAAATCTATTGAAAATCATACATAAAAAAATAGGTATACATCACCAAATACTAATCATTTCCACTCTGTTTAGTGTTTTTTCCCTCTAATTCTATGGGGTTTTTTTAGAATGTAAATCCATATTGTTACTGGCTTTTAAGGCCCTAAAGATTCACCATCACCTCACTATTTTTGGGAATACATTCCTCAGTCCTTTATCTAAGTTCATATCATCATGACCTGCTGCTTGCTTGAACATTTTAAAATGCCATACTTTTCAACACTTTGCTTCCTGTCGCTGGCATTCTCTCCCCAAAGAGATTGAGTTAGCCAGCTCACTGGCTATTTGTAAGTGTAAAATGAAAACTTTTCTTTCCCTGAATACTTGTAATTTATGTTTGTAGTTAGTACATTCTAACTTTTTTAAGCACCAAGTTACCAAGTGCTGTATCAGTTTTAAAAATGCTACTGCCCCAAGAGTTGCTCGTAGCACATAGACTCTCCCATTGCAGATTTTTCAAAATATCTATGTTCATGTTAGTATTTTTTAGGTGTTTGAAGCTTTTCACTGAACTATAATCCATAAATACTAATTTATTTTTCCAAGTTAAAGTAACAGTCATCTATTTTCTCATGCAGTTTTCCCTCTATTGTTTTGTAATATCCAGATTGTTCCTTTTCTCCATTTGGCAAAAAATATTTGTTTCCTGATTTCTGAATAGAGATGAAACAAATTTGGTTATGTTTGTTTACTTCCTTTTTTGTGTATCAGAATAGTTTAATTAAATAATTGCATTGTTGGGAACAGTACTTGCTAGTTAATTGAAAGCTAATGACATACTTACTCAAATGAGCAGGAACAAGAACCTCAAAAACACTTGAGAAAATGAGGATAAAAACAGTGGGCAGCATTACTTGAGGGCCATTATCTGGTGGGAAAAGTCAGAGCAGCCCTGTAGCTTCTATAATTTTTACTAGGTATTTATTTTTATCCTGAGCAGCCTCCAAGTTTGGTGATGTGAAAAGGGGGTATAAAATCACCTGTTTTTTCCATCTCCCCTGTCCCAGATGTACAGAGCACGGCTTTTGTGCATCTGGAGAATCTACACTAATGTCTATTAAAGTGAAAATGCTTATTTTCTTGGAAACATTACAAAAATGACTGTGACAGAGCTTGAGAATGAAATGGCTGCCATCCCTGCAACTAGGTAGAGTGCTTAGAAATGCAAAGCTGCTGTATGCAAAAAATAATGGCAACACTGTTTCATAGCTACAATTACCCTATCTTCAAAGGCAGCATTGCCAGAGAGAGATACCACCATGCAGGTTATACTTGAAGGAAAGAGAAACCAGCTACATACCCCCACAAACAGATGTCAAGTGAAAAAAAAAAATCTTGTTACTGAAAGCTAAGTCTCTGACATATGGAAGAAACTGCAAAATTAGGGCAAGGATTTTTTGAGCCACACCTGACATCATTTCAAAGAGACAGCTGGTGCTTCAGTGGCATTATTCCCAAATTTTGAAATCCTCATGCAGTGCTGGATTTAGGCACAAGATAAGTAAGCTATATTTTAGGGCCTCAGATTATGAGGGGCCTCTAAATGCCGGAAGAGTCATGTGACTTTTGTGAAGTTGTTTGGCTTTCAGTAAGTGCAGAGGACAGTCATATGACAATGGAGCTAACATGGCAGGTAGATATAACGGCATGCAGCAAAAACTTCTAGAGAAAAATAAATATGCTACATATATTCCATGTGCTGGACATTCACTGAATCTTGTTGGTCATGCTGCAGTTGATTGCTGTTTAGATGCAGTAAATTTTTTTTTGCTGTTGTGCAACAAATATACACTTTCTTCTCAGCCTCTACAAAACGCTGGGCAGTACTCAACTCATTCTTGGATCCTAACTCCACGGTACCAAACGATCTCTCTGACACTAGGTGGCAAGCACATGCAAAGGCTACTTTAGCAATAGCTTAGGGTTATAATTCAATTATTGATGCTCTTACTTATGTCCATACTAATGATATTGAAACAAGAAGAGAAGCTGGCATTCTTCTAGAGAAAACTGAGGAAGTAGAGTTTGTGTGCATGTTTGAACTTTGGAATCATTTGTTAGATCAGTTCCACAAAACCAGCAAGGCCATACAGGATCCACAGGTTGCCCTTAATACATGTGCAAAGCTTTACACACCACTCTCTCATTTTTTAAAAGAACCCCGAGAACGCTGCCTGGTGTGGACTACAAGTGTGTGAATTAAAGAGAGAGAGAAAAAAACAAGTCAATGATGGTGATGCACTTAATGCTGATGAAAGGCTTTCTCCAAGAGACAAATTTCGAATGAAAACCTTTATTCCTATGATGGATGCCCTTAAAATCAACTTGAAGAAAAGAGCAATCACATAATATAATGTTGCAAAAAGATTTACATTCTTGGTTGATTTAGAAGCCTTGGAAGAACAGTTGTGTGAAGGTGTAAAGCTTCTGATTAAAGACTATCCTGACAATGTTGATGTTAACCTCATTGGGGAAATAACAATTTCCATGCTTATATCAAGCAAAATTATTCAGATAGAGGACATTTACGCCACCATTACGCCACCATTTATGCCACCATTACGCCATCTGTATCAAGTCATCTTCCAAGATAAGATTCAGTTGGCTTTACCTAATGTAGAAGCAATATTGTGGCTATTTTTGAGTCTAATGGTAACAAACTGCTCAGGGGAAAGGTCATTTTCGCAGCTGAAGAGGATTAAGAATAAACTGCTGACATCAATGCTGAAAGAAAAGCTGTCTGCACTAAGTATTTTGTGCATAGAAAATGATAAACTTTGTAGCTTATCATTTGAAGACATCATCCATGACTTTGCTCTTTGGAAATCACGAAAGAAAATATTTTAAAATTTATGTGATGTGTAAACAGAAGAGATGGTCAGTTTCCATTGCTGCTTCCATTTACTAAGTATTGATCTTTGTAATGCTCTTGTGCTGCTTTACATTAAAAGTTTTCAATTTCATATATGCTAATTTTATATTAATAATTTTTCATTGCAATTGCATTCCTACTTACTAAGTGGTGATCTCTGTAATTGCTCTTGTGTTGCTATACAATAAAAGTCTTCACTTTCATATATGATAATTAAGAAATCATGAGGTATTCAATAATGTAAATAAGGTTTTTTGCAAGTTGCAAGTTTTATTTACATTATTAGTTGTTTGTTTCATCTTTACCTATGTATATATACAAATATAAAGATTTATCATTTATTTTTTCATTGCCCTTTCTGTTAGAATGTAATACACTTTTTTCTCTTTATTTTATTTATTTTTTTGTTATAGTATGGGGCCTCTAAATCTTGACATAGCTTAGGGCTTCAACATGTCTTAATCTGGCCCTGTCCTCATGTATACCACTGAATGCTGCTAAAGCCCCATCAAGCTGTCATCATTTTGAAAAAAGAATTTCAGGTATTGATTAAAACTCTGATGTTAAGCAGATCCCAGGGGAGGCTGCTTGCTG
The DNA here is from genome assembly GCA_007922175.1 of Pelusios castaneus. Taxonomy (NCBI): domain Eukaryota; kingdom Metazoa; phylum Chordata; order Testudines; family Pelomedusidae; genus Pelusios; species Pelusios castaneus. The sequence continues at coordinate 7,876,574 of ML685830.1, forward strand.
AGTTCCTAGTGTATGACTTTCATATGGCAGAGTGCTTGTTATTAGTTTATATGTTTTACTATTCTTTTTAAAAATAAATAAATAAATCCATTTTTAGTCCTCACTGAACTCCCTTTGTTAAATATATTTTTATTTGGGATAGTGTTATCTCTCCTTGTTAGGAATTTACATACCTTTCTTCTATTTACATTTATTGGTTATCATGAGCATATGCTCCTAAGACTAAACAAAATAAAATAATTAGTATTGCTAACTTTGAGCATTCAGAATTCATGAGACAAAAAAATCGCAGGCCTGGCTTAAGAACCATGTAAATCATTTTTTGTTTTGTTTTTTTAAATGATTATTTTGTTTGTCTTCGGGTTTTGGGAGTTTCAAACTTTTCTCCATGATGTATTAGAAATTTTTTTTAAGTGCAAGTGGCAATTCCCATGGAATCACATGGCTGCAAGCGCTAGTGCTTTAAGAACCCCAAATATCATGAGACTTGCAATAAAATTATGAGATTTGGAAACACTGTCAATAACTAAGGCTATGTCTACACTAGAAAAAATTAGTCAACTTACTAAGGTTGATTTTAAGTTGACTTAAAATCGACCTTATTAAGTCAACTTAACAAAGTGGACTAAGTCGACTTAACTTTAAGTCGACTTAGTCCACATTGTTAAGTCGACCTAACCACCCTTAAGTCGACTTAACAAAGTGGATTTAAATGTCCACACCATCCTTAAGTCGACTTAAGGAGTCGTCTTAAGGCTTAAGTCGACCTAATGGGTGGTTCTTATTAAGTTGACTTAAGCTTTCATTAAGTCGACTTAAGGAATTTCTTAAGTCGACTTAATGAAAGTCTGGTGTAGACGTGGCTTAATTTCATAGAATCATAGAATAATAGGGATTGAAGGGACCTCACAAGGTCATCTAGTCCAACCCCCTGCTAAAAAGCAGTACCACTCCCACTAAATCACCCCAGCCAGGGTTTTGTCCAACCGGGCCTTAAAAATCTCCAAAGATGGAGATTCTATCACCTCCCTAGGTAGCCCATTCCAATGCTTCACCACCCTCCTAGTGAGAAGGATTTTCCTAATATCCAACCTTGACCTCCCCAGCTGTAATTTGAAACCACTGCTCCTTGTTTTGTCCTCTGTTACCATCGAGAACAGCCTAGCTCCCTCCTCTTTGGAGCACCCCTTCAAGTAGTTGAAGGTTGCTATCAAATCTCCCCTCAGTCTTCTCTTCTGTAGACTAAATAAGCCTAGTTCCTTCAGTCTCTCCTCATAAGTCATGTGCCCCAGCCCCCTAATCATTTTTGTTGCTCTCCGCTGGACTCTTTCTAATTTGTCAACATCCTTTCTGTAGTAGGGAGCCCAAAACTGGACACAGTATTCCAGATGCGGCCTGACCAGTGTCGAATAGAGGGTCACATCCCTCGATCTGCTGGCAATACTCCTACTGATGCAGCCTAATATGCCATTGGCCTTTTTGGCAACAAGGGCACACTGTTGGCTCATACCCAGCTTCCCATCCACCATAACCCCCAGGTCCTTTTCTACAGCACTGCTACTTAGCCAATCGGTCCCCCATAAGCCTCTTTAAGTCGACTTAAATTGCCAGTGTAGACATAGCCTAAAATCCCAGAGCAAAAGTCAAAACCTTTAATTAAAACCAGAATCTAAATGATAATAACATAATATTTTAAACATTTTTTATAGGCTTCCTTTCCTTTCAGATTTTAATGTAGCTACCACGTATGTGCACTTGCCACAATTAACTTCGTCTAACTCGGTCAACTTCCAGCTTTGACTTCCAGCTTTGGTGATGCTGTTTCTTCTGCTGTTTCATTAAACAAACTAACATAGTCCACCCTGTAGCTGGATCATTCTGCTCATTCAGCAACAAGTATTCACTGTGTATCTAAACATCTATAAGCATTTGCCTGAAAGGACCCTAAAGATGCTAGAAGTCAGGCAATCCTGAATTTTAATCCTAGCTCTGGCATGGGTTTACTTTGTAGCCTTGGGAAGTCACTTTCTCTCCTTTTGGTCTCTGCAGTTTCCCCACCTGTAAAGTGGGGATAATACTTAAAATTCTTAGGCCATGCAGTTATGAGGGGATAGGAGGGTACGAGAAGGAGAGGATCAGCATGTGGGCCAAATCTGAGTAGCACTGTGACCTCATGCACTAAGTCACAAGGCCACTAGGATTTGGAGACAGTGGATGTTGGCTCATGAGCCACAGGGTCAGGCTTCTGGGTGCATGAGAGGGGAAGAGGAGGGTCCGGAAGAGTTGGGGGGTGGGGAGAATTATGCCCTCCACTTTAAATGGAACTCTTGGTCCCAGAAATTGCCTAGCTGTTAGGGCCGTGTGGAGGATTAACTCATGTCTGTGAAGAGCTTTGTAAACCTAAAGTGCTATAGCTTGGGTATGTTTATTAATGGCACCGCTTGTATGCAATCATAGCAGCCTATAGCTTGCCCCGGTGCTTCTGCCCTTTAACCAAAATGATGCTGCCTACATGCATGATTAAGGAAAAATATGGAGTACAAAACTATCAGGGTTTCTGACGTGGCGCTTGTTCTCCCCCTTTCCTGCTACCATTACTAAGAATTTGCAAGAAGCCCAGTCTCGCATACTATCAGGAGGATTGCTATAAACAGCTGCTCTCAACTATCTTGGCACTGGAGGAATATGTCACTGGGTACAATGATGATGCAGAGGGAAAAAAAAGAGGAAAAGAAACCAGTTCATATGACTCAGCTTCTTTTAAATAAGCACTGAGTTTAAATGCATCTTGTCAAATCATTACACAGCACATTTAAATGAACATTTTATGCTTCTCTTCTTGCTCATGCATTTTGATTGTTTTTTTAATTTGTGCTACGAGTGCAAAAGCCAGTAGGAATACAATATAAACATAAATATTAAAGTCTGTATGGCAGTTTTGCTAGAGTAAGGACTGCGGGATTCAGCCCTGTGTTTAAAATATTACTGTTTACATTTTGGAAGCAATTCCCAAAGACAGTTAAAAGATCACGAACTGTTACCTCACTTTGCACAGACCTCTCCCTTGTAGCTCTCTAAAACATATAACTCTAGTTTAAGATTTCAAAAAAGAGGCTTTTATTGTGATGCACACAAAATAGTAAAGGAACATAACTATGATAGCTTTAAAACTTCCTTTTAATTGGCTTTAGCAATAAACAATAGAACTTAATCCAGTCTGAATCTGTATATTCTTTATGGCTATGTCTACACATGTTAATTTAAGTCGACTTAGCATGTCCATACTTAAATTTTAAGTCGACTTTGAGGGGACCCTACAAAATTGACTTAGAGCATCCACACTGGATGCCTAGGTCGACTTGTAGGGGCTAGGTGGACCTGGGACAGGTCCACAGTGGCAGGGGGGGCACCCCTTGCGAAGTGCCAGGGGGCTCAGCCTTTGCCCCATTGTACCAAGGTACAATGGGGGCTGAGCCTGACAGGGACCCTGGCAGGGCATAGGGGCAGGGTGGGCAGGGCTCTGCCCTGCCCTGTTGGGGTGCATGCCAGGCTGTGGCTATGCCAGCCACCCTGGCTGGGAGGGCAGTGGGGAAGCCCTGGAGGCCCCTAAGTTGACTTAGAGTCAACTTAGGGCTACTCCATGTCTACACTGGTTTAAGTTGACTTAAAAGGAGATTTTACAATGTTGACTTAATTTTTCCTTAAGTCGACTTAAGCAGCTGCTTAAGTTGACTTAAGGAAAGTGTAGTGTAGACGCAGAGTAAATTAAGTCGACTTAAGCAAGCTTAAATCGACTTAATTTACAAGTGTAGACGCACCCTATGTGTGGAGTAGCCACCTAATTATGGCCAGGCTACCTCTCCTCTCTCCATTCAGATTACATTCCAAACTCCTATGTTCTGGGAGACAGAAAGCAGCATGTGTCACTCACTTTGTTTTTCCAATGGACTTGCTTATGTTTGTAGACCATACAGAGATGTTTGTAACTTTGATTTATGTGTTCCCAATTAATAATTTCACAATCAAAAATAGAACCAAACTGAACTCTTTAAAATTCAAGCTTCTAAAATGCTACAGATAATTCAATTTAGCAGATGGCTGTGAATGACATAATTAGTAATAGAATTAAAGATTTTATTTAATGTAAAATAGTGAAGCAACCAGGCATTACAATACAACCACACAGTGCATTTATACTCATTTTCTGATATGAAACGGTGCATACAGACGTGATCAGTCCCTGAATGAGAAGAATGGGTAGAGTGCTTTCTCTAGTGGTACCTTGATGGTGAATGAGTACACAATCTAAAATTAGCATACCCCCTTTTTAGAATCAATTATAACACGCGTTAGTTAATTAAGCATACTTATTACCATACACATATTTCCGCTAGCACATTTAATTTTCCAAATCCAAATCTCATCTACTTCTTTATCAGCTATAGAACATCATTCTAAATATGATGTGCATCAGTTCAAAAACTGCAGTTACCAGTTTTGCAAAGCATTCAAAAATTCCCGTACAACACTTGTTAACACTGGTGAAAACAAAACATATTTACTACATGATGCAAGGCATAAGTTATAACCTTCTATTAATACACCTTCATTCATGCTAACAAACTGTGTCTACACTGATAAATTAAGTCGACTTACTTTACCCTGCGTCTACACTACAGTTTCCTTAAGTCGACTTAAGCAGCTTGCTTAAGTTGACTTAAGGAAAATAAAGTCGACTTAATTAAAATTAAGTCGACTTTATTAAACCTCCTTTCTAGTAGACCTAAGGCTTAAGTCGACTCCCTTAGTTGACTTAGGGCTACCCCAGGTCTACACCAATGCCCTCCCTGCGGGGGGAGGATTGGGGGGGGCACAGGGGGAGCCTGGCATGCCCCCCACACAGGTCAGGGCAGAGCCCTGCCCACCCTGCCCCTATGCCCTGCCAGGGTCCCTGGACGCTCTAGGTCGACTTTGTAAGTTCTCCCCTAAGTCGACTTTAATTTTCAGTGTAGACACACTAAGTCGACTTAACTAAGTCGACTTAGTTAAAGTCGTCTTAAATAAACAAGTGTAGACATAGCCAAACTTAGCTTTAGCTAATACAAAGCCAAAACTTAAGGCTTTCAGCACATTTTCAATTAAGATAAGAAAACATTAATTTACAGCAGTGCTTCCCAACCTTTTCGGTAACACGGCACACTTCAATGAAACAAACAATTCCACGGCACACCAACTTTTTTCAGATGAACTGAATCCTTATAAATGTGACATTTAGTTACATTTATCATGGTTATGATTTTACAAGAGAGGTTTGCAACAGAGTGCATATAACAAACTAAAAAAGAATCAAATGCATTAATGTTTCAAATCCACCAGAAAAAAATACACATCATCTCAATTTTGCTCTTTGGCCACCTGCGTTTAGAATATAAACATTTTGGAATTGAAAGACTGATTAATTTGATGATTAATTTTCACGAGGTCTATGCGTTGTAATTTTGGTTGGATAGAATATTGTTTAAGATTAAAAAATGTTTGTTTTACATTGATTTTCATTACCTTTGTGCAAAATTTCACAGCATATTGGACAGTTCTCACAGCACACCAGTGTTCTATGGCACACTTGTTAAAAACCACTGATCTATAGGCTACACTTCAGGCTTGTTCAGTGCACCTGTCCGGCTGAAAAATGCCTTGCAGAATTATCTAATCAATTTATTGTTGACTCTGGAAGAAGATGCAGTGTTACAGCTATGTTTTCACACTAGTTTTTAACATGTGGATTGAAACGATATGAAGAAAAAAAAAACGTGATTACTGCCACCTGGTAAATGTTGTGTGCTGGCTGCAGGTATGGACATGTTTTGAAGTTTATAGTCTGAAGTTTATCAATAGCATGCCCTGCCACAGCAAAGCAGAAAATAAAATAAAAGGCACTCTGAGTGCATCTACACTGGCAACTTAGGTTGACTTAAGGATGCTTAAGTTGACCTACACAAAGCCGTATCCACACTGGGCTTTTTTTAAGTCGACTTAAGTCGACTTAATAACAGTTTAAGTCGACTTACTAACACCACTTCTGAAGGTCGACTTAAGCCTTAAGTTGACTTCTTAAGTCAACATAAAGCCAGTGTGGAGAGGGAATAGCGCTAAGTCGACCTTATTAAGTCAACTTATAGCCAGTGTGGACGGCTATGTCTACTGTTAAGTCAACTTAACAAGGTCGACTTAAGTTGACTTAAAGTGTAGCCACTCTGTTAAGTCAACGTAACAAGGTTGACTTTAAGTTGACCTTGTTAAGTCGACTTAACAGAGTCGACTTAACTTTACAAGTGTAGACATAGCCTCTGTGCCTTAGAGAGTATTGTGTGTGTCTAACAAAGCATGCAGAATTTGAAATTGGTGGCAGCGGGCATGCACAGCAATCATTTAACACCCCTAGAATAAGAAGTGGGTATGCAAACTAAGTTTTCAAAAAGGTCTGCCTACATTGTACAAAAAAAAATGGTTGCATGCAAGATTTGAAGTTAAGCATGTTCAGTTACCCAATTTGTGAATGCAATCAGATGTTTTGCAAGAATAACTTCAGTACACATTTCAAAATTGAGCCCCTTTGTTGCTGGGGAGTAGAGCTTTGATGGGAAAAACTGGGTTAGTTTCAAACTTCCAGAAGATTATTATCATATGCATTAATGAGTGTTTTTGATTTTTTTAATAACCATTTTTAAAATATGAAAAATTTACACTATTATGTTTGTTTGAAAAAAAAAATCCCTCGTTGAGAAAATCGTAAAGAAATTTCTGATTTTATTTTTGTTGATGTAGTCTAGAATTGATGACATGTGTTGCTGATTACAACTGCCCAGTTTTCCTTACTTAAAAGGAAACATGTGAATTGGAAAACCATAATGAAGGAAACCATTTGAGTAGTTCTCCTTGGCATAGCAAGCTTCCCATTCTCTTTACAGAAAGTCCTGCTTGTGTGAGGGTTTTTTTTTTTTTTTTTTTTTTTAAATGATTCACTCACATAAACATCATTCGGCTCCATACCTATCTGAGGTTTCACTTACCATCTTATGGTCATACTATAAGGATGCAGTGAATGGAAACTATGTTGAATATACTGCTGTTTAAAGTTCATAAGCCCACACAGCTTTAAAAATCAAAAGGTTCTACTGAGGTCATAATGGAAAAAGTGTTTTAAGATGGGAAACTTGTATCCAAAAACCCCTAATATATTACTTTAAAGAATGTAAAATGAATTGACTGGATGATTTTCAACCATTACGTTCCCTTAAATATAAATTGCAAGCACTTTTATAGCATGGCAAACTTGGCATTCATAAAGAATCAAAGGCTAGATGCTGTTTTTTGAATGGAAAAGTGGTCAAGGTCAAAGTTTTGGTACTTTTCCATGCCCTATAATGTCAGTAGAACTTGTCTTAGATTATACATCTGTTGATTTCTGCAAATCTGTCTGTAGGAGAGGTTTGTAGATCTGCTCTTCAGAGACATATGATCAGTGTCCTCTGACAGGCCCATTCTGGAACTTACCTGTCAAGTTCTGTTTTCTTCATTCTGGGTATCTCATTCGAAGTCCAGAATAATTCCTTCCTACAATGAATATCTTCACTCGTAGGAATAGGGTTTTCTGAAATAAACATGTTAGCAGTGAGGAAGCAAGGTCCCAATGGATAGTTCAGATGACTAATGCCACGATACACTATCTCAAGCAATATTTGCTTAGCATGTCATTTCACAGATATGAATAGATTGAGAAAGAAATTAGTCAGCAGAATCTTAATATTAGGTAGTACAAAATGTTATCAATAAAAATATTGTTTACAACTGTAAGAGGCTTGCAGAGATTTGGCCTAACACAGTCATGTTTCCCTGTCTTAATTTTAAACATCAGAACATTTGGACACTTTTAGACACTTAATTTTATTGCACAATGTGAACATATTGTGTCCAATGCGCTTTTGGCAGCTCATATCATTGGAGGAGCCCTTTGTTAGGCAGCAATATGAGTGCAGATCTTATACTAGGCACAGAGCTATAGCAGAAAACATGTTGCTAGGCAATGGGCTCCCCAGTATCTCAAGTACAATGGTAGCCTGAGTGCTGTTATAGCCTCCTAACAGACTCATTTCACTAGTACCCATGGCACAGTTGCATGCACAACATGTTTCTCCTGAATAACACTCTCATCCAGCAGTGGCCATTTTTAGCCCTGTCCTTCCCAGGAAATAAGTATGATTTTCTTGTTGGTAAGAAAACCAATGGCTATAGTTGCATGTGAAAACAAAAGTGTGATCAAGGGTGCAGCGAAAACACTACGAAATGCAGCGCTAACTGCCCAGTGAAGCTGCTGACTGGGAAATGTGTGACATTTAAAGCAAGAATAAAGTCCCTGATTTTAAATACATGTCCTTAATCTACTTCTCTGTTAAAAATTGCCTAACTCAATAATTGGCAAATACAGTTAAAATTAATTGCAATGAACTTGTAATTATTTTGAGTTTTATATTAGCCAAACGATATGTTCTGCAGTCTAGGATGCAGCATTCTGAGGCATGTGTCAAGTGATCATGAACTGAGAGACTTAATGCTCTTTGATATTTTGAGTTTTTAGTAACCCTCCTAGATTGAGTTAACTAATCTAGGTGCCAGGCCATGGCCCAAAAGTACAGATATAACATGCTTCTGGCTTTGCTGATAAGTGTGCCCCATGTCACAAAAAAATGCTGAATTCTTACTGTTTTACTGTTTACTGTTAAATTCCATTGTCTTCAGTCACACATAGACTTCCAAAACAACTATTTAAATTGCAAGTATTCTTAAAATCCCTTGAGTGACTTTTGAAAGATGATGCCAGGTTAATGATCACATGCTATTCTCCATGATTAGAAAGAGGGAGAAAGATTTTTCTCTGCATGTTTCTTTTTATAAAATGATTTTGAAATTTTTATTTACTGATCTGAAGGAAACATGGATGAGTTTTCCTTTTTAATAACATGGATAAGTAACATGAATACCAGATAATATCGACCACAGATGAAAATATCATATTTATGCTTCATGGTATCCTCCTCATTACTTTATGGACCAAAATTGTCCATGAAGTGTCACAAATGCCCGATTTTTGCAGCTGATTCTTTGGTTTAATTGATAGATGTACAAAAGCCAGTATAGCCAGGCAGTTCACCAGACCATGTATCTGTGGATATTGAGGAAGACAGAATGTTGCTACTTGGTCAACATTTGTTTATGATCGTGGGTTTTTCCTCCTCTTGCTCAGAACTGCCTTTTACTGATGTTACATGTCTTGCTGATTCTACTATTTTGGTTAAACTACCCCCATTTGTTGATGTTCTTCCAACAGAAATACAGAACACCTGAAGAGCTGAAAATCCACCCTTTTGGTCCAATTAAAATAGCAGGTCATCAGTTAGATGTGGCGGTAGCTGTCAGTCCCTTAAATGTATCAATAAAGTCAAATTTCAGAGATGAAACAGAAATCTGGTGGAAACTGAAGTGTGACTGTGAAAAAGTTTCTCACTTCTCACAATTAAATTTAAGTGAATAAGGTACTAAGAAAAAATAAATCCAGTGGTATAATCCAAGAATATCATAATGTGCACCCCTCAGAGTTTTACTGCGCTGACTTCGTTACAATCCACATAAGCAAGGAAAGGTCTTGATTATTTCTTCCTCTTTATTGGTTTACAAGTTGCACACAAGCTATTTATTTAAATAATTGCAACTGCATTGTTACTCCAAGCTTTCTCTTTTCTTTTGGAATGAGCAGTCCTAGAAATAACTAGTGTCAGCTGTGACTACTAGAGGACAGATCAAGAATATGAAACCGAGGCATGGGCAGACAGATTTGACTGTTGCTAGGGTCACTTTTGCCACCCCATCCACAGTATATGAGTGTCATCAAAACCTTTTCTAAATCATAGGAGCTAGCATGTACCTGATTTTCTTTGCAACACCTCCCAAGAGTCAGCCAGCTATACTTCTGATAAGGATGCACTTTAACTGGCCAGTGATTGAATATTGTTTACAAAGCACATATTTGTGCCACATTCCTACAGTATACTTTTGAACAGTGATGTATTTTCAGTTATGTGACACTGTAACATGTCACTGCACATAACTGGTGCACAGAAAATGTTGACAAGCCAAAAACTGTAAATAATAATATGCATGAACTGGCAAAATTTATATTGACATGCACATGCTGAGATATTAAGTGTTGCTTGGATACTGTAAACTGTTCAGCATTATTTAGTGGCATTGGATCCTCTAGACTGAAAGCAGACAACTGACATCTGGTACCCTCAAACCAGTGAAATGCCAATGTGGAAAACAGTTAGTCACTAAGCTTTATCATATACTAACATTGCCCAGAGGGTTTCACCTAATGAACTCTGTTGTTTTAATTTTTCTAGCATGTTGTATAACTGTATTAGTTTCCTCTTACCATCATCCCATTGCTACAATATTCAGCCAGCCTTCTGAATAAGAATTTCTGAACGTGAAAATTATTTTTAAAATGTTTGCTCTTAGCATCAACAATTTCATTATGCCAGATTGGCAAAAACAATTTACTCTGTCCCTCAGTAAAATTCTGAGCCTCCTAGAATAATCTCATAATAGTGTTTTGAAACTCTTATTAGAAATGTCACCATATTTAGAAAGATCTATGAGCTGGTGAAACAAAACATCTTCTTATAAGGTTAAAAACTACAACAGCATGTTCTAGTCCAGAATGTCCTGGTTTGAACTTGCAAGAACTCTGTTTTGTGTAACTAGTAAACAGACTTGTGACTTACATACAGTGAATCTGCCTTTAATGAAAAACTTGCAATATTTTGTATGTCTGTGTCCCAGAGGGGAGATTGTTTTTTTCAGCTGATGTCTTGGTATGAGATGTCCCAGGAAGGAGTGTTAATTATCAGTAAATAAAATGGATAATAGCAATCCTCACCAATCCTCTGCATAGCAATTATCAGCGGGCAAATTCCTGAAGACATCACAGTAGATATGGCTTTGAGGACGAATTGGATGGAAGACAGGATCTCAATTAGTTATGGGAGAGCATTACATGCATATGGGTTAAATTAAAGATATTTGTGTAGAAAATGAGCCAATGGGCAGTTGAAACTAGCCCTATTGATGGGGTGGCAATCAATAAGTTACAAAAGCAGATAAAATGGGAGGCACACAGCAGTTAAGAGACTAAAAGGTGAAGATAAGAAAGTTACATTTGACTTGGTAAAGATGGGGAGAGTTATTGGAGGGATTAAAGAAGTTGGTGACATAGTTAGAAGAATAGCTAAGGAAAAGTATTTGAAAAATTTTGTAAAGGAGGAAAGTCCAATGAGGAATAGGTTACAATAGTTAAAACGTGAGTGAGGGAGACTTTGGATGCTAGTTTTAGCTGTGTGTACTGAGAGAGAAAGCCAGCTCTTGGAAATGTATATATTGATTGGAACAACCGATGCAAATTTACATGTAGCTAAAATTCTATTTTTACCTCTAATCTTTTCCATTTAGGAGCAGGATAGATAGATAGATAGATAGATAGATAGATAGATAGATAGATAGATAGATAGATAGATACCTCACAATCACTAAAATAAGTACAGCAGACCTGTATAGGTATCATCAGAATATCTGTCACAGTAAAAATAATATAATATCTGTACCATACCGCGGTTGTCCTACTTAACATTAGGCTATTAAACAAGCATCTATAAGAGCATTTCCTGTAATATACTGGAATGTATTAACTAGTTTCCAACTTTATTTTTATTTAAAACCCTTTCTCATAGATTCATAGACTTTAAGGTCAGAAGGGACCAGTACGATCATCTAGTCTGACCTCCTGCAAAATGCAGGCCTCAAGACCTCACCCACCCACTGCAGCAATAGGCCACCAACCTGTGACTGAGTTATTTACCTCCTTAAATCATGATTTAAGGACTTTAAGATACAGAGAATTCACCAGTAGGTGAGCCATGCCCTGTGCTACAAAGGAAGGCGAAAAATCTCCAGAGCCCAGGCCAATCAGCCCTGGGGGAAAATTCCTTCCCAACCCCAAATATAGCAATCAGTTAAACCCTGAGCACGTGGGCAAGTCTCAACAGCCTGTTACCCAAGAAACAATTCTCTGTAATAACTCAGAACCCACCCCATGTACTCTCCCCTCTTAGACCACTTGTAAATCCACTACATGTAGCCAAATATCAGTCAATTTCCAAAATAGGGTAATCATACCATCCCCTCCATAAATTTATCAAGCTCAGTTTTGAAAGCAGTTATGGCTTTGCCCCCACAACTCCCCTTCATTTTGAAGAGGCATTGTGAGCCTAAATCCAACATAGAAGTCTTAACCTACACTGTTATTAATAAGTGTTATTAAAATTATAATAATTTTTAAAAATCCAATTTAGATTCCAACATTTTATGATTATTTTATCTCTAAAATTCAGTAATGTTGACCAACAAAAATAGACTGGCCAGGAGAGCTGGGCATATAGGGCCTGATGGACCATATCAACGGCCTTCGGATCAGGTCCCTTGAAGGGATGTAAATAACCACATAAAGTATTCATCAATTAGCCCTCCCCCCTGAGAAATAATTAACTGAAGAGTATTTTTTAATCTGTAGAGGTGGTTGAATCTTGGACCCATTTATTATGATTCAGTTTATCAATTGGTTTGGGGGAAAACTGGCAAAAAAATATCCATGAATATTATAGGGACTAACTCTACTGATTTTTGTTTATGGACCCAGAAAGCCTTTGTGACAAGACAAAGTTCAGGATCTGTCACACCTGTGTACAATATACTACCTACGTTATTGCCTGGCTCAGAAATAAGCAGACGTAGCATTTCATATATGCTGTCAGCACCAGATCCTGAGCACAAAGTGGTTTATTTTGTGTGAAATGTCACTAGCTCACAAAGATCTGACTTTCTTTTAGTTACTCATTATATTAAAAATGAATTACAAGAGCAGTGCTGCATTGCATGCTCTTCATCCATGTCGCAGAATCGATAAAAATAATATACTGTCCCCTTAAACTTTGCTGCACAAAGGCTGCACATTCTCATCTTACCTGTGAGTACCCATGTGTTGCCAACTGCTCAATATAAGGAACTTTCTATAACAAAATTACTGACTCCCATCCAGAATTGTCCGTTATGAAATGGGTCAGGGTTAAAGACACATAGTTCAGCTGGCAAATTTCTCTGGAGCATGTGATGTCTGTGTCGAAGCTATCATTCTGTCCTACTGTCCGCTGGTTTAGAAGAGATGAGAATCTAGCTCTAAAAATAGCAGGTTACAGCTGGCAGAGCGTTTCAAAAACCACCTGATTATTTTGATAACATAGGGCACTTTTTTTTCCCCATGCCTAGGATTCCAGCAGGCTAACACACAAAAAATGCTCTTCAGCCAAGGTCAACTTGCATCGGAGTCTAATGGAACAAGTTTGCCAGGTAAGCCCGCTTCAGTAGAAGAGCTCAAAACTGAAGCTTACTTAAAGCATCATTCAGTCCATTCATGTAGTAGATGGCACTGGTAACATTTAAACTGTTTGGCTTTCTGAAGACTTCTGTTCAGATTCTATGGCAAAAAGAGTGTCAGCAAAGCAGGTGGGGTAGCAGGGGGTCGTGGCAGATGGGGAGAGTATGGTGACATTTTACAGTCTTTTCAGCTAAGTATGGTGGAGGGTGTTTGCGCTCTCTACTCTAGTGACCTGGAAAAATCTGTACTTGGCCCGATTCTACGGACTCGACGTACCTATATCCACGCACCCTCAGACTCTGTGGAATTCATTATTGGATAGGGGCCCAGTGTGTTGCAGTTTCTCCATCAAATAGATGCTATATTCTTCACTTGCAGACCTAACCTCTTCAATGGTATTGCTCTGCACTGCTGAATAAAGGTGACTGCAATTCAGTGGTGGGTATTTGTACTGGTTAACTTTGTAAAGCAAATGGAAATATAAAAAATTATATGCCTAGCCAGGCAATCTCTAAAAGGATGGTCGATTTTTCTCAGTCAGATCTCATCTGGAATCACAGATACTGAAGGCATAAAAATCCGTCACCTCTTTTTCCACTTTGAGAGCCTGGACTGATAATTAATTTACACATGAACATAGTCAATATGATTGATGGATATTGTCTCATTTTTTTTTCTATCTATGGGTAACACAAACCAGTACACCTGTATGGAAGTGATCATGACATTTTAATAAAGAACATTAAAATGCATTCACGTCTATATTCAGAGATCAAAAATGTTATAGCAATTCCCAACTTGACGAATGTTGCTGTCAACAAACTTGTGCTTAGACGGGACAAGGGTAAGTTGTTTTAGCCTCAAAATGTAGGTTTTTCCCAAAAAAGGTTTTATAAAATTACAATATTTGTTTTTTAGATGTCAGTGAAGAGAATTTAAGTTCTAACATTCCTACACTGTTGGAAATGCAGTTACAAAAGGATTGTATTAATGCAAGCAAAAACCAGAATATCAAATTTAAGTGAGGCAAAAACAGTTAGGAGTTTTTAAAAGTGTTTTAAAAATAGTATCCATTATGATCTGTGACAGAAACATATGGGGTTTCTAAGTATGTGTAGCTGCATGCATACCAATTTTAGTGCTGCCATTTCCAACCTTGAGTGCTACATGAACAATTTTTAATACATTTTCCTAGGGCTTCTTTTAAAAAAAAAATAAAGCTACAGTTCTATTATGTGGAAATGAGGCATTCCTCCTCCCAGTTAACCAGCCAGTAGAGCATCATGCAGAGTTGAAACAGTGGATTATATAAACCTGAGCAGCTCTCCCTTACAAACAGCATAGCTGACCATGTAGATTGGCAGGCCCTTTCTGAGAAACAATGGGACTAATTTACTAAATCTTCAATCTGCTATACAAGAGTTATTTTCCATTCCCCACTTGTGTAACTGGTCTTTGAACTATGAGGCCTCGGTAAAGAAAGGGTTATGAAGGCCCCAGAACTCTTACTACCAAAAAGTAGAAAACGTGAATCTAGAAGTCATGGGTTCCTGGCTTCTAGCCCAGTGAACTTTCCCTTAGGCCAAATGATATTTTGATACAGAAGGAAGATAATCCATTTTGCCAGGGGTTCAGCTGTGTGTGGTATGCTGCAACAGGATGCCATGGCACTGTATTCATTGTTGGAATACTAAGGAACTTTACTAGTGAGTATCTAGCAAGCTCTATTCATCAAAGCGTGGATGGGGGATGGAAATTTCTAATAGCCTATACCTGCCCAATATGAATGAGGGCTGCAAAAGACACCTTCCTGATTCCCACAAAATCTGAGTATCTAAGATCCAGATGCAAATAATGGAAGCACTGTTTTTATTATTTTTAAAGGACCTGTAAAATTTAGGTGCTGAACACATTAGGCAGCTTGAATCAGACTTCATGGTGGTTCCCCTATAACTAAATGTAACAGTCTCTTATGTAAGTATAAATAATAGCTATAATGAGCGCTTTCTTTTGTGGGAAGTCAGGATACAATACCCTTTTCGCCACCCACCCTCACAGGTCACAGGGGGAGAGTTACATAATTAGCAGTTGGGTTTGAAGTTTAGTACTTGTGTTACTTAAACGGATGACCTCACAAACTTTTGGTCAACAGTTCAACTGAAAACAACCTCAAGATTGAGAGCTATATTAGTTATAATTTCTCAGTAAAATGTTCTTAAGTCATGTCATCACACAAATAATTTCACATCAAGTGTCTTGTAACAATCAATAGAAAGGTCCTCAAAACAAAGGGTTTTTTTTTTTTTGTTAAAAAAAAAAGTTTTATTTTCCACAAGGAAGAGCGATAGGAAGAATTAAATAGTTTTCCACTTTCTTTTTTTCTGAAAACAGAGTCTACAAGAACATATTCAGCACCAAACGGGAGGAAAAAAAGACGGGTGATAACAAAAGTACAAACAGCCATAGAATATAATCCATAAAGCAAACATTTAATATTGCACTTTGTTTCTCTTAACATTTTGGATTCTACTTATTTTTTTCCTAATTAAAAAAAAATCAGGAGTCTATCTTGAATACTGGGCTAACAACTGTGAAGGTCATGTTTTATAATTTCAGGAACTGACCAATATTTATAAACAAGAAAAAATGCCACTAAAGAACTGTGTAAAATACTTTAATGGAAATGACTATTGATATCATCTTTAGAACTTTAAGTCTGATCACAGTGTGTGATGCAGTACCAATTACAATGAGATTGGTCAATCCTGCTTCATATATCATTTTATTGATAAGTACTTTAATGCTATGCATACACAACAATTGTTCCCTAGTCTGTTCCAAACAAACCAAAAAAAAAAAAAAAAAAAAAGGAAAAAAGTAAAACCACCAAATGCCCTTTTATGCCAACAAACCCATCAGGGTTTTGGGTTTTTTTTAATTTTTGAGGGGGAGGGACAGTCACAAAATGGCTGAATGAGATTTTAAAGAACAACCAAGTAAGTCCACCCCAAACAAACATCTTCCTTATTATCTAGCTTATTAGTCTGCTGAAGCCCAAACCCTTTAACTGAATCACTTAAAACGCGACTCATAATTACACTGGGTTTATTTTTCACCCTGTCATTGTCAACATGAAGTGTCTTCCATGTTTTCAAAAGGCCACTTATGGAAAAGCCTATTTTATGAAGCCTTAAAAGCAAGACAGCATTCCATCAGAATGAGCACCATGCCAGACTTAACTTTATTTTCAACCATTTTGTAACATGGCATTAAATGATAGACTAGAAATGAAAGTTAAAACAGCCAACCCAAGTAACACTACTTCTATTAAAAATGTGCTTGAATTCTGTCTGAAAAGTTTATACATGAGCAACTTTTGCAAATAAACCTACAAACATTTCCTAGAGCCTATCTCCTGATACTTGTGCTAACTGGATCCAAAGGTTCTCTGCCCCCCACCACCTCAAGTAATCTGACAGTTTACATTTTCCATGTTGTGCAAGGTGGAAGCCCCCAGTCTTCAAGTAATTGAAGTTTTGTACAATGTAGCTATGCAGTTAAAATCCTTTTGCTTGGATACGTGTTTTAGATACTTGAGGGCACCAAAGGGAATGCAAACATCAAGGAAAATCTAACAGATTCTAATAGGGCTGGTAATTTTGATATTCTGGCCCAGTTTCATTTTTGTGAGAATCTTTTATTGTTTTACAATTTTGTAAACCCTGAAGATAACACAATACAAAGTGCACAAAACCAGAGCCATCTCACCAACCCTATCTTCTTCTTGCACTTTAAAATATGAGACTCACTATATGTGTGTGTGTGTGTATATTATATATATATATAGTGTGTACGTGTAGAACTGGTGATTAAAGTAACTATATGCTTAAAAATAAATTCAATTTCCCTTTCCACTCTCACTGGTTGAATCATTGGACAGTATGTTACTATTTCTTTTAAAAACTTCTCTAACTTGAGGCTGGTGTCTGCTGGTGCTGCCTTCTTTTAAGCTTCAAAACTTGACCAATCTCTTCAGAAGTTGCAGAAAGATAAAAAGGGAATGAGGGTGCATTTGTTACTTTTGGGCATGTCCCTTTTCAAACCCCCCCTTTCAAATAAAAATGAAAGAAAAAGTAACAGTGCAACGTAACACAACACACATAGCATTCCAACAGTTTGGCAAGTGATGAGTTCACCTGAGAGTAAGTGATTTTAGGCAGTCTGTAACAAAATGCTTCTTTGCGGTAATAGTAGAAAGGCAACAAATTCTTAAAAACTCAAGAAGGTATACAATCTTGCAGAAGTCTATTATTCTCCTTCTGTTATTTTTTTTCCACATAACTGTTGCTTATCTACTACAGTAGGCTGAAAAACATACAGCAAGAAGAATTGGCTTGAAGGCATTTGATGTTTGTAAATAAATCCACAACAGGGTCCAAGCTGAAGAGGTGATACATGATCAGCCTACTAGGACAATTCTGAGCATGTGCATATGCAGGTAAAGTCCAGGCTACATTAAATTAAAAGAAAAAAGTCAGTGCATTTGTCATCTTAAAAGTTGTTTTTTTTTTTTTTTTCTCTCTCCAAAGCTTTCATTTTTGCTCCTTGTTGTGCGGACCACAAATGAGTTAGAATGGGTAACAGTCCAGCATAAATGAGAAAAAGCTGTAGTGACACTGAACCGCACAACATAAGCAATGCGCATGTGCAAATTTTCAAATTAGAGGATGTCATCCCTCTCTTTTACAACATGGTGAGTGTTCTGACACACATTACCATAGGCTAATAAGGCTGCCCCTAGTATGTGCCAGTATTTAAGGGGGGGAAAGCTCAGGTCTTCAAGCATGTGGAGCAGTCCTATGATGTTGTAAGCTTCAAAAGCATGATCACAGGTTGTTTTCACTTATTCACCATTTTAGAGACAAGGGCAATACCACTTCCTCTGAAAGTATATCTCTGATATGACGCCTTGATCCTCAACGCGGCAGAGATACGACTAAAAATCCAAGTCAACTCAGCTAGCGAATGATTCTTTCAACGAGACGGACAAGATGGTCTCTCATCTGTGGGCTGATCTGGGTTTGGATCAATCTGAATAGAAGGGGAAAAAAATCAAAATTAATTTAATCTACAGCCTTTTATTAAAAAAAAACAAAAAACCCTAAGAATCAAATTCACAAGCTAGATATTGTGTTAAAGGTAAAAAAAGGTAGTTGTGCCCATTCCAAACATCACTAAAGCCAACAGAAAATGACTAGTCAACTAAAAAGGGCTTTCAATCAGGTGACCAATGTTCCAAATTGGCTTGCATCTAATGCATCCATTTTAGTTGTATATTTTAAACACAATGAAAAACTATGGCTGTGACCTGATGGTACCATGAGTTTAGGTGTAAAGAGCTAATGATATGGAGGTATGATGACAATGAAAATAATTACTAGACAAAAATTAGTGTTATTTTTAATTAGTAAGGCATGAGCAATTTTCAATTATGTGAAATATGTTGACTAGCTAACTTAAATGATATTTTATACATGAAAAATTTCTTGCTAATGTTATCATTGAGTATTATTTATGACCTTATAAGATGTACTCCATTGATTTATTAAAGTTTTGCAGAAGTTTTGCTTGAAAATGTAGACAAAGATGAGTAAAGACACTCATTTTAATTATGGTAAAAAATATTTAGCAGAGAAAGGTGAGTAAAATACTCATTTTAATTATGGTAAAAAAAATTGAAGAACATTTTGACAGTTAACCATTTTCTGCCATTGAAGTTTTCAAGGCCACAGAGCCTTGCTCTCCCTCCTTCTCATTTTTTGTAACCTACTAGCTTGGTGGTTTTCAAACTTTTTTTCCCTCAGGACTCAGTTGAAAAAAGTCATTTATGCCTGCGACTCAACAATTACAACTTTGAGCAATGCATTTCAGTCTTTCGGCAGGGACAGCAGGAAAAGAAAGCTAAAACCCAGGCATTTAGTTTCTAATTATCTATCTTAAGCATAGTGTCCACTGCCCATCATTGTGCTATCTACAAAATTTATGGGAGTTAAGCACCTAGGAACTTCTGAAAATCCCAAGAGGTGCTTCTCTGCATAACTAAGTACCTAAATACCTTTGAAAATATGGCCTAGCGTGTCTTTAATGAAATACAGATCAACTATACTTAAATCTACAGTGGACTGTTCAGAGTCCCTGGCTCAGGAGTCTTTAGCATTATAAATCAAAATGTAGCTGGTCTGTTAGAGTTCCAGGAGTGGAATATTAGCATTCTAGAATCTAAACTAATCATGTTTCTTGCTTAACATGTGGTATCCATAAAAGGGTAGGTAATAGAGGATATTTTTCTTTTATTTTTCACAAACAGTTTTCCTTCTGGCCAGTTACAGATCTACAACTCAACAGGACTGATACTGTCTGCTCATCCCAGAATGCTTTAAGTGCTTTAGAAATCCATGCCACGAGGCACTGCAGAATCTTGTATTTAAGGCAGATTTTTAATCAATCTGATCCAAGCATATCACTTCTCAGCTGTAAGCAGATTCTACAAAAGTGGATTCTGATTTGTGAAAGTGCTGCATCAGAGGAATTTCAGCAAATATGAAGGGAAGAGCCAAAGAGCCGGCAGGGGCTGACCTCAGATAATAGGCAAAAAAACTAATTTGAAGGAGATATGAGATATTCGCGACTTAACAACTGTTAAATGCTCTACACATTGACAAGAAACCCAAAAGTTAACTAACTACTTGTATGGTAACCAACCAAAAGATTGGAATCGCAAGTCTAGTGATATAGCTGAATTTCCTTAGTGATACGTCTGATTAGGCCTAGTTGGCCAAACCAGAACCACCACTTGATAATCTAATAAATGAGAAATGTGAGATATTGATCAACATCTACCCCTCTTTCCTATCACATTATGGTTTTCTACCTATGGACAGTCAAAGGACATATTGAAAATGTAATTGTACTGTAAAGAGGTAATTATAAAAAGCACACAGCAAGACCCATTTCCACTGTAAAACCAATATTCTGGATAATAGGCACAAGAGTCTGCCAAGGAAAGTCTACTTCTACCGCTAGCTCTTACGGCTGATATTCAAGAGATCTGAAATATAAATGACCATCAACATCATCTTCAAACATGGTGAAAGTTGAGGGCAGTCTACATCAGGGGATACAAGTTAAAGACTGTTGATTTATATTGGTGTAAGTGAAAGAAAATCTTGCTTCATGTTTTGCTTTAGGGGTTTATGTTAATTTTAGGGGAGTGGAACACAGAATTTCTCATTTTCTGCTCCTTAAACTTTCTCTCCTAGAAAACAGAATGCAGAAGCCTAAGACAACAGTGTGACTAACTCCATTTTTGTTTGCTTACCTCTGAATAGAGAGGTGGAGGCAAAAAACGAAACTCCTGGATGTATGCAAATAATGGTCCTTGAAGAGCCCTCTCAAAATCATCACAAGCAGCTATGGGTACAAGGCTGGACTGCCTTTGCTCCTCTGTGACCACTTCTGCATAGCTAGGAGGTGCTGTAGGAAAAAGGTACACGCAGTTCGAACGACAGTTCTTATGCATGTCAAAATATATAACATGACAAATATTAAACTTCATAATTTGCACTAGGTAGTTAAAAATGCTTAGTGACAAATGTTTTAGATTTTCTTGTGTGCCGTAAGAGGCTATGCTATTTAACGTAAATCTAAGAAAATAAGTTTACAATAAGACAGGTTGAAGATTTTCACCTGCTTTTGCTAGATGGTCTCCCTGAAATCCAAACAGGAGACCCCACCTTTTCTGTAGGAGGAGGATAACCTCACATTCCTCTGGATCCCATTAGAGCAGTGGTTTTCAAACTTTTTTTCTCAGGACCCCATTGGAAAAAAAAAAAAAAATCAATTTATGCCCATGACCCAACAATTACAACTTTAAGCAATGCATTTCAGTCTTTTAACAGCGGCAGCAGGAGTGCCGCGACCTAGTGCCTGAGGGTCTGTGACCCAGTACTGGGTCCTGGACCTAAGTTTGAAAACCACTGCATTAAAGGACTTTTGGTGACTTGGGATTCATATAGGAAGCTTGGCTAAAGACTAGGTAGACCACAGAAGGGAATGGGGAAGCACATTGTTTCTCCCTCCAGTCATGTAGAGAATCCCCAACATAAAGCATCTGTTACCAGGGATCCTGGGGCCACAGTGAGACCTCAGTAGCACAGATGCAGTGGACAATGCTGCCAGTAAGGTGGCCCTGTCCTTCCATACATCCTGTGCACTGATTCTATGTGGCCTGCTAGATGTTGGGGAAGATGAGCTCCTCACTCCCTTTCTGATGCAGGGAGGGAAAAGGGAAACCCTACTCTCATGATAGAATGATGTGTGTGTGTGTGTGTGGGGGGGAAATAGGGAGTTGGTTCTCAACAAATGGGGGAAACCCTGAGGTGATGTTCTTCTGCCCTGTGGGTTTTACTGAGAGAGGAGATGATCTGGGTCTTAGTAAATCATGGTAGACATCAACAGAAGAGTAAATTCTTTGGAATTTGTATTGTCAAATTACCTTCAGGTCTTTCAGGCAGAGTCAGACCAAGCCAGTTCATATTCATGCTACACTGGCTGCTTACACTTGATGTTCTGCTGCCAAATGGATGTAGAGGAATAGTACCAATGACAAGTGGTAAATTAAGGAATAAATCCATTGCTCCAGGAATATCAACATAGACCTAAAAAGTGAGAGACAAAAGGCCATGATTAAATGCAAAAAAAGAGATTCTCTTTGTGTGTGTGTTTTTTTTAATGAACCTTTGACTGGTTTAGTGAGCTAAATTCTGTTCTAAGATCAACATGGGTCTCACTCCCTCCTTCCCCCTTTAGTTCAATCCCAATAACTGCTTAGCGCCCAGAAGTCCGAACAAAAAAAATGGAAACTAAGGAGTCTCATTTTCTCTCAGCATCAGAGAGCCCAGCTGCACAAGTCTTCCGCTTACACTGCTTAGCTGACAAACAAATATTTTAAGGTCTCCCATGGTTCAAACCATATACCCTTAGTAAATTTCCTGCTGTGTTGTGCATTTGGAACTTAAAACTATTCCTTATAATGCCGTAAGGATTATTGCTGAAGATACATTAGTTTCATAGCCCATTAGCCAAAAATACTCAAGTTTGAAACACACTTGTGTGTGTGTATCTCCATGGAGATTATTCATGTTTTGAGACAATCGGAACATTTTCCTTACCATGAGTGAGTATTCCACACGGATTATACTACAGTCAAGGATCGAGGGAGAAACTGGTGGAATTTTCAAGAGTTTGCCATTCCAGGTCTCCGTTTTCCCAGATGACAAGGATTCTCCACGCAAGTTGGCAACAAGCTGTTTTACTTCCTTCATTTTCCCTTTGGCATAGAATGCCTGTGTTTGGTAAATGGCTGCCTTTGGCACCACCATGCGGGAAGAGCAATTTTCAATCTCAGCGAAGATCTGAATTGATTCACCTAGAACGAAACAGGATTTCATATTGTCCTTATTATACTGCACAGCAACATAAACGTTTTCAGCAAACATGGTTACAACGGGCCAGATGCTGCCAATGGGCCAGTTAATGAATTTAATGGCAAAACACCCATTAATTTCAACAGAAACAGGATTATGCACAATTTGAGCAGCTATAACAAAAGGTGTAGGTTTAAGAGAGGAAGATGTATTATAACAACTTGAAGACAGTTACCACTGGGTCTGTTTTGATTAACAGCATACTCACAAGTACTTATTATTTACATAAGACCATGCATGTAAAGGGTATTGTTTTAAAAAGAAAATAATTAATTTGTTCTGCTACATACCTGGGGTGTAGCCCTTCCTTTCAATTTTGGCACTTAAGGATATTGGGCCTGAGGTACAAAACCAGCAACAAAGAGTCTTTTCTTTTGTGCCTGCTTGGGGTGACTGCAAAAGAAAAACAATAGATACCCGTGGTTAAATTTAGGTTCAATGCAGAAGAGAAGTAGCTCTACAGATTTTTTTTTTTTTTTTTAAATCAACAGAGAAATAAAGGAGTTCAAAAGTCAAATTCTGCTGCTCGTTTTACTCCTGAAAATAGTCCTGTTCACCTCAAAGGCATTAAGCAAAGCAAGAAGTTTTGTCCTAATATCCAAAACTATCAGTGGTAACTGACTAGAGAGCCACGCAAGTCATGCTTACCATCAATTTGGACTTAATCTAAATTAGAAAATACTATATGCGTGATAGTGGCTTTTTGGCCCCTGTATCTGCAAATATACTGTCAGTATAGCCAGGGTCGAATTCGCACCTGAGTCACCCCTAGGCACAGAATTTTCAGCCTTCTTCACCCCCCACTCTCCTAGCTGACATTCATATTTTCCACTGGAGCAGGGGGTGGGGGCAGCTCCAGGTGTGGGGAGAGGAGCTGGGACCATCTGCTTGGCGAGCTTCTGGTAGGAGGAATATGCTCATGCCTGGGCTCTGGCTTCTGGCCGAATTAGGGGAACAGGGCCTCAGGGAGAAGAGGAGGAATTGGACAGGGGGCTCAGCCTTAGCCCCATTGTACCTTGGTACAATGGGGCAAAGGGGGACAGGGACCCTGGCAGGGCATAGGGGCAGGGTGGGCAGGGCTCTGCCCTGCCCTTTGGGGGGGGGCACGCCAGGCTGTGGCTGTGCCAGCCACCCTGGCAGGGAGAACAGCAGTGCCATGGGAGGGAAGAGAACCAGGGTTCCAATCACTTATGAAGGGCCCCAATTGGGTAATCTGCCACTGTATAGGCACCACTATAATGCCAGCACACCCGGCACACGCCTACTGTGCCTTAATTAGTATAGCTTTCCATATAATTATCTGTAATTAAAACATCTTCCCACATTTTCCACTTTAAAAATAAATAAATCAATAAAACAAGCTCTGACTACTTGAATCTTGACTATTAACATTTCCTTCCTTCCAGAAGGATCCTTCTGCCAATCCCATCTAAATCAATGGGATTTCTGTTGTTGCTTTACATGAGATCAGGGTTAAAGGCCTGATCCAAAGCCCACTGAATTCAATGACAATCTTTTCACTGTTTTCAGTGGGGTCTGGATGAAGCCCTGGGTCACCTACGAAATTTTAAAACTTTTCATCCATACACAAAAGAAACCTATTTCAATGGACTTTATTTTAATTTATTTTTTGATTTACATTGTTATTTGAGCAAAAATAGAAAGGGACCAGATTGAAATGAAAGCACCTCACAAAGAACATCTAAATGCAATATTAAAATGGTTTAGTAAAATAAAATTTAAAGAAAATATTCTACAGAATTGTGATAATTTCTCCCCATTGTAGACAATACCCATATTGAAGTTATGAATAATGCACTATAGTACAATTTTACTTTGCATTTTTAAGTTAGCAGTCTATTGTTGAGTCACAGAAGTTACACTGCTTCTTAGGAAACTAAATTATTCTTTTATTAAATAATCAAAGAACAGTTAATAAAACTTTCTCTTGAAAAAGATGTCATACTTTATCATGTAATCAGTTCACAGCTGAATTTAAATGCAGATAATTTAAAAATAAGCAACTCCAAGTACTCAATGTTGGCTTTCAAAATTTCAGCCGAGTTGCTCAAATGCCATATTTAAAGAATAGTTGCAGTTCAATGAGCAGATAATTAGTAAAAATTGAAGATTTTGATGTTGTTTCAATGATACTTTTTTGTATGCCAAAAAACAAACAATTCTTAATTCTGTCAGTTCTTACCAGTAACGAAGGAGTGTTGATATCTATATGTTCAAAGACTGTAAATTCCTTCTTTAATTTTACTGGTAAAAGCCAAGGCCTGTGCAATTCGGCTTTCACCCAATAGCGCACACTGCCATGTCTGCCTTCGAATGAGGTAGCAAGTGGTCTGTGCAGGACACAAAGGTCAAAATTGAGTAAGTCTTTATCCCCTCTTTCTAATAGTTACACAATTGATCAGAGTAAGAATCAATAAATTGTACTGTATTGTTTATGCTGCATAATATTTAGGCATAACTTATTTGCAAAGTTTTCATGTTTCAAAAGGGATTAAGTTTGGGAGAAAAAATCTCTGTAGTTTAATTGAAATTCATCATAGAGTAGGTATCTTGAAATTTTCATTATTACTATAGGAATTTTGCTAGAACATGCCATTAAGATACACATTTCCTTTAAACATACAAGAGGCTACTTATAAATTTGGAACACAGGAAAACAAAGTTCTAGAACAAAGTAAGGCTAATGACTGTTGGTATTTTGTAGATTAACTACTGTGAGTACAGTTTAATTGTGTCTATATTCCTGTCGTGTCTGATTTTCTTCCTTAACCAGTTTAACCTCTTGTTCTTCTTGTTGACTTGTTAGCTCAAGACAGCCTCACTTAGATATTCCAAACAGTATATATATAATTTATTTGCTTCAGATCTTTGTGTATTTTAAATGACACTACCTTAAGGTATCTTTAAAAAAAACAAAAACCAGCAGCCCTTCTGTGTTTGGAATGCTCACTGAAGACCCTGAGAATTCCCTCTATGAAAAAGCTACATGACCAACTCCTACTTTCCTCTAACATTATAAATAACTAAGAACCTCAAAATTTGTAGTATTCGGATTTCCTGAACTGTACTTCTGCACTTCTATATTCTAGAGTTTCAGCCAGAAAAGAAGAATTAAATACAGCTCACTGTCCTTATGCAGTTCTAGAATAATTTCTTTCAACCTAGTTTGACACTTCTATTTGAACGTCTGAGAAATGTGCTTGCTTTTCCTCAATGCTCTTAAAATCCAGATTGAAGAAACTCCAGTTTCTATAACATTTTTTAGCACCAGGCCAGTGAGTTTGCACCATTTATTAGTATTTCCATTCTAGCTTTATAGCCTCCATTTCTCCATACTAAGTTACTTTTCAGGCTTTTATCATCAGTTTTCTTCCTAAAGAAATTTAAGATAAGCTAACTTCCTGGTCGTGTTTAAGTTATTAACACAGAAAAAACAAACAACAACCCTGAATGTTTTGACCAATCCTTCTAATATTTTGCTTGTCTTTTCCTTTCATCTCAAACTCCTATCTCTCTTAAATACAGTAATATTGATTTTGATGTTCAAATCTACAACTCAAGTTATTCAACCTTTAACATGTTTACTTCTTGATCAGTTTCCTGAAGTCTAGTTCCAATTACAGCACGGAAAGCCTCTCTTTTGCAAAATGAGAACACCATTTTGTGAACACACAAGGAAATTCTGTATAATACAGTTTGACACAGATTGGAGCCGAAAAAGCATACTGACTATTGGTAAATCTGAACACCAAGCTGGTCTCTAGAATTCCCACATAGATTAACCTTTTAAAATGTGCTTCTAGTAATGTCTATTGGAAACTCTACAATATCACATTAGTCCAACTGAGACATCCTGACACATGCTAAGCATCTGCAACTTCCATCAAAGCCAATGGGAAATGCACGTGCTCAGCATTTCTAATAATCAGACATTTTATTGGCTTTACCATGGAATTTAGGATTATCCCAATTTACATTATTTCTATCAATGACTTCCATACTTTCATTTTATATAGAAAGTCTCCTTTTATCCGCTTCTATTCTGCCTGATCTTTTACTTAGTATCTATGATATTTGAGTTAAACCCATGATGAAGTCTCCTGTGTATAAAATAATTTCAGATCTTCTATCTTCATATTTGCATTTATGTACATCTTAGCCATTTTCTAAGAGCAAGCAACCCATTTCTTTATGTCCTGATTACATTTTATGCCAGCATATTAACATTCCCTGACCTAATACTGCTTCCTTGCTATCCGTTTAGCTGCTTCTTTCTAGCCTGCTTTCTGTATAACCACTCTCTTGGCGTATGCATGTCCCTTTGTCCCCATTTATTAGTCTAAACTCTCAGAGTGGTCTATCCCCCATCTGTTCAGATGTACTGCACTCAGACACATCTGTTCCAAAATAAGCCTGAACAGATTAGTATTACATTCTCTTCTCGTCACTAACTCTCCTTAGCTACATGGCTCTAGTAAAATCTGGATTCAGCAAGAAATGATTCCAGCAACTCTGAAGGGTCCAGTAGTCAATTAATTCTTTTATCCTCCATATAGTGAGTAAAACATTGCATGAGATGACCAAGTGACACACATTACATTTGCAACAGGTCACAGAAGGGAATGATTGCTGCCCTTTAATCAATTATCCCTAACTTTCAAAATGTTGCCTTTTGCAATAAAAGCAACCTCTTTAATAGTTTAATAGGACTGTGTCCTTGTGCATGTTTTAATGCAATCCCTACCACCATTGAAAAGGGTTTTATTTTTGTTTTTTTTCAGCTAGAATGTTTCACATACGAAGTACATATTTCAACATGATTTCAGACAACATTGGGACTATATTTTATACTTACGTCTGTGGAAGCTCAAAGCTGAATGCATATTCATGCCTTCCTGAATGAATAGTGTTGAGGCCTTCTTCAGAATTGTCATCATCTAAGAGGGAAAAACCCAATATGCTATTCCACCTGTGAACATTTTACATACCACAATAGATTACATAGGTTTCATGCTTGTATTGTGAGGGATTAACATACTTGTTACAAATCTAAACTATTAAGAAAATTTTTATGTGTTAGTAAGAAACACCACTAGTCTATTTGGATTCACTTGCCAATTTATGTAAAACAAAAAATGTTAAACATAGGCCACATGTTTAGAATCTATTTGCATAAAATCACACGTTAACCATTTCAATCTAAAAGAGTCTTGATGTGAACATAGGCATGATTACTAATACAGTTCCAGCATCCATTTAAACAGATTACAAAATTACAATGGGAATCATTTTTCAATAGAATTTCTAGGTGTCTTAAATGAAATAGCTTAATGTTATTCAAAAAACATTAATAGCTTAATATTATTTATTAAGGTGAGGTCCCTTCCAACCCTATTATTATTCTATGAAAAAGTAACTCCATATTACCCTGAATATGGAGTCTGCTGCAGACTAAATTTAGCAATTCATCTTTTATTTCCTCCTTGGCAACAGACCTCAGAAATAAGACCCCTCCCCCCCCCATTCTGTGAAACCAGATTTGGAAAGTACCAGCAAAATCAGTGAGCGTGGAAGGTGTCTAGCTGCAAAATAATCAGCATTGTTTTAAACTAACCCATCTAAAGTGTTACACTTTACTCAAGTACCCAGGGTGGATCAGTTTTCTTCTAGTTCCAGGAAACAAGTTGATCTTCCTCATTCTTATCCATGATTCCATCATGTTACTCTGAAAGCCCTAACAAATTGTGTTTTATTGTGAACCATAAGGCTTGAGAAGCATTGATTCTTCTCAAAATCGTAAAATTTGGCTATGTTAAATATAAATACCTCATTGCCAATGGGCTACAACAGTAATTCAAATTGAGTGGGTTGATGTGCATATATATACTGGCCATTGCCAGACTGAAAGCTTTCCAACCCCACCCCAAAAAGGGGGGGGGGAAGGCTGGGGGCAGAGAAAGGCATGGAAGAGGTTCTTTTAGGTGTGCTACATCTGTGACTCATGTTAACTTTTGATGAGGTGCAAAGCAGGCATGGCATCTACCGGATCAGATCGTCTTTAAATCTACTAAGGGAGATTTATGCCCACCTCCAGCACGCGAGGTCACAAAACTGCATCCACGGCAGAGCCATTTGAGTCTTTTATCCTTTCCTATTTCGTAATCATTTCCTGGCACTGAAAGTTTCTCTCCCTCTCCTCCTTTCTGCCAGCTCAGCAGCCCCACTCTGTCTCAGCCAGCAGCCGAACGGTGGTAAACAAGTGCTGAGCTGTCAATCACAGACCAGCCTAGAGCAGGAGAGGACCGGCCTAAACCGGCGCGAGCAGCTCCCCAGCCAGCCAGCCGCTCATATACATACAGTATACATTACACCACCGCGTTTGCTGCTGCTCAGCAGCTCCCCCACGCACGCAACCCAACTCGACAGGAGCCGCCCCTCCTTCTGCCTAGCCGAGC
Organism: Pelusios castaneus; assembly: GCA_007922175.1. Taxonomy (NCBI): domain Eukaryota; kingdom Metazoa; phylum Chordata; order Testudines; family Pelomedusidae; genus Pelusios; species Pelusios castaneus. The sequence continues at coordinate 7,906,138 of ML685830.1, forward strand.
TTCCGCTCCGAGTCGGCCGCATGGCTCCCTGCCTGCAGGGCACCCACCCAGCCGCGGGAGCCAAACCCCGCCCGGGACCCAAATCCGAGCCCAACGCGCGGGGGGCCGGGCTCGTTGCTAAAGCGCAGCGGCGTCGCTCGGCCCCTGGAGCCCGCTTCTCGCCGCTGACCCCACCTATGGCCTGGGTCGCTGGGCAGCGGCTCGCTCGCTTTAGTAGCGCAGAGCGGGTCTAACCTAAGGGGCCGCCGCCGAGTTTCCTTCCTCCCGTCCCTCTGCCAGGACAACTGTGCATGGGCTGCGGGGGAGGGCCCGATCCTGCTCCCGCGGTAGAGCCTCTTGGTTCAGAGGGCGGCAGGATCAGGCCCTATCTGCTCATGCTGCAGCTCCTGGCAGAGCTGGGCTGGCGGGCTGCGCAGGGTGGGAAGAGGGGGCCAGGGAGGATCGGGTCCCGGGGGCGGGCAGGAGCGAGCAGCAACCCAGGTCACCAGTGACAGCAGCTCGGAGGAAGTGGAACCTGCTTCTCGCCGCCCCCGCTGCACTGTCCCGCTCCCTTCCCTCCAATTAGCGGCTGGCATCGCCTTAGCAACAGGCTAACAAACCTCACTAGGCCAATGACTGAGTGAGCTCTGGGCGTGGTCTCTGTTACCAGGCTCAGGCGGCGAGGTGCTGCCGGCAGCCAGAGCTAGCTAACTCATTGAAACTCCCCATTCAGCGCACTGCCATGCATTCCCTGGCCATACTGCAGATGGAGGAGATGGCTGAGCTGCACCCAGTGCAAGTGAATGCACAAGTCACCGGCGTTTCTGCACCACACACTGCGCTTATTTACAAGTGTTTTTTATTTGCAAGTTTCGGACCTACTCCTTCCCCTACAAGCTTTCATCTCCTACGTCCCATCCAACCAGCCATAAGGGAATGCTACTGCTGAAAACACCTGAGATACGTACTCACACTTGCAAAATCTTTTTTTTTGCAAGCCACGGGAAACCTGTTTTACTAGTAATCATAGACCCTGCTCTGAAGCATGCATGCCTTTTTGCACCTTTGATTTATCCGGCGATTGTAAATAATGGAGAAGACAAATGCACTTTGCATGGGTGAAATACCTGCACGACAGGAAATTAAAGAGCTTTTTAGTAGCCGTATGCCTCCCATACTTGAGACATAATTTAGTTGCCTCCACCATTATAACCGAAACCTCTTCCGTGACCGTGCAAAATGTTTGATCTACGGTAAGTGCAACATAACAGTACTTAACGTCTTTAGTGATATTCATTTCTTAGGCAAGGATGAGAGAAATATCCTACTCATGCACTCATTTCTGCAGTAAGAGAGCAGCCGAAAATTACATAAACACTTTAAACATTTTCTTGTGCTAGGAATTAAGTCATCGCTATCACCTGACGCGTGCAAACCAATCTGCTGAGAGGAGAATGAGCAGCACCCCCTCCCTCTCCCTAGTACTGGTCCCAAACAGGATTGAACCGCTTCTAACAAAGGGTGGAAACTTCAGAAAAACAAGCTTAGTCGCCTATACTTCCACAATGTAACGATTCAAACAATAGATGAACAATCCGAAGACCCATTCCTTTCTTGAAAATGCTTTTCTAAACTAAATCAGATCATTTTCCCCAGTACTTTTCGTTTTCATGGGGGCTGGCACAGTAGGTTTCATTGAATGCAGGTTCCAAAACTCCCTAACTTAGAAATGATGCTCTAATTATACAATAATGGACTCTAAATGGCCCTTCAGACTGACTTCTTTATAGCTGTCTCACTGACACATAGCGTATTAAAAATAATCAGGTAATTTACTAACTTTAAAGCAAAAGAAAGGAAAAAACCACACGTGGAGTGCCGACTGCATATGTCAAAATAAACCACATGGAATTCTTTATCTGCCAACAATTACCTATCCTTAAAGAGTTATCACATATATAACTTGAAAATTGGAAGGGTATCCATAAACGTCAAAGGTTGAATTCTAGGCATTAATTATATCTCAGTATTTATGAGAATACAAAAAAAAAAAAAAAAGCCCCAAACCCCCTATATCATTTACAGCTCTCATTGCTGATTCCAGTTTTCCTTGATCCAGTAAGGAAAAAAAACCCTGGTAATGTCTATCAGATCTATAGGACAAAAGTCTTTTTACATTAAAAAAAACCCCAAATACCCATACATTGGAAGTGCGTATGGAAGAAGCTCTGTTAATGGGCACCTAGTTGAAAAGTCTTGGTTATAGACACTTTGCAGCTGCAATACAGTTTTAACAGCAAATGTCTCTATAATCGAAATCTAAATGGCATTGGATTTTCACTTCCGTGTATGTTCTGGGTTTTAATAGCTGTATCTTACAAATGAACAGGTTTTGTAATAATCAAAAAGATGCAAAATACAAAGCTGTACCCTCTTGCATCCAAAATGACTGTATGTAATTTTGACTACTGTAATAAACTGACTTACCTCTTTCATGCCCAATTAAGATGTCTTTATGGTTGAAATATTCTACTTCTTCGGTGTAATTCTGTGTATAGGCAGTGTTGGATCCAGCATTTCTTGATTCTGTCCAGCGTACTTTTGCATGTCCTCTTGCATGAATTTTAAGAGATTTTACTCTAATTTCCCCAGTAACTTCTAAATTGACCCTTCCTGAGACGGTGTCCCCACTAGAATACACGGGGACATTGCTGTCATTGAGACAGTCAAAGCTTATTGTCAAACTCTTCACCTTCCCCAGCACCATGTTTTATAACAAAGTCTATAAAAATATATTGTAAGAAAAAGTCAAGATCTCATTGAAATGTGATCTTCACTTTACACTGATCAATGCTTCTGCCGTGCAAAAAGCTTGCAGGCAGGATCAGTGTATTCTCTATAAACACTTCATTGGGATTGCTAAAAACTAACAGCACTAGATGCGCTGGCTGCTCACAGAAACTGCTCAGCTCTCTGGTCTTGTATAAAGACGAACTGGCTGCAGCCTGCCAGCTCACTTTAAGACCAGCTTTGTGAAAAACAAGCGGAGTGCGCATGCGCGAGCTGCCGCTTCCCTTCCCTTCTCTTCTCTTCTGTCTTTGCTACAGTAGGTGGCAGAGAAACCGGCCTGCTGCTGTGAAACGGAGCTAGGGTCCTCTCCATTGTGTGTTTCCACTGGTGCGTTCAGCACCCTAAACTCTTTAACCAAGCCCTGCAGATTAGTACCATCTAATCTCTAATAGCAGGCGTGCAGAATTATACTACAGCAGTGAGGATGGGGGGAGACAGCCAGAGCTTCAAACAGCTGTTTAAGGATACAGCTACAAACCCGAATCTCCTAAAGCATTTGCTTCTGGGTAGTGCTGGAATGGGGGTGAGGGAGTTTGGAGGGAAATAGAGTAAGACACATATTGGAGAGTCTGGGGGATCCTTCATTCCAGAGAGGAGATTTTTGCTAGTTAATTTAATTCCCTACATCTGGTGTATTTCAGAAGGCAAAATATTTGCTCTTCAAAATATCTCAATGAGCCAGGAATAAAAGTCGATCTTGGCAGGAATGGTTTAGCGGGGAGGGGGGCTGGGATGAACACCAGCAGAGTCAGCAAAATCCCTCTTTCATTTCTCCCATGATTCAATTCAATCCAGACCTTGAAACCAAGAGAGGCACCCCACATAATCTCAACCCATTCCCTTGGAGAGTCTCTGACATTACCTGCAGTTGAAAAAAAAAAAGTTGATACCTAAGAGGAAAAGGCAACAAGATCTTTAAGCGGCAATGCTTCTCTCTCATACATGATTAGGTCAATTGTAGACAACACCTACAATTTTTATTCAGATTGTTTCCACTTCTGTGTCCTGTGCCACCTGTAGGAGTACACCCACGTTTAAACAAAATGGCAAAAACCTTCCAAAAGGGTTTGTCATGAGTTTATGTATCAGAAAGATTTTTTTAAAAGTAAAAATTGCATGAGAATTGGTGCAACTTTATACAGATGAAAGAACAGAAAATTTAAAATTCTGACTTCTGAAATTAAGCAAGGTTTTTCAAAATATCCTGCATGGAGTCAAAAGATATAGCACATTCATGTTCTAAAAGCCTTTTTAAAACAGCAATCAAACACAATCCTTAAGTGTACATTATTTATTGCATCTAAAAACATGGTTCAAAGCAACTTTTTAAACATCAAGCAAGGCGAAATTTCTATAGTCATATTTTAAAATGTAATTGTTATATAGTAACACAGTTGATTTTTGGTTTTGGAGGGCAGATATTGTCATTGTTTGTCCAAACTGCCCAGATTAAATTAAAGGCTATATTTCTTTTTTTTAAGTCCCTTGTTTATTGAAATAAGCATTTCCACATATATAATTGAAATGATTAATGTTAAATAGACTAATATGTGTTGACTATTATATTGCTCTGGCTCTGTGAATTATGTATCTAAAATAAAGTTCAGAGAAACAGCTTTGCTTTGTTGCATTGTACCTACATTATTTTCTCAATTTCACATTTTCCTTTGGTCGACACCTGGTGGAAACTCTCATGCTTTTTTGTCTGGGTGACTTTCTGCTATTTCCTTTCACTGTCTCTTAATACATCTTATGTTTCTGCACCATCTTGTGGTAAATAGGGGGAATGTACGCAGCCACTTTGCAAAGGAAGCAACAGTATTTCATCCCTTTCCTGACACTGCGTGGTATTGTTCCACTGATTCAAGTATGAGTTTACAGAATCCCTTTCATGTGCAGATCTTCCCTCTATCAGGTAGAAGGGAGATGATCAATCAATCTAGATATGTTCCCCTCCTTTAGTTCTCAGTGTCCCATTTATGGATCTTAGATCTATTCTGGAGCAATAGCTGAAGAATGGTTGGGCTATGTATGTATCATCTCACCTTGATGCTCCTGCTCCTGAGATCAGGCAGAAAAGTTCTACAACCTGAACTATGTTGTCTTTTTTACTGTGGTGTCCCTCCAGGGATTCTGGAGATAATCATTGCCTTTTAGCTGGACCCCGTGGCACTAACCTCATCTGGGATCTGTCAGGTTTGAGGGCAGGCCTAGTGGCTCGTCCATGGGGGAACTCCAGCTAGGCCAATGGAATGACGCTTATGGAGATTTCCTCCTGCAGAAGCTCTTCTTGTGGTTTTTTTCCCCCCTACATGAGAAAGGAATGATTCAGTCCACAGTAATTTTTTTTGACCAAATAGCATTTGCTATCCTATTATTTTATTTTTGACTGTATTTTCCCTCAGTAATGATGTGTTTTGTATGTATACTAGCTTGGCTCTTTCGAGAATAATCACATGTCCTTTTAGATGTTGGAGTGACACCAAGTACCACCAACTGCAAATGCAGCCCCCAAACATCACAGCCCTCTCATGCCCACCGTAAAGTGGGACATGCTGGGGGTACAAGGGCTAAGCGCCATGGCTATTCTGGGCTCTTAAGCAACTTGTAGGTCAAAGAGAGGCTGCTGTAAGTTAGAGCAGCCTCTAAGGCTGCAGTCAGAATTCAAGCCTTTCAAGCTGCTCCTGCCGTACAGGACTGAGTCTACTGAAATTAATGGAACATACAGACAGCCAAAGCATTCAGGATCAGGTTCAGATTGAATCTCTGAAACTTTCAGATTTCCATGCGCAGCACTGTTGGTGTTTGGGTTTTCAACATTGCAGAATAAAATTTCAATTTAACAAAACATTTCCCCTTTTCAAGTTTTAAAGAGAATTGTAGGGCCCAGGCGTCCTGGTTAACCTGAAATGGGTCACTTTTCAGAGCCAGTCCTAAATTCCTGTTCTGGCTTGCTCAAACAAGGCTTATTTTCAGTTTCAGTCTAGTCATGGAACATAGGGTGTGTCTCTACTGCGATCCAAGGTGATTGCAGCTTTCCTCATGCTAAAATGGCTAAAATAGCAGTGTAGATATTGTGGTGTGGGCTTCAGTACATGCTAGCAATATGAGATACCTAGGGTCCCTGGCATGCTTATACAGCCAGTGCTGTCGCATCTACACTGCTATTTATAGCTGTGTTAGTATGTCTGCTCTAGTTGCAGTCACACCATAGATTGCAGTGGAGACATACCCACATACTCCAGTTCCTTCTGGTCTGGAATGAGCCATAGGGGGCCTGATTCAGGCAACAGCCACCCCTGAAACTCCATTAGCCCCTGCCACCAACAGCTCAGCAGAAACGAGAATGCCTGATGCACAGTGAAACAACAGAGTTCTGTGGCACTTTTAAAGACTAACAGATTTATTTATCGCATGAGCTTTCATGGGAGAAAAAATCCCACTTCGCCAGACACTTTGTAGATGGGAAACTTACAGAATGGAGGAAATTAAATGCAGGGGAGTGTATGACATTGGAGCAGGTCAGGTTGTAACAGTAAATCAAAATAGGTGTTAGGATTCAAACACTGGGGAACATCACAGAGAGGAAGGTGAGGTCAAATCACCTGTTGTAATGAGAGAAAAATCCATAGTCCCTGTTTAACCCCAAGGCAACTGAGTCGAATTTGCATATAAATTTGAGTTCTGCAGTTTCTCTTTGAAGCTGTGATTTGTTATTCATCTGTTTCAGCACAGCTATTAGCAAGTCATCAATGGAGTGAGCAGAGATATAGAAGTGTTCCCCTATTGGTTTTTTAGTGTTGCGATTTCTGATGTCAGATTTGTGTACATTTATTCTTTTGTGCAGAGACTGTCCTGTTTGTCCAATATATAAGGCAGAGGGCATTTCCGGCACATGATGGCATAAATCACATTGGTGGATGAGTAGGTGAATGAGCCCTTGATGGAGTAGGTGGCTTGATCTGGTCCTGTGACGGTGTCTTCAGTGTAGATATGATGGCAAAGTTGCAAGCGTGGTCTGTTGCAGGGATATGTTCCTGCTTTAATGTTTCTGTTGTTTGATCTGTAGTTGCTGGTGAGTATCCAATTAAGGTTGGGGGGCTGTCTGTAAGCAAGGAGAGGTCTGTCTCCCAAGGCTTGAGAGAGAGGGATCATCTTGTAGATCTTTGATGATGTGCTGTAGAGGTCTGACTTGGGGGTTGTAGGTGGTGACCAATGGCGTTCTCTTGTTTTTTTTCTTGGGCTTTTCCAGTAGTAGTTGACTTCTGGGTACCTGTCTGGCTCTGTCAATCTGTTTCTTCACTTCTGCGGGTGGGTACTGTAGTTTTAAGAATGCTTGACAGAGATCCTGAAGGTGTCTGTCTCTGTCTAAAGGACTGGAGCAAATGCAGTTATATCTTAGGGCTTGACTGTAGACAATGGATTGTGTGGTGTGTCTTGGATGAAAGCTCGAGGGATGTAAGTAACTATAGCGATCAGTAGGTTTTCAGTATAGGGTGGTCTCCACAGACTTCCAAGCCTGGACCAGTGACCCTCCTCCCTCATCTTCGCCACCCAGCAACTTATTCACTTGTCTCTTCTCCATTCCCTTAGCACCTTGACTCCACCCTCTGCTTCTTCCAGCCTTCACACCCACTTCCTGAAGATTATAGGGTCTGTGGCTTGGGAGCAAGGACTCCTGTATCTGCTCCCACTGATAGTGGCAGGCACATTAACCTGTGAATTCAGTGTTACCAAGTCTGATAATTGTATCATGAGCAATACAGTACAGTTACCAATAACTCATCCAGTCCTGCCACAGACCAAGGATGCCCACAGTTCAAGGATGCCACACACCCAATTTGCTACTCACCCATACAGTTCTCACAACTCCATCCTGGGCTGCCACCTAATCCCACTGCCTGCCAGCTATTTAGCTTTTCTCCCAATTCATTAGCTGTCCATCTACTCTTCTTCCCACTCTGCTTCATCCTCACTCACTCCCTTCTCATTTGCCACTTATTAACCCCTTCTGCCTGTCTCCCACCAAAGATGCCACCCACCTTCCCATCCTGCCATTCACCCTCCCTACCTGCTTCTATCCAGACTTGAATTCACCCCCATCTACTACCTTACCTTTGTGAATACTATATATCATTTAAATGCATAACACTAAACAGATTAATAAATGCTGAGTCATTTTAATATATGCTTCATTTCAGCATATTTATGAAATGATGTTCAGACCAACAGCTTTGCTTTGTGATAGTGTGTGTGTGTGTGTGCGTGTGCACCTATACATATAAATAATCAATAAGTCATTCATATTTGCTCTTGATAGAAATTCTAATAGGTGTTTGTCCTTGAGATATTATGCTAATTTCTTCTGGGCTGTTGAAAATTTTAATGTTCTTCTGATAAATATGGTGATCTGCCTGTCCTATTATCTATAGTCTTCCTCCCACACACTTGTCTTCCAAACCTGCCATCAACAATCATTCCCTCTTGCCCTTTATAACCCAGAGTCCCAAATCCTTCTCCACGTAATTTCCACTAAAATACTCCACCATTCACCCACTTGTTTAGTGACATCTCTCATAACCGTCATTTCCTGGCTTCCTGACAGATGTTTCTGTTTTTAATTTTTTAACATCTGTTCATTTATCATGAAAACTTTTCTATTAAGATAGAATAGCTTCCACCCGTCCACTGAAAAAAATACTCAGTCTATCTGAATTTAAATTAGTTGACAGTGGGCAAAATTTTCTAAAGTGCCTAGGTGACAGGAATCTAAGTCCACCTGAGTTTCAGTGAGATATAGGCTCTTAATTCACTTACATACTTTTGAAAATTTTATCCAATGCCCTTTGAATTGTAAAGTCACAAGTGCTAGATGATCTCATTACTGGAAAATAGTGGGGTTTTTTTGTTTTTTTTTAATCTTGAACTCAAAGCATTGACTTTAAAAAATTGTATTGACACTGAAGTGGAATTAGTGTAATGACACTAAACCCTACTTGTTTTCATTTAAGTGGAGAATCAGCATCATAACAAGATTTGCAATGTAATTTAGGTACATAGTCTGTAACTATTTTTATATTTAAAATGGTTTTCTGTTTAAAAATATTTGTTTTTAGCATCTACAAATGCTAGTTACTTTTTTTCCCTAGGAATTTTCTTTTTCTTTTTCAAATGAAATCTTTTTAGTTGAATTTGAGTAAAAAATTAGTTTGGCATAAATCTTTAATGAGGACCTTTATAACTTTTACACACACACACACACACACACACACACACACACACACACACACACAAACCAAAAATACCATCATGCCCTAACCAGTTTGGATTTTAAAAAATGGACAAGAAAACCTCAGCTCACTCATACTGAATTTTAGTACACATGTCATTGCTTGCACAGAGCAGTAAAATGCCTTAATCTAGCTCTGTGAATAAGAGGATTGTTGGGTAGTGTTACTAACTAATATCAATTTCTGTGGTCTGGTATTTATTAGAATTATTTTTATTATTTAGGCAGATTATTAGAGCACTAATTTAACCATACATTCCTTTACTAAATCCAGAGGCTTAATTGTATTTATACAATTGCTCTAAGCAAGGCTAAAAAACCCCAGTAATAAGCAGTTCACTAGATCTAAACCAGTGGTTTCCAACCTTTTGGGCTCAAGGGCCAAAGATATAATTTTTGCAGCCCTGAAGGGCCACGAGTCTCTGTCAGCAGGCCCTCACTGCAGCCAGACAGCGGCTTATTCCTTGCTGATCTCTCTTCTCCCTGACTGCAGCTGGGAAACTGAACACTTCCTGTAGCCCTGTGCGCTCCATCTGGGTCCCTAGGCCGTGACTCCCATGTACAGCCAGGGGAACAGGAGATCAGTCCGCTCCTCCTTCTGGCTCCAGCAAGGACACCAGCAGCTAAGGATCCAGGCAGAGCTTTTTGCTCTCTGCTGGAGCCAGGCGAGAGGAGCACTGATCTTCCACCCCTTTGGCTGCAGCAAGAAGCCTGCACCGGTCTTTTAGCCCAATGGAAACGCACTTGCTTAGGTCCTTAGGCAGCAGCTCCCTTCTGCAGCCAGCAGGAGGAGAGCCAAGGGCCACTTTTGGCTCCAGGGCCACAGGGAACCACTGATCTAAACAGTAACAAAAGATTTATAAGCCTTTGATCAAGATATTTACAAACAGGCATAACCTAAGGGTATTTAGACCCATATTGGACAGCTCCAACTTGATAAGACAGGTAGTAGCAATGAATTATTATTTATTGGAATTATTATTATTTATGAAGAAATCTTTTGCCAATATAAGCTTCAACTACACTAGGAGTTGGTATAGGTGTGCCAGTATAGATAGCTATATCAGCAATCCCCTTTTAGTGTAGATAGGGCCTAAGGTAGGCAGGGCCCACATCGTGTAGGACTTCATAGATCTAATCCAATATCTTACTTTGCAGGTCACCGTGATATCCAGATGAGTCATTGCTGATGATGAGATAGAAAAGATGCCCAGAATTGTACTGATATAAATCAAAATTTGACTGATTGTAGCACAGTGAGTTTTTTATATTTTATATGATGGCTGTGCAAAGGGCAAAGAAAACTTTATTTACTTCCACCACAGGATTCTCAAAATTCTAATCAGCAAAAGAGTTCTAGATGGCAACCTGGTTAATGTGGCTTGTTTGCACTGTGTAACAGAGACGAGTATATCTCACTGTAGGGAATTTTCAAATTTTGTGTATGTGAAAGCTGGGATTCAGACTAAGTTGACTGTCTCCTCTGCTGGAGTTTCAGCCTGTGTTGCTCACTGAGTTGTGAGGGTGGTGGGGGAAACACGGACTATGATATGTGAGTTAGCTCTATACCCTTCTTTGTTGATGCAAGCCAGAAAGGAAGCACTGTGGTCATTATTGGAGTCATTTCCCTGCCAAATGGCAAGGATCCATCTTCTGTAAAGAAGCAATCAGGACCTTTGCTTATTAAACCACTTCCTGAAATTCCTCTATTTCTTTAATTTCCTCCTTTTTGGGAAGATTGTTTAGAATGTTATCGTTTGAGAATTGATATCTTGAGCCATTTTGATGCTGTTCTGTTTGATTTTAGTCTTCACTATAGTATAGACCTGGGTTGTCCAACCCAAGGCCCTGGAACCAGCAGCCTGGCAAAAGCTGCTATCTGGCCTGCTGGATGCAACAGCAGCCCCCATACATACACCCATCTGAAGCTGAGGAGCAGCCCCTCCCATCCAGCTCCCTGCCAGCAGGGAAGAGCCTCTTGTCTCCACTACAGTTCTGTGCACCGCCCTGCACTGCACCAGCCAGAACTCAGGAGCAGAAGTGGGTGTGGGAGATCAGCCACTTCTGAGTGGGAGGGACTACTACTGCAGCTGCATGCTGTGCAGCTTGTACAACTCCCCTCCCCTTTCTACCTGTGGGCCCCCTCCCCATCACATGCCAGCCAAGCCCAGCAGGAATACAGGCCAGTCCAGCACCTCTGGAGCCCGCATCCTGCAGCAATCCCAGGTGGCTGGGATGCTGCAGTGTGGCAGCTGCCTGCAAGAGCCTGGCTGGGGGAAACATCCTCCTCAATCCAGCCAGGCTAGTTCCTGGGGGCAGGTGCCTCGAGAACTAGAGCTCTCATTTCCCTCCTTCTCCCTTCTTCCCTCATCCTCTGCCCCCCCTCCCCCCCTGTTTCTAGACCAGGTCATTTGGGTACAAGTCTGGCAGCCAGCCTGGGACAGGGAGGGGAGGCCACTTCCCCCAGCCAATTCCCACGCAGGCAAGAGAGACAAGGGTTGGAAGTGGATCCCCGTCCACTCGCCCAGCCACCAGGGAGAGCTGCCAAATGGGCAGAGGGACATAGCAGGAGGACAGAGCCCATAAGGGGAGCAGGGAGTGGGAGAGCATGGCAGCCCTGGGCAATGGGGAGACACATGAGTCATATGACCAATCATGTGTCCTCTCTCCACCCCTCCTCCAAAACTCCTTATCCTGCCAGCACCCACCAACAAAAATAAAATTTGGCTCCGGTACTCCCTCTCCCCTTTAATCCCATGGCAGAAACACCCCTCCCTTCACCCCGCATCCGAAACTTACTCATGAGCCCTTGAGTGAGAAAATAATTTTAACGTAGCCACTCACACTAAAAGGTTGGAAACCCCTGGTATAGTGATTGCACTGACTATGTTGACTGATTATCACATTTGGAGATGGCCGAAGAACTGGTGTCAGTCTTTATGATCACCATATGGTTTTTACACTAGTCATTCATAAGCTGCTATTAAGCAGCCTCAAGCTCCTCTCTGAGAGGTCTCTGAGAAAGACAATCCAATAGTAAGGATGCTAGCCTAGGATTTAGGAGACTTGGGCTGAGATCCATGTTCTGCCATAGAATTCCACTGTGACCATGAGCAAGTCACTCAGGATCAAACCAATGAAAATTAGGTACCTAAATATCTGTGAGGATCTGGGCTTCAGTTTCTCTGTTCCTCATCTGTAAAGTGGGGATAACGGCACTTCCCTACCGCATACAGCTGTTGTGAGGATAAATCCATTAATAATTATGAGGCTTTCGGATACAGTGGTTATAAGGTGTATATAACTATGATATACCTTTGTAAATAATAGCATTGGGAAATTGCTTATGTGCTTTCATGTGTAGAGTTCTATAGGGTTTCATTCTGGCACAGTTTGGACCAAAATGCTTGCTCAAGCTATAACACTGTTTTGGTAGAAAGAAGAGAAAAGTGTTACAAGATATAGATATTTTGGAATCGGGTTGCATAATGTAGATAGGTTTCACTGACAACATAAAGAATCATAAAGGCTATGTCTACACTTGTAAAGTTAAGTCAACTTTGTTACGCTGACTTAACAAGGTCAACTTTAAGTTGACTTAAAGTCGACCTTGTTAAGTCGACTTGACAGAGTGTCTACACTTTAAGTCAACTTAAGTCAACCTTGTTAAGTCGACTTAACAGTAGACATAGCCATCCACACTGACTTTAAGTCGATTTAATAAGGTGGACTTAGCGCTGTTCCCCGTCCACACTGGCTTTAAGTCGACTTAAGAAGTCGACTTAAGGCTTAAATCGACCTTGAGAGGTGGTGTTATTAAGTTGACTTAAGCTGTTATTAAGTCAACTTAAGGAAGCACTTACGTTGACTTAAGAAATGCCCAGTGTGGACGCGACTTTGTGTAGGTCAAGTTAAGCGTCCTTAAGTCGACCTAAGTTGCCAGTGTAGATGCACCCAAAGAGCATAATGGCATAAATAGTTATAGAAAATGGCTCCTACATTCTCAACAGACTGAAAAAGTCAGGAATTTCTCAAAGGTCTTTATATATAAGCAGTTATATACCCTAGAAAAATGTTTTTGCTAATGAGACAAAATGTGCAAAAATTAAAGAATAAAATAAATAATTATTCTGCTTCTGTTTAGAAGATTGATATACCATGGGGTGCTGTTTCAGGAAGAAGGACTGCTAGGCAGAGACGGACTCCACCTATCCAGGAAGGGAAAGAGCATATTTGGAAGCAGACTGGCTAACCTGGTAAGGAAGGCTTTAAACTAGGTTCGAAGGGGGAAGGTGACCAAGGCCCACAGGTAAGTGAAACTGAGGGAAACCTGGGGGAAGGGATGGAACTTGGGGGATGCTGGGGCTGTAACAGCAGGAATAAAAGAGAGGGTAGTTGGAACTGGGGGGGTGGGGTCAAATAATTGTTTTTTATTTCCTGATGAAGTCATAATACCTCAGGCGAGTGGGGAAGGAGGACACCGGGAGAAATTGCAAGGGGGAAGATGCGACAGGAGGGAGAATCGACAGGGCAAAGTAGGGCAATGGGCCCGGTATCTTAGGTGCCTGTACACAAATGCGAGGAGCCTGGGAAACAAGCAGGAAGAATTGGTAGTACTGGCACAGACAAGGAACTATGATATAATTGGAATAACAGAAACGTGGTGGGATAACTTGCATGACTGGAGCACTGCCATGGATGGATATAAATTGTTCAGGAAGGACAGGCAGGGAAAAAGGGGGGGAGGAGTAGCGTTATATGTAAAAGAGCTGTATGACTGCTCGGAGCTCCACTATGAAAGTGGAAACAAGATGGTTGAAAGTTTGTGGGTTAAGTTTAGGGGAGAATGCAACAAGGGAGATGTTGTGGTGGGTGTCTGCTACAGACCGCCAGACCAGAAAGAGGAGGTGGATGAGGCGTTCTATGGACAACTAACAGAAGTTTCCAGATTGTCGCAGGCCATAGTTCTTATGGGGGACTTCAATTATCCTGATGTCTGCTGGGAAGATAATACAGCAGTGCACAGGCAATCCAGGATGTTTTTGGAGAATATTGAAGACAACTTCCTAGTACAAATGCTGGAGGAACCAACTAGGGGCCTTGCACCTCTAGACCTATTGCTCACAAACAGAGAAGAATTGATCAGGGAAGTAGAAGTAAATGGCAACCTGGGCAGCAGCGACCATGAGATGGTAGAGTTCAGGATCCTGATCAATGGAAGGAAGGAAAGAAGCAGAACACACACCCTGGACTTGAGAAAAGCAGATTTTGGCTCCCTTAGGGAGCTGATGGGCAGGGTCCCATGGGAAGCTGATCTGAAGGGGAAAGGTGTCCAAGACAGCTGGCTGTATTTTAAAGAAACCCTGTTAAAGGCACAGGAAGATAACATTCCGATGTGCAGAAAGAACAGCAAATGTGGACGGCGACCAGCGTGGCTTAGCAGGGAACTCTGCGGGGAGCTGAAACATAAAAGGGAAGCTTACAAGAAGTGGAAGCTTGGACAGATGACAAGGGAGGCGTATAAAGATATTGCTCGGGACTGCAGGGATCAAATCAGAAAGGCCAAAGGACAATTGGAGTTGCAGCTAGCAAGAGATGTGAAGGATAACAGAAAGGGGTTCTATAAGTATATCAGCAACAAGAAAAGGATCAGAGGTGGTGTAGGTCCCTTACTGAATGGGGCAGGCATCCTCGTGGAGGATGATGCGGAAAAGGCTGAAGTACTCAATGCTTTTTTTACTTCAGTCTTCACAGGGAGGGCCAGCTCCCAGGCTACTACACGGGGTAACGCGGACTGGAGAGAGGAGTGGCCCTCGGTGATGGAAAGTCAGGTTAGGGAACACTTAATGAAATTGGATGTGCACAAGTCCATGGGGCCGGATGAACTGCATCCGAGGGTGCTGAGGGAGTTGGGGGAAGTGATTGCAGAGCCGCTGGCCATTATCTTTGAGAACTCGTGGCGAATGGGGGTGGTCCCGGAGGATTGGAAAAAGGCAAATATAGTACCTATCTTTAAGAAAGGGAAAAAGGAGGATCCGGGGAACTACAGACCGGTCAGGCTCACCTCAATCCCTGGGAAAATCATGGAGCAGGTCCTCAAGGAATCCATCCTGAAACATTTGGAGGAAAATAGAGTGATCAGGAACAGTCAACATGGATTCACCAAGGGCAAATCGTGCCTGACCAACCTGATTTCCTTCTATGATGAGATGACTGGATTTGTGGATGCGGGAAGAGCCGTTGATGTGATATACCTTGACTTTAGCAAGGCTTTTGATACGGTTTCCCACAGCATTCTCGTTGGCAAGTTAAGGAAGTATGGGTTGGACGAGTGGACCGTAAGGTGGATCGAAAACTGGTTAGATCAACGGGCTCAGCGGGTAGGAATCAATGGCTCGATGTCTGGTTGGCAACCGGTAACGAGTGGAGTGCCCCAGGGGTCGGTCCTGGGGCCGGTTCTATTCAACATCTTCATTAATGATCTTGATGATGGAATAGACTGCGTGCTTAGTAAGTTTGCGGATGACACCAAGTTGGGGGGAATGGTAGATACTCTGGAGGGCAGGGACAGGATCCAGAGAGACTTGGACAAATTGGAACACTGGGCCGAAAGAAACCTCATGAGGTTCAACAAAGACAAGTGCAAAGTCCTGCACTTAGGACGGAAAAATCCCATGCACTGCTACAGGCTGGGGACCGATCAGCTAAGTAGCAGCGCTGTAGAAAAGGACCTGGGAGTTATGGTGGACGGGAAGATGAATATGAGCCAACAGTGTGCCCTTGTTGCCAAAAAGGCCAATGGCATATTAGGCTGCATCAGTAGGAGTATTGCCAGCAGATCGAGGGATGTGATAATTCCCCTCTATTCGACACTGGTCAGGCCGCATCTGGAGTACTGTGTCCAGTTTTGGGCTCCCCACTACAGAAAGGATGTGGACAAATTAGAAAGAGTCCAGCGGAGGGCAACAAAAATGATTAGGGGGCTGGGGCACATGACTTATGAGGAGAGACTGAAGGAAGTAGGCTTATTTAGTCTACAGAAGAGAAGACTGAGGGGAGATTTGATAGCAACCTTCAACTACTTGAAGGGTTGCTCCAAAGAGGAGGGAGCTAGGCTGTTCTCGAGGGTAACAGAGGACAGAACAAGGAGCAATGGTTTCAAATTACAGCTGGGGAGGTCAAGGTTGGATATTAGGAAAAACTTTCTCACTAGGAGGGTGGTGAAGCATTGGAATGGGCTATCTAGGGAGGTGGTAGAATCTTCATCTTTGGAGATTTTTAAGGCTCGGTTAGACAAAACCCTGGCTGGGATAATTTAGGGGGAGTGGTCCTGCTTTTTAGCAGGGGGTTGGACTAGATGACCTCGTGAGGTCCCTTTCAACCCTACTATTCTATGATTCTATGATTCTATACCTGAGTAAATAATTCATAACAAATAATTTATTTGATGAATGTACCTTTTTTTTTTCTGTTTGCAAATTATCTGCAAGCATATTTAGATATTTTCCAATTTATTTCTTATCCAAAAATATTTAGCCCTTAGACTCAACCTTGCAACACCTACCTTCTAGGTGTCCTGCTCTAGTGGAATCCAGTTCCCTGAGTTAGGGAACCAAACTCCCTTGCAATGTTGGGGAGACTTAGGCACTTAAGAATGGGATTCACAAAGGCCAACACATTGAGTTGAAAGCTGCCCATGCTAGCCAACAGAAAATGTTAAGGAGACTAAGCTGTGTCCCTCAGAGACCACTTAGGCACCTCATGTGAGGCACCCTTTTCCCTGTGGGATATATATGACTGTGAACCCTCTCCTGGGTTAGATGCCTAAACCAGGTCAGTTCTTTCTCATAAAAAAACAAAGAGGAACAAAGACTTGGATCTTCCACATCTCAGGTGACTGCCCTAACCTGTCGGCTATAGAGTCATTCTAAGTCTCTCAATAGCCCGTATCTATTAAGTATATCATAAAAGGCAGGCTTTAACAGGAGAAATTGAGAGAATTTCAATATAGAATATCCAGTAGCTCAGTGGTTGGGACATATAATGCGAAATGAGAAAGCTGAGTTCATATATCTGCACCATAGCAGATGGAGCAGGGATTTGAATCTAAGTCTCCTACATTCTGGCTGAGTTGTTTGAATGTGCGTATCAGATTGCACCTTGCAGGTGAGATAAGTGAGGGAACATCTAGTTTATGAAAGCTACATCAGAGTTTGGGAGAGAGCTAAGCTCCAGGCATCAGGATTTAGGTGGTTTTGTATGTGCCGACTGGCTGAAATTTAGGTGCCTAGGGAACTATACAAGCAGAAATGTATGTGCTTATGGACTTTAGGCACCTACAAAGTTAGGTGGCAATCAAAGGAGGCTTTGGGGAATCTAAATTTGTGACTTAGGTGCCTAAAGTGGCAGTGAGGTGCCTAAATCCATTTGTGGATCTAATCCTTGCTGAATAATTCCTTAGAATAATTCTAGTGTGAAGCTCATTCCTATTAAGCCTTTAAAAAAATAAAATTCAAGTTTTGCGATTGTTCATCTAAGCCACGTTGCATGTTTCCTTTTCCTAATTCGATAAAATAACTTAGAAACCCTCAATTTAGAAAAGCAGCTGAAACACATATTTACAGCTATTCTATTGAGCAAAGCTAAAGTTGGGGTCGACGTGACTTAAGCATGTGGTTAAACTTAAAAAATACATGCTTTGAGGGATAATGATAGATTGCTGAGTCAGGTCCACAATCAAGTTTCTGGTACTATGTTTGCAAAAAGTGAATTTTAAGTTTTCTTTCCATGAATATTCTCCAATATTTGTTTAAAATTTGCAATTTCAGTCAACATTCCTGCTAATAAATGAATTTTAAAAATATTCATAGCAAGTAAGCACAAGGCACACAATCTCCACAACCCTTGTTTGGAATATACAGTGTTAGTTTCAATTTGAGGCAACTATAATGTGTGAGTAAATGGCACATAGTATTTAAAAAGGAATTCTCAATACATTAAAAAGGGGCAAGGATGAATATGCCCTCAGGATTCAATACAAAGGCGTGAAACTTCACCTGCACTCAATAGACATTGGGAGTAGCTGAGTGGGGAGGTTACCTCAAAAGAACCATTTGTATCTTCTTGAACCTGGGGCTACTTTTGCATCTCACCTATCCTCAGCAAAGTTTTAGTCCTCCAAAAACTATGATGGTAGTGGTATATTTGGTATGCGTTTTTGGCTGGAAATCCCAATGAGTGTGGTAGCCTCTTGGGATCACTGCAAGCCAGTACATAGGTTGTAGAGCGAGCCAAGAGGGGGGCACTTTTTGCCTGGGCTAAACCTGGGGAGGGCCAGGCTACTGAGTGGGGAGAAAACTGAGAGGGGAAGAGGAGGGATGGGGTGGGGGAAATGTATCCCCTCTTCAGTTTAAGTGGCTCCCTAGATCCTGAACCAGCATAGTTTAAAGTTTCTGACATTAGTTGAAGGGCCAGAATCCCTGGCTGAGGGTCTGTGGAGTGAGTGAAAGAGAAAAAGATTTAAAAAGTTCTAATTGTGAAAATAGAGCAGTTGCTTTTCCTTCTCAGCACCTGTGTTTCTTTGAAGATTTGCTAGAATTCCTTATATAAGGACCGGAAGAAAGGCTGAATTATGAAATCTGGATGATCTCAGAGGGTGACTAAGCTGCAAGTTAAGAAATCCAAAAACTGTACTGAAGGCATTGCAGAGCCAGAGTATATTGTGTAACATCACTTAAAAAACCTGTTTCTCGGCTTTTCCTGGTGAGGCAGGACTTAGCCCCAGGATCCTTTCTCCTTCTCACTGCCTCTAAGAGCTGAGTCCTTCATTCTCTCTCACTGCTGCTGCTATCTTTTTTTCAGCTGTCATCTCTGGTCTTTTCTCCACAGGTCCTCTTTAATATTTTTCCCCTTTCTCCTGCTGCAGAAATCTTTCTGTGTTACCTGGCTGCATACGGATGTGTCGGTGCATAGTCTATGGTCCTTCTGCCCCTCATTCTATGCCGTTTCCCAACAAGCTGTAAAGGGAGACCAGATTTGTTATCAGAATTCAGTTGAAAAGATGTTCACATTTCAAAACATCTGTTGCAACATAGTTTTAAATGGGTTTGTGGAATGTATTTTTCTCTCCACTCCTTTTATCTGGTTCACCAGAGGGCACTCATATAACGTTTTCTATTTCTCTGTATCAGGGGATACAGGAAAAGGGGAAATTTATAATGGTCCACATGTTATTTCAGCCAAATAAATAGCATATTCTAGGAAGGCAGCATTTTTAGGGAGAAACTAGCTTTATATAAGGTTTGCGGTCACTTTTTTAAAGGTAATTTCTATAGGCATCCTAATGCAAAGTGAACTAAGTGATAAGACAATAGTTTATTTCACCTTGTTGGATTCAGCTGATAAGACAATTCATATTGACTTTTGTTAGTGAGAAAAGGTTTCAGACATGTATAAACTATGTTTTAATATCTGTGATTCTTAATAAAAAGACCAATGAACTGTTGCCCGTGCTACTGATTTCTGACTCCCTAAAAAGAGGACTTCACAAAAGTGAGATAGAACTCATTCCTACTCCTGAGCACCACTGAAACAAATGTGAAGAGCCAAAGCACCAGTACTCAGCACTCACTGTTTGCTCAGCAGAGAGACTTCAACATAGTGTGCAGAGAGCTCAGCAGCGTAAGCAAGCCTTTCCGCCCACACTGAAACCAAAATGGTTGAGGAGGAACAGAAGTGGGTGTTATAAGATTAAATGACTTTGTGCTAGAACCTGGTGCTGTGACAAGGGGGAAGACACAGGACAGTCAAGGTCATAGCTGCACAGGCCTATAGGGCAATCTAGGGGATGCAAATTGTGGGTGTAGCAGCTATTTTTTAGCATTTTCAATTACTCCTACTGCCAATGTGTTTAAGAGCTAAAGGAAAGTAAAAAGGAGGGGCAGCTACAGGAGACACTGACAGAATGCTTCAGAAATTGCTACTGTGATGGACCTGCAAAATAGGGATTCCGTCTTCATCAGCCCTCTCCTCACTGACTATGCAGGGACCATGTTTCCCATCACCCCTTCCTCATTGCACTGCTTCTTCACCTTTCCTGGGCAGGTAAGGGGAAAGGCTTAACTCCTGAACCAGGAAGTGGCCAGGCTGTGTCTGGCTGTGGTGGAGCTGCCTGTCGGGAAGCAGGGAGCTGGAGAGTAGCCCCAGGAACTGTGAACAGAGCCACACGTGGAATGGGCTGTGTCACTGCCAGACATCACAGGTGGCTGCAGCTTTGTGGGCTTAGTGAGCATCAGCAGTGGCTGGGCAGGGAACAAGTGCAAAGGAGCCCCAGTGAGAGACACTGCCTGAGCCTTGGAAACCCACACGTTTATTAACCCACTAGGCCAGAACAGTCCTGACTCTCATTTGGACTGCAAGGGACCCAAACAGGAACTGGTTCTGCTCACTTTAAACTGTAACTGTTTGTCTCTGCACCTAGGGTATTTGCAACCATTACGGCCAGCCCCCGTGTAAGCCTTTCCCTTGTGTCATGTGTTAGTGTGTTCATTTGTAAGGCTAGTGCCTACAAAGCCTACCTGCTGAGCACCTCCAGTGCTTGCCTTGGAGGCTGAAATGAAGTACATTGGGCATGCTACCGGCACTCTAGGGGGTTGACATACAGAGTAACCTCAATAATTACACCAGGAAACATTCTGTCTCACAGTCAGCTGTTCAGTGCCTCATGCTGTCTTTTGTGCATGATGGCTGTGGTCCACTAAAGTATTTAGGCTCCTAAACCATAGAATTAGGTGCCTAAGTCCTAGTTTTATGCACCTAAATCTGACTTTGGGCTCAACAAAACTCCCACTGAATTCAGTAAGCACCTAAGCTCATGTGGCATCTAAACTCATGTGGCATTGAAACCTAGGTGCCTATGTTCTGCTTCTGGGCATGTGTTTTTCTGCCTCCCTCTGTGCATCAGGACATCTATCTTCTGTGTAAACCCAAAGGTGATCCACCAACCAGGGAAGACAGACATTTGACTGCTAAGTCTCATGTGAGACCTGATCTGATAGGTGTGGTCAAGGGGAGCCTACAAGATCATGTCCCACTCAGACCAGGGGGGACAGGGCAGGAAGAGGTGGGATTGCCCAGGTTAGAATTGGGATAGGTTAAATTCCCCCCTCTCTGCCAGTGGGGGAGAAAGAATTTGAACAGAGGGTCTCCCACAAGTCAGGGAAGTTCTTTAACAACTGAGTTACAGGATAATCTGCTGTGGGGCTCCCTCAGTCTCTTCTGTTGAAGCTGTTGCATGCTTGATAAATAATGAAAGCGCGACTGTAGCTGGGGGACTGGACCCTGAGTCTCCTGCCTTCCAGGTAGTTGCCATAATCCCTATGTTCAGCCACCCTCTATTGACTCATGCTTTTTTCACTACCTTGTAGGATCAAGCTTATAGTGGATAATCATCTGAGGTCAAATAGGTCACTTTTCAATCAGATAAATAGTCTAATTGAATAATTCTGAGTATATGTAGCAGACTGGCGGGGCAGGGCCCCTCAATACCTCTGCTAACCCCCCTTCTCCCAGCTATCTAGACTGAGGAAAGAGGGAGCCAGCCATGCCCTAGAGCTGCGTGCACTAATTAGAGCCTGGGAGAGCTGGGCCTGATTAGGGAACTGGGAGCAGCTGTCTTCCTAGTTCAGGCAGAGTTTTTAAGTTGGCTGCGACGAAGTCAGAGGAGCCTAGCTGGGTTGGAGGGTTGTGGCTCTACTGATGTTGTTGTTGGCTGACAAAGGGTATGTCCATATACTGATGGCGGCAAATTCACCACCATCAGTGCACTCTTCTAGGTTCAATTGAGCAGTCTGTCAAGACATGCTCAATTGATCTCTGGCTTGACGCTATAACTCCAGCCCCATAACTGGAGTAGCGCTAAGTCGACCAGACGGCATTTCCAGTTGACTTAGTGCAGTGTAAACAGGGTGAAATGGGCTTTAGTAAGGCAACGGGAGGTACGCAAGATATTTTACGTACCTTGCGTATCTCCCACCGACTACCGCTAAGAAGTGCAGCAAGTGTAGACCTCAAGATCCAGCAAGGGATCAGGGAAGGGTTTGTTTTGGGATTAAGGACTGTGATCTGGACTATAAATAAAAGAGCCTGGGTGAAGCACTGTGAAAAGTGTGTGAGACCATTTTTGTTGCCTCTAGAGGAAGAAGGGATGGAGGGCAAAAAGAGGGAACCTTGTTAAGTATGTGAATGTCCAAAATGATTTGGGCAACAGTAAAAAATAACGAGAGTCCTGTGGCTCCTTAAAGACTAACAAATTTCTTTGGGCATCAGCTTTGGTGGGCTCCAATCCACTTCGTCAGATGCATCCCACAAAAGCTTATGCTGGAGCCCACGAAAGCTGATGCCCGAAGAAATTTGTTAGTCTTTAAGGTGCCACAGGACTCTCGTTGTTTTTGCTGTACACAGGCTAACACGGCTATCCCTCTGGAAACTGGGCAACAGTGAGTCCCCTGTTAAGTGATGTACTAATCTTAGTAATGATATTTAGAGGAAATCCTACTTTAATCCCCCTCCCCCCCCCCCGAAACATGAAATAAACACTAGTGAACAGAGGGAGAGCCTTGGGGCTGATCATGATACACTCACTCACCCTGCTCCAGCAGCTTACTCCACTTATTCCTGTTGACTAAAGTGAATCATCAGGATAGTATGGTACCAGTGGAACTGGAACAGCTTTTATAGTTTGGGTGCTGAAGATGGAAGCCATGTAGTGGGATATTATTGCTACTGCAAGCCAGGGGGTACAGGAGCACCACCAGAACTCCCAGTGCCAGCACCAATATATGGTACTAGTCAATATGTGAGAGAGTATGAGAACCTAGTTCTTTGTGAAAATTACATGCCATAATTTCATTAGTGACTGACATTTGTAAATTCCACCCAATGCACCAGTCTCACAACTTAAGAGCAGTTTCTGCTGAGGTAAGATGTTCTCTAAAATCGGAGTTAAAAAGGACACCTGACTCTGACAGGTGAATGATTAATATATGGGCAGGATTGCCTGCCACCAATTAACTTTGCACACTATGGAGACCTGGACAAGAAGAATGTTTTCCAGCAGGATGGCAAAAATGCTGTTCCAAAAGAATTTAGCTGAGCTGGTTTCCAAATGGTGCTCTGTTGAGACTGAGAATTGTTGTTTTTGTTGGCTCACTGGGGACACAAAAATCATTTGCACACTGAGGACAAGAACTAACATACTTGATTGAAACTGCTTGTTTAAAAGGACCATTATCGCTAGCATAGTATTAATGCTATATTTTGATATCTCTGTGTCTATATCTGAAATAAAGTCTTGCCCACATATTGTCTTAATCCAATTATACATGGTTAAATATACCAACTGATGGAGTGGGGGGATATGTTTTGATATAATGACATTAAGTCTGAATAGTGGATCAGTAATCATATTTGTTACTAAGCCTTTCAAGAAATGCTCAAAAGGAAAAACCCTCAGTATACATGTGAAGGGACATATAGTGTTTTTTCACAGACACTGTTCTTGGACATCTCATGACTGTCACACAGAGTGAGCCAAATAATTACACAGCCAAACAGTTCTCTGCTGTTGTGGGTGTTGATTCATCCTTCAGCTATAGCCTGGAATTATTGCATTTTCTATCTTAAACTGATCAGAGAGGGGGAAAAATGGCCTGCTACAGTATGACATATGGAGTTGTTACTAGTTCTCTTATTTTTTAACTTGCTATTGATATTTTTGGAAAAAGACATAAATACATATTAATAATAAAACCTAACATTCAAAGATCTATAAAACATGCATATATAAGTTAAAAAAATGCAGCGAGGCTGATTTGTGGAAAGATCAGCCATGAAATAGCTCACATTCTCATTCATTAAGGATAAAATTGTCCAGCAGAGTATATCTGAACTCTGATATGACTCTCTTAATGGCATGCAGTGGTCTCTCAGGTGCATCACAGAGAATTCTGTGGGTTTAGGAAAAAACAGATTATTAGAGACAAGTTCTATTATATGGATGAAAAAGGAAAATTCTGCCTCAAATGATAATGTAGATCCTGCTGATGAGCTGCTCTGATGGTGGTTTATTCTAGAGATTTGAACTATAAATTTACCCAAATTCTAAGATTAGCTGTAAATATAGTAAGTGAAAATTCATAAATTGCCTCAATGCATTTTTATATAAAATTGTTTAAGAAGGGATGTAAGAAGGAGACAGTCTGAATTAATTTAAACAAAAATAATTTTATAGGATTGAACTGACCATGCAACCACTGTGTTAAGATTATGGCTAGTAAACAAAAGCAGTAGAGAACCTGAAATCAACAAAACTATATTGGTGTGTTTGAAGTTAGGACTATTGTTGGACAATAAAAAGATGATGGACTCTTGTGCCCAACATTCCCTTCTGGAATTCTTAAAAAGAAAAAAAGTAAAACTTTTGGAAAAAATTAGAAGCAGCTGTCTTCCAACAATCACAATGGTGGTTGGCTGAAAGATGAAAGAAGGGGAAGAGCGAGCTTTGCCATCATGGCTACCAATTCCATCGTCTCCTAGAACCCTGAACCACCTTCCTCCTATTTCTGAAAGATGCCCTGACCAGACTGGGCTAGAGAGTCAGAGCCAGATGACACCACCACCTCCACTGGCTTTGGCTAAATCCTGAATGCCACCCAGGATATAAGACTTTGTCATACCTCCTCCCCCTTATGTGTTCTTTTCCTTCCTGACCTTTTTTGTTGTCTTGTCTCTCCCTCTCCTTTTTTTCTTCTTCTGTCAAATAAGGGTTTGGGTTAGTCAGCCAAGACTGTATGTTATGCAACTCTGCTGTAAGCCAGTGTCAGAAAAAGGCAGCTAAATGCACTGCCCTAAAGAGTCCAGTCCTGGTTTGCCAGATCTTATAGTGGCAGATAAGAACCATATGCTGTGTCTGTATTTTCCAGCTGCAAGGTTGTGAGAGTCAACATTAGAAACAGAAGCTGCATTTCCAGTCATTGCTGTTCTATTCTCTTCCCTTTTCATGTATGTTCCTCTTGTTCAAATGGGATTGGCCTTGAACAGCAACAATAAAAACAATTGCCCCAGCTTGTCTTAACTAACTTCTTCTCTTTTCCCAGAAAAGCTATTACCCACTAGGGCTATGTCTACAGTAGAGGCTCTGTTAAGTTGACTTAACAAGGTCAACTTTAAGTCGACTTAAAGTCGACTTTGTTAAGTCGACTTAGAGCGTCCACACTAAAAACTTAAGTCAACTGCCTATGTCCACACTGACAGTTCCTAGGTCAACCGAGGAGTGGTGCATTGTGGGTAGCTGTCCCACATTGCACCGGGGCCTGGAGGCCAATTAGGTCAACTTAAGGGTACTCCCTGTCAACACTGGCTTAAGTCGACTTATTAAGGTCGACTTAGGCATTAAGTTGACCTTCAGAGGTGGAGTTATTAAGTTGACTTAAGTAAGTGCCCAGTGTGGACGCAGCATTCTGTAGGTCGACTTAAGCATCGTTAAGTCGACTTAAGGTGCAAGTGTAGACATACCCTAGGAGAGTGTCAAACTTGGAGGTATTTTTTTTCCTTCTAAAAATTCTTCACAACTGGAGAGAAAGTGAACAAGGAATGTTGTTAAAATAAAAGCTTTATTTAATACTTTAAATTTCAAATGTTTTAATTGTTTTTCCCTCTTTATTTGTAGCATTAATCAAAGGTTAAAAGGATTTTAAGTGGAGTGTTTGCCAAGGTACTAAGCAGGCTGAGGCCTCTGTTTACCAAACCCTGAACTTGGTTAAACTGTCCAATGTCAGTAAATTACTGGATTATGTGAACATCTTTGACTCTGGGCCCATATATTCCATCTAAATTAATACAACTGATCTGTCTATTGGCTTCTATTATTATAGGGGAGAGGTTTTCAATGAATTATTTTTCATTTTTTTTATAAAGAAAAGATCTAAAGTTCAGGTTCTAGATGAATTTAGCCATAGAAAAATGAAAAGATCTCAATTACTGTGATAAACATTTTAGCAGCTCAGCTTATTGTCTGTCCCAAAGTCAGAAAGAAAAGATGATTTGGACTTAGATGGCACCTTCATTATCAAATTAACTTTGAGTAGTAAAACACCTATGAAATACTTACAGTATAGATTGCTGAAGAGCAAAAAGTTCCAGTGGTAGATCTTTGGACAATTTACATAGACTGAGAATCTGCTTAAGTATTTGAGGCGTTAAAAAGTATCTGAGGTGTTAAAATCAAATGAGGCTGTTCCATTTTCATTCTGGGATCCAGGATGCTCCTTTCCAAGAATCAAGCTTACAGGTATCTTTTGTTTATGAGACACCGGGCATGAGGAACTAGAACTACTATATATTTTCTAACTTACTAGACTAACTTTATACACTCAATTAAGTTTCTGGTACAAGGTGTACTGTGTTCTATATGTCTTTAAGTCTTCATGTGCCATACATGAAATCTATCAGAACATATCTGAGAAGGGGAAAGATAGAAAATAGAGAAGTCTCTGCTAATATCTTCAGAGAAAAAATAATTGTGTCTATGACATACTAGCAGTGCTTACAGTGAATTGTCTGGTAGATATTAATACAGTGAAGTGATAATGTGAAGAAGATAAAATTAGTGATCAGAGGTAGTGTGAGATCCTAACTTCATGCACTTACTTTAGTATTTTGAAAGCACCTAAAATGGTGCTTATTGATAGTGTAAATGGTTCTTGCTCTGAAATCCTGACAGTCTCACTATTCATGATGCAACATATGGTGGTGATTAAAAACTAAGGAGGGAATGGAGTGATGAAATACAATAGTTCCTGCAGTAAGATCATGTAGTTATTAAGGTAGGTATGTGCAGATTCAACATTTATTTATTTTATAGGTATATAACATCACTGAATCACCTCTTCTGGGTCTCCATTACTAAAATACAGGTCCTTGTACCGTGCTCTTATGTGACCACAATCCACTACTGCTTTAAGTAATGTGATGAACATCTGAAGTTTGTTAGTATATGTACATGCTTTATAGATCCCTTTTAATCTGGAGGATTTAGAACCGTTGACTGTTGGGTTTAAAAATACTAATTTTAGGACATACATTTTCCATGGGAAAGAAAAGATTTTCTTTATTCAAAATTAATACTGCTGCTTATAGTCAGTTATGTAAGATGTCATATAACTTATTAGCTGATATTTTGTGCCATCTGGTGGCTGATTCCATGTATTTCAGACAATTACTTATTTTTCAAGTTGTCCATTTTGTTTTATTGTGCACATTACACAATAAAGCAGAACTAGAAAATCAATATGTACAGTAAGCAAGGAAGTAAGATCTTAATGTACTCAATATAGGCTTGATCTTAAAAGGTACTGAGAGTGCTCAAAGCCGGTTGACTTTACTGGCTGTTGAAGTGCCCTGTGCAATGAATGATATGACCTTAAATATTTTTTTTATACTGGTGCCTATGGTTTACATAGGAAAAAAGTGAACCATTTCTGCAGAAATGTTATATTAATACTAAAGGACCATTTCACGATTGATAGATTGTAAGGCCAAAAGGGGCTATTATGACCTTTGAGCCTGACCTGAATAACCAGTGCCAGGGCACTTCCCTGAATTAATTCCTGTTTAAACTACAACATAGCTTTAAAAAAAAATAATTCTGTCCTGATTTAAACATGTCCTGTCATAAAGAATCCACCACAACCCTTGGTAAATTGTTCCAGTGTTTAATTAACCTCTCTTTGTCAGAAAGAGAAAATTTATTTGTACTAGCATACTCATTAATTATTTTCATTCTACTCTTTAATACTTCAAGAAGTGGTAGATTATGCTTGAATAGTCAGAAAATGTAAATGTGACTAATGGCATAAAAATACTCTAGTTTAGGAAATAGGTTGTAAATAATAATAGGTGTAGTTCTGATGGAATCAGATGATACTGTTGTCTGAGAATGATCATCACCCTATTTGTTACTTTTCATCTTTTGTTTCTCTTTTTAACTCTATCTCTCACACATCCTAAGGAACTCACTCTGAATCTGTGTATACACACCCTCCTGTCATATTTTTCCCCTTGAGGTTTATTCAGCGTACTCTGCTAGATTAATTTTCAAAGGCTATGTCTACACTTACTAAAATTAGTTCAAATTAGTTAGTTTGAACTAATTAAAGTTCGAATTAGCGATCCCCATTGATTTCAATGGGCTGGTTAGTTCGAACTAAGAAATTAGTTCGAATTAACATGGCCACTTTGGTTAAGGAAGCCCTTAATTTGAACTAACTAAAGCCTAGTGTAGCCATGGCTTTAGTTAGTTCGAATTAAGCCTCCTTAATTCGAACTAACTTGCCAGTGTGGACATAGCCAAACAAATCTGTTGTTTTAGCTGTCTCAGTTTATTTTATATCATTCAGCTGAATATACATAACTTTTAAACTTACATCTCAATCCTGACACTGGATCAAAACCTACATATGCACAGCATTGGGGTAATGATTAGTACTGGAGTAACTTCGCTGCTTTCTGTGCAATTACAGGAGAAAAGACTTTGTCTCTTGGTTCTCAAGCAACAGTCTAGTGACTGTTAAAGAAATACACAAAATGGCTATGTCTATACTGGCAAAGTTAAGTTGACTTTGTTAAGTCAACTTAAAGTTAACCTAAAGTTGACCTTGTTAAGTCGACCTAACAGAGTGGCAATACTTTAAGTCGACTTAAGTGGACCTTGTTAGGTCTACTTAACAGCTTTAAGTCAACTTAATACGGTTGACTTAGCACTAATGCCCATCCACACTGGCTTTAAATTGACTTAAGATGTCGATTTAAGGCTTAAGTTGACCTCAGAGGAGGTGTTATTAAGTCGACTTAAGCTTTTATTAAATCGACTTAAGGAAGGCCTTAAGTCGACTTAATAAAATCCCAATGTGGACTCTGCTTTGTTTCGGTCGACTTAAGCCTCCTTAAGTCGACCTAACTTTCCATTGTTGACGTACCCAATGAGCCAAGGTGATCTTTTCCATATTACCAATTAATTCAAAATTCAGACTAGATTTATAGCCTGCGTATACCAGATTTATACCCTGTGTAGAATTCACTTCTTTATCCCTAGCAGCAACCTCACTGTTCTTCCTTGTTATCTCATATCTTTACTATTATAACTTCTCCTTCTCCAAGGTGCGGCAAAGCAGTTCTATCCCCTGCAGCAAGTGTACTATGTGGTAACATATTTTGTTGTTGAAATGAGCCTGTGTTAGCTTACTGAGCCAGACACTGGGTAGCAACTGAGGAGCAGTGGGTGTATTTGAGGAAACAGTGGAGGTTGGTGCTAAGGTGGCTTAAGATTTGTGCATTTCCCTGATTTTGGGGCTGTTCAAGCATCTTTAGGCTGTTCTAATTTACACTGGCTGCCAACAGCCCCAATGGCTGATTCCATGCCAGCATGCAGGGGAACCCCAGGCACACTCACATTTTCCCTGCAACCGCCCCTGTGATGATTTGATGAAGGGCAGGGTGGCAGAGGAGCTTCTTCATCATCTGATAATCCCCTTAACCTGGGGGAATCAGATTTATGTTCACCACACTTTCTTGGCACTGACTGACAGAGCAACAGATGGATTATAAACTTGCTTGACATATATACCTTCAATAGAGTGAGTCCCATGCGCATCCCTGTGGTTTACTAAATGCAACCCTAACACTCATGATATTTATATTAGTTTTCATTTTAAAAAATGATTTCATGCATGTGATATATTGCAGAGTTAACACATGGTTATTATTTACTAAATTCTGTTGGTGCTTGACATTATGGAAATGCAAAGGAAGAAACTTAGGGCCGGATACTTAGAGCCCTGCAGATTTGTGGGTATCCGCATCAGATCCGTGGGTAACCACCCCCAAGGGTGCGGGTGCAGATATCCACAGCCCCATTGTTGCGGATTGGCCATGGCTGCAGATTCTATTTTTATGATCAATCCCTGCAGCTGCTGCTAGATCTGCCTCAGCAGCAGCACACAGGGGAACAAGGAAGTGTTCAAGCCAATCCAAGTTGAGCTCTGATTGGTAGTCTGCCAGCCAATCAGAGTCTCAGTCATAACAGGCTAGGGCTTGGAGACACACCACTCACAGTCAGTTAGCATGCTGGCCTTTGATTGGCTCACTCCCTATACCTTCTCCGCCCACTTCTTCATTTTCTTGTTTGCTGTTCGTATGTCATGCTGTCAATCAGAACTTTCATTGGTGGCCAAGGAAATCTGATTGACAGCATAGCATACACATTGCAAAGAAGAAAAGGAAAAAATGAGTGGGATCCATGTGGCGAATGAAACAATCAAATGCTAAAATGCTGCCTGTGAGCCCAAGCTCAGTTGCAGATGCGGTTCTGGATCCAGATAAAACATGGCACGCAGATTACGGATCAGATGAAGACTAACATTGGGTGGTTGCGGTTCAGTTCCGGTTCCACATTTTTATATCCGTGCAGGGTTCTACAGATAATTCTAATTATTTGCTGATGTAACATCCATCTTTAGACTGGAAGGCCTGGATGTGCAAAAGGGACTTTAGTCTTATAATACTGAGCTGTCAACATTGAGCTTTGCTGAAAATCAGTGGGATCCACAAAGCTCGAGTCAGGTGCCTCACCTCTCTATGGAATGTATGGGGGGAGACTGCTGCCTAAGAATGGGATCCCTAAAAATGAGCAGGTGAAGCAGGGAGCTAACGGGTGATACCAACAATTGGCATGTGTCATAAATCCAACCCATCTCAGGGAGTTAAGTATTGAGCTCCAGACTGGAGGGAGATGCCCATCTCTGCTTGTGATCCATTGCTAGGAATCTCTCTCCAGCAGTCAGCTGGCTTAGATGCCTCAGCAACTCTTGCAAGAAATAGCAGAGAAGGTGGTGTCTCCCTTACATCTTTTAGCCAGGGGTTAGTGCAATTGACTAGGATGTGGGAGACCCAGATTCAGTTACACCTTCTGCCTGAGGGGGAGAAGGATTTGAACTGTCTCCCATAGCTTTCAGAAGGGTGTCTAACCATTGGGCTACAGGATATTTGGATGATTTAGTTGGGGTTGGTCTTGCTTTGAGCAGGGGGGTGTACTAGAGACCTCCTGAGATCCCTCCCAACCCTAATCTTCTAAGAGTCTATGATATTCTGTTATGGTATCCTCCTCCCCTCCCCCCACCCTGCCAATCTCTCCTGTTGAAGCTTCTTAATTGTTGATAAAAACTTAAAGACTCATTGAGTCAAAGAGAGCACACATCCTGTTGGCTACAGCACACACCTGGGAGACCCAGAGTCCCTCCTCAACCTAGTTTCTGACCAGAGCCCAGTCCAGCACGCTTGTTCTGAGCATACCAGCTGGATTGGGCCTCACAGGTGCGATAGGTGTTTTCCCACCTACCTTTTCACCTGGTTTGAAAATTGTGCTAGGGCTTATGCACCTGGGCATCTAGAGTAAGGCAGCAGTGTGCATGCCCAGAGGCAGCAATTTAGGTAGCTAGGAAACATTTTCAGCCAAAATTTAGGCATTGAGTGAATTTAGGCACCTACATAGGTAGGTAGCAGACAAGTGGGAGTTTTATGGCTCACTGTGGTGCCTAAATCAATATTCTTTGTGGATCTGGGCTTGTCTTTGGGTTAGAGACCACCTTGTATTTTTTGTTAACACAATGGGCCCTAATCCTAACTGGGCATCTTGGTGCTACCAGAATACTAATAAAATAAAATAATTTATGTCAATGGAATTTCTCCACATTCAGGTAAATCAGAGGAGATTCAGGCCCTTACACATGAAGGTCCAATGTCTGCCTAGTCCTTACAGAGGTGTATAAGGAGTGTGGAAGATGAAGAGGACCAGAGAGAAGATATGGCAATGGGTTGGCTTTGTAAAGGGGTAGAGCAGCTGGGATGCACTGTAAATACTGAGGTGGTCTCAGGTGTAAGGCAGAAAACATCCCGATGTTTGCTGTGGCATCAGTAAGTTCCATATAGGCCATAACTATAAGCTGAGCTAAAAAGATGCAATCAAAATCAGACATAGACTGTCTACAGAGGCGGCCTTTGGTGATTGAGGGCCCCAGGTGAGGGTACAAAAGAGGACCCCCATGACCCCCCATAAGCCCGTGGGGACCCCTATAGGTCCCATGCAGCTTCCCCCCTGTGCTCCCAGCTCCCTGCCCCTCCACTGCACCCCTGGTCCTCCCTCACCACTGCCCCACAGCTCCTCACCATACAAAATTTCAGATGGCTGCATTGAGCAAAACGGGTGCAGTTTTTTCTTAATAATCATACATCTTTATGAAAAGTGAAACAATGTAACTAGCTATGTAGTCCTTACTAGTGTATTAGTAATGGTTTATAGCAGGAAGATAGTCTAGTTACTGCCTTCTAGCTATTCATGGGATATAATTTTCTCAAGTGATTCCTTATCTTGTTTTGGGGCAACCCATCCTTTCCACACTGATCAGGAAAATTGGAGGCTGTTCCCCAGCATAGTTGACACTATATCTGTTTCCTGTCCATTCTCTCTGCACCTTGTCTTTTTCTGTCTCTGTTCAATGTGTCTCTGTGTTCCCATCTAGAGGTGGGACCACATACAAAGATTTTTGAGTCTACTATTGGG
Organism: Pelusios castaneus; assembly: GCA_007922175.1. Taxonomy (NCBI): domain Eukaryota; kingdom Metazoa; phylum Chordata; order Testudines; family Pelomedusidae; genus Pelusios; species Pelusios castaneus. The sequence continues at coordinate 7,938,927 of ML685830.1, forward strand.
TTTGAGGAATCAGAGCTGTCTTCTTAAATTTCAGGTACCAGAGGCGCATGCTTTTCATCCAGAAGTTCCAACTTCAATGCTTGTAGCTCTGTTTTGCTCTTTCCCTTTTTTTTTGTTCTTGCTTTTCTAGTGGCTGTCTTTTTCCCCACTCACCAGAAGGCTACAGGCTGCTGTAACTATGGTGTTAGACTATTACCTGCTTTCACAGCTGAACTCAGAGCTACCAGGGCAAAGAAGATAAACTGGAGCTGGTCTACTGCTTCTGAAATTATACCATGGCTAGCTCCATTAGACATATCGTATATGTATGGAAGGCAGGTGAGTGGTTTTCAAGAAGCCACCAACTACAATCTCCACAACCAAAGAAACACTTTTGCACATGGGAACTGGGTGGATTGGGAGTCAGGTAGCTTTCACAAATCCATTGTTTTTCTTTTCTGTCCTGAACCTCCTCCCAGGGAGTTGCCAGGTATCCCAGAGGTTTTGAAACATTGCCCTAAAATGAGATTTATTCTGTCACTGGAGAAAAACTTGATAAAGTTGAGACCAGTTCTAAGCTCACTTTATTATATGGAGTAACTCAGAGAAATATCCCTACAGTGATCTAAGTTATTGTATTTTTCAGCATCTCACTATGAACTTAATTATTAAAAATAAACAACATCTAATATGCCACTGAATTCCTTTAAAGGACAGGATAATTCTGTCAACATTGCTATCTAAATAGGCTTGGAGGAAAGTCAAATCACGTGCAGCGGTCCTAGGGGTTGGGAGGGAATTAATGAGGAGATCAGGTGGTTTGTACATCCATTCCATGCAAAATCATAGATTTGAGCAAAACCAGATTTGTTTACCCAGAGGGTGCAGATTTGTCTGACACTGGTGTGAATGTCTTTCTTGCAAATTTACTGAAACCTTGAGCTTCAAGCTGCTTGCAGTTTAACATATTGTGAAGGAGGCAAACTAATCAGATAGCTGTTTGTGTGTCTTAAATCAACTATTGATTTCAGATTTAGGATTAACTATCTGACTGCTGTCAGATACTATGTGACTCCTGCCATATGTTGTCTAATAGTATATAACAGCAGTCAGATAGTTAAAACTAAATCTGATGTTCTTCTTTCTACCAGCATGTATATAAAAATGAGAATGATTGAATTCTTCAGCACCAAAACTACAAGACCAGCTTCCCTCACCAGGGAGATACCACTTGTGCCGTCAGGATATTTAGCTGGAGTGTCCTGGGCAAAAGGCACATGGTTCTGCATCACTTGCTGTGAAAGAAAAGAATTCAGGAGCATCCCATCGTGAATCCCACCATCTCATTTCAACTCAACTCCTTGTTTCTCTGGCATAGACTGAGGTGTTTTCTTGAGTCCTCTCTATCCTTCTGCACTCACATTGATGCTGCAATTGATATCCGTTATTTTTTCCTCTACATCACTTACAAAACCATCCATCCTTTCTTTTTGCACTATCAACCCTCATCCAGCACTTCACTATTTTCTCATTTGAGCGACTGTGCAACCTCTTCCTTTCTAGCCTCCTAGACTCTCACCTCATGCTTCTTCAGTATTTTCAGAATACATCAGGAAAAATCACTGACTGAACCTGCCACTCTGACTGTACCCAGTTCTTTTCAGTCCAAGCACTGACCTCCCTCACAAAGCCAACATTAGTATTTAATGCTAGGCCAGCAAGTTATTCTGAAACCAATCACCTGCTCCCATATAAAAATGCAATCTCCACAACCAAAGAAACACTTTTGCACATGGGAACTGGGTGGATTGGGAGTCAGGTAGCGTTCACAAATCCATTGTTTTTCTTTTCTGTCCTGAACCTCCTCCCAAGGAGTTGCCAGATATCCCACTCACTCCTTCTCCTGTAGTCCCAAAATAAAATGTAACTAACTCTCCTCCACTACAAATGTCATCTCTCACTTTGCAGTCTCCATTTTTATTAAATAAAGAGGGTAACTATGTTTCCCTGAACACTGTGAATATTCCTGTGTTCAGAGCCTTTGTCCCTGTCAGTTTTGCAAAAACTCAGTGTTTTGCAAAACCCAACAGACTGCCAGCCTGCAGAGATCTCCACCCAGCCTAGCAGGTGAAAATGACAGTGAACTGGAGGAGCATGTGTGCATCATGGGGACCACTGCCAGGTTTCTTTCACATGTTTTTTCTTCCCTACATGGACCATCTTAGTGATCATTCCCACCTGGAGCCAAGCCAGTCCCAAACACAGAATTAGTTTTATATCAGATCTGAGGATCCCCAGCTGTGTTTGTTTCAGGCATATCACAACTCAGAGCAGTGCTCTCTTTCTTCTCCATTTCATCGTATATCTTATCTAGGTTGGAGACTGATTTTATGCTGTAGTAATCTTGGCAGCTAGAGGTCATGCTGGCTGCTCATTGGAGGAGCTGCTTCAGCCACAGCCACAGAGTTGATGGGGAGCTTGCAGCAGCCCTAATGCCAACAGATACACTTTGTACAAAAAGTGTAAGCGTCCCTGGGAGTGACAAGATGCATCATCATGAGTTTCCATCCAGAAAAAAATCCTGATGTGTTTATTCAGTCACATTATTCAGGGTTCGGTTATACAGCAGCCAAGAATAGATTAAGAGAAGGACTGCAAGATCGTTCTTAATTATATGGGAACATTGTGGCAGAGTTTATTTGCCCTACTTGAACTCCAAAAAGCATAGGTTTAACCTAACTGCATCTCCCATTTGGATTAACCAAGCAGGGGTGTGGACTGACTACCTAATCAGGCATGCAGAAGGAAACAAACAAAAAACTTTATAAAAACAGCTGTGTGAGGAAAGTGTCTGAGAAAGCTATGTTATGCTTGGTTCTAGAGGAATGGGCCATAGACTGATCCGGGGGTTTTATTTGACTATTAATTGATGTGAAACCCTTTATTTTCCTTGCTATAGCTTGTGCACTATTAGAGAGTTCAAGAAAAAAAAGGCTTTGGTCAAAACAAGATGTGGCGAGAGACTTTTGTATTATTGCCCTACTGGTTCACTTCACCAGCTTAAAAAGGATCTTAGTACCTTGAAAAGCAGTCCCTATCAACCTATGAAACTTACTGCTGCAGGATATCAACGAGGAAAAGATCATAGTAGGCTTCAGCTATGGATTAGATCCTTTTATGAATAATAAACAAATACAGGGTTACATTAGTTAGGATAAAAAGCTGTAAGAAATATTGCTTAAAAGGGAATAACCCAGCTCAGTCAGGAAGAGGGGTGGGCCGGGCTGGCCCAGAGGCCAGGATCTGCCCTTCCGCCCCTCCCCTTGCTGCCAAAGGCAGCGGGGAGCAGCGTGGCAATTGGGGGAGAGTGGCGTGGGCCCAGGATGGTTGTCTCGCTCGCCTCCCTCCCCCCCGGGACGGCCCTGAAAAGGATTGACCCTGTTGCTGGGGGGGATCTAACAATCTCTATCTATTGAGCGATCGAGCTTCAGCTTTTAGCTCTAGAAACAGTAACAGCCTGATCTCTCCCTTCCTATTATTTAGATCTTACTTTAACAGTTAGTATATTAGCTATAATTAGTTAGCATTGCCAGTCCTCCACCCCTCCTGTCAAGTCGACGTACAGAACATCTCTCTCGACCAAGCTGCTGGACACATGTCCTGATGTATCAAATATACCTCTTAGTATAGTATAAATCATAACCACAGAATATTTCCTATGTCTATCAGAATAGAAGTTATCTGTAATTTAACTCTCTCAATTTTCATTCTGCTTATAATTTATGCTTGTTGCAATAAAAGGTTTTTATAAAATACTTTTAAGTATCCATGTAATGATTCCTATCACGCGTCCCAGGGGGTCTCTGTTTTAAATTTTTCTTTGGTTGGATTCGGGCAAGAATCCCCTGATAAGGTGTATTGGCAACCATACCGAAATTCCAAACAATAAAGAATCAGGCTATGTACCTTGAGGGCCAGGGCCCTCTAGAACAGGTTCTCTCAAACTTTTTTTTCTTGAACCGTCTTTGAAATATTTCAGTCTGTGATGACCTGTCCCTCCCACATTGGCATCCCATCCTTACTTCTTGTGGAACCTTATCAGATTTCTTTTGGCCCAATCCTCCAATTTGTCTAGGTTACTCTGTGTACATTTCCTACTCTCCAGCATATCTACCTCTCCCTGCAGTTTAGTGTCATCTGTAAACTTGCTGAGTGTGCAATCCATCCCATTCTCCATGTCATTAATGAGGATTTTGGACAAAACCAGCCCTAGGACTTACCCTGGGGCACGCCTCTTTTGACACTGGCTGCCAACTAGACATTGAGCTGTTGATCAGTACCCATTGAGTCCAATGATCTAGCCAGCTTTCTAACCATGAAGAGACTACAGTCCCTTGGTCTTCCTGCTTTTCCCTAGACATCAATGTGCAACAACAACAAAAAAGCCAACAAGCCCTTCTGGCAATGCTACTTTTAGAAATACATTGGAAATAATCACAAAAACTCTGTAACTTTCAGAGACAATATCTTTGCAGTACTAGAGACCAACATGAATATGAATTTGTATGTTTAGTAACTGTGTGCCTAATTTTGCAACTCTGTCATTCATGCTGAGTAGTACTTACCCATGTGAAAAGGCCTGTTGAGCTTTTCATGGGACTAATTTGAGTAAGTACCACTCATTGTGAGTGTCTTTCAAATGTAGTAGTACTATGCTGCAGAAGTAGTCATGTTGGTCTGGAGAGAAGCACTGCTGAATATGAGTAAAGGTGGCAGAATTAGATGCATAACAAATGAAAAGGAAGGAAGAAGGCTATAGAACCTGTGGGAAGGGGCAGCATTTAGCAACCCTGCCACAGGAATTATCCAGTCTCTGTTTTCCTGTGGCTCTGAAGTGAAGTCATATCTTACTGGTAGAGGCTATACATAAAAACAACCATACTGGGTCAGACCAATGGTCCATCTAGTCCAATATCCTGTTTTTGGCAGTGCACAAAACTAGGTGCTTCGGAGGAAATGAACAGAACAGACAATCATTAAGTGATCCATTCCATTGGCCATTCACAGCCTGTAGGAAACAACAATCCATGTCTATTCTATCTAATAGTCATTCATGAATTTATCTAGTTCTTTTCTGAACACAGTTATAGTCTTGGCCTTCGCAGCATCTTCTGGCAAGGAGTTCTACAGATTGACTGTGTGTTGTGTGAAGAATATTTCTTTTATTTGTTTAAACTTCTGCCCATTAATTTCATTTGGTGACCCTTAGTTCCTATGTTATAAGAATTAAATAATACTTCCATTTTTAATTTCTCCACATCAGTCATGATTTTATAGACCTCTATCATATCCCCCCTTTTAGTCATCTCTTTTCCATGATGAAAAATCCCCGTCTATTCATATTAGTCTGTATATAGCAAAAACAACGAAAGTCCTGTGACACCTTAGGCTGTGTCTACACTACAAAAGTTAAGTCAACTTTATTAAGTTGACTTAATAAGGTCGACTTTAAGTCAACATAAAGTTGACCTTATTAAGTAGACTTAACAGTTTAAATCGACTTAATAAGGCTGACTTAGGCACTAATCCCCATCCACACTGGTTTAGGTTGATTTAAGGAATCGACTTAAGCCTTCTGTCGACCTAAAACTAGGTGTTATTAAGTCGACTTGGTTTTCCTTAAGTCGACTAAAGGAGCAGCTTAAGTCAACTTAATAAAAGCCTCCTTAAGTCGACCTATCTTGTAAGCGTAGATGCACTCTTTGGCTGCGTCTACACTTGTAAATTAAGTTGACTTAAGCTTGCTTAAGTTGACTTAATTTACCCTGCATCCAAAATACATAAAAGAGGAAACCCCGGATGCCCCATCATCTCAGGCATTGGCACGCTTACAGCAGGATTATCTGGCTATGTGGACTCTCTCCTAAGACCCTATGCTATCAACACACCTAGCTATCTGAGAGACACTACAGATTTCCTGAGAAAAATCCAATCCATTGATGGTCTTCCAGAAAATACCATCCTGGCCACTATGGATGTACAGGCTCTTTACACTAACATGCCACACAAGGATGGATTACAAGCTATTAGAAGAACCATCCAGGATGATGACACAGCTAAACTTGTGGCTGACCTCTGTGACTTTGTACTCACCTACAACCATTTCAGATTTGAAAATAATTTATACCTTCAAGTAAGTGGCACTGCTATGGGTACCCGCATGGCCCCACAATATGCCAACATCTTTATGGCCAATTTAGAACAACGTTTCCTCACATCTTGTCCCAAAGCACCTCTACTTTACCTACGCTATATTGATGACATCTTCATCATCTGGACCCATGGTAAAGATGCCCTTGAAGATTTCCATAGAGATTTCAACAATTTCCACAACACAATCAAACTTAGCCTGGAACACTCCACACAAGAGATCCACTTTCTGGACACTACAGTGCAGATTAGCAATGGGCACATAAAGACCTCCCTATACCGCAAACCTACTGATTGGTATAGTTACTTACATCCCTCGAGCTTTCATCCTCGACACACCACACGATCCATTGTGTACAGTCAAGCCCTAAGATATAACCGCATTTGCTCTGACCCTTTAGACAGAGACAGACACCTTCAGGATCTCTACCAGGCATTCTTAAAACTACAGTACCCACCCGCAGAAGTGAAGAAACAAATTGACAGAGCCAGACGGGCACCCAGAAGTCAACTACTGCAGGAGAAGCCCATGAAAAACAACAACAGAACGCCACTGGTCACCACCTACAACCCCCAAGCCAGACCTCTTCAACACATCATCAAAGATCTACAGCCTATTTTACAGGATGACCCCTCACTCTCTCAAGCCTTAGGAGTCAGACCTCTCCTTGCTTTCAGACAGCTCCCTAACCTTAAAAGGATACTTACCAGCAACTACAGATCACAGAACAGAAACACTAAAGCAGGAACACAGCCCTGCAGCAAACCACGCTGCCAACTTTGCCCTCATATCTACACTGATGACACCATCACAGGGCCTAATCAAGCCACCTACTCCATCAAGGGCTCGTTCACCTGCTCATCCACCAATGTGATTTATGCCATCATGTGCCGGAAATGCCCCTCTGCCTTATATATTGGACAGACAGGACAGTCTCTGCGCCAAAGAATCAATGAACACAAATCTGACATCAGAAATTGCAACACTGCAAAACCTGTAGGGGAACACTTCAATCTCCCTGCTCACTCCCTTGACGACTTGTTAATAGCTGTGTTGAAACAGATGAATAACAAATCACAGCTTCAAAGAGAGACTGCAGAACTCGACCTTATATGCAAATTTGACTCAGTTGTCTTGGGGTTAAACAGGGACTATGGATTTTTCTCGCATTACAACAAATGATTTGACCTCCCCCTCCTCTATGTGCTGTTCCCCAGTGTTTTGAATCCTAACACCTATTTTGATTTGCTGTTACAGCCTGAGCTGATGCTATGTCATACACTCCCCTGCATTTAATTTTCTCCCATTCTGTAACTTTCCCATCTTCAAAGCGTCTGACGAAGTGGGATTTTCTCCCACGAAAGCTCATGCGATAAATAAATCTGTTAGTCTTTAAAAGTGCCACAGGACTCTGTTGTCTAATGAAAATTAAGTCGACTTTATTAAGCCTAGAATTACTTCGACTTAAGGCTTAATTCGACTTTTTAAAGTTGATTTAAGCCAGTGTAGACGAGGGGTAGCCCTAAGTCGACTTAGGGCTACCCCAGGACTACACCAATGCCCTCCCTGCTGGGGGGGTACAGGGAGAGCCTGGCATGCCCCCCCACAGGGCAGGGCAGAGCCCTGTCCACCCTGTCCCTATGCCCTGCCAGGGTCCCTGACCCCCTTTGCCCCATTGTACCTATGTACAATGGGGCAAAGGCTGAGCCCCCTGGCACAGGGCAAGGGGTGCCCCTCTGCCCCCATGGACCTGCCCTAGGTCCCCCTAGCCCCTAGAAGTCGACCTAGCATCCAGTGTGGACGCTCTAGGTCGACGTTGTAAGTTCCCCCCAAAGTCGACTTAAAATTTAGGTGTAGACTCACTAAGTCGACTTAACTAAGTCGACTTAGTTAAAGTCGACCTAAATTTTCAAGTGTAGACATAACCTAGGTTAGCCAGTCTATGTCCAAATATGCTTTTCCCCTTCCTTGATAGGTAGAGTCCATCTCTGCCTAGCAGTCCTTCTTCCTGGAACAGCACTTCAGAGGTACTCAGGGACTTGAGTGACTAACAGGCTGTCGGTGTTAGGAAGCGAATAGCCCATCACCACAGACAAGGCTGCCTCGCACTAGACCAGGGATCTGCAAATTGCAGCTCCAGAGCCACATGGAACTCTTTGGCTGTCCTCTTGTGGCTCTGGGCAATGTCGTCTCCCTCCACTCCCCATGGGGATCCTCTGGGTGGCCCGCTCCTGGTTCCCCCCTCTCCCCACCAGGGGATCCTGTGGCAGGCACCCTGGCTCAGCTCCCCACACCCCCCACCAGGAAGCTACACCCATTGTGGCTCTCAAAACACTTGGTTATTGAAGGAATTTTTAAAAATGGCTCTTCTTATCTTTTGGGTCGCTGATCCCTGCACTAGAGGCAGAGGGTAACAAGGTGATTCACAGTGTGGGTACCCTGAGCCCCATCAAAGTATAACTGTATTAAAATCGGGGTGTATGTGTGTTTTTTTTTTTTTTTTAAAACATTATTTACATTAACTATTTTTGCAAAGTTAAAAACATAACTCCTAGGAATATTAAAAAAAATTAAAATGTAAAAAGAAAAGTTATGACCATACCCCAGATACCAATGAAGCTTGTATATAGCAATCAATGGATGCATGTCCTATAACAATTTCAGATAACAACTACTTCGCCCAACTTCACTTTGTAGAATATCTTTCATAAAGACTGTCTCATAAAATCATTTGCAGACTCACAAACAATACCACTTAATTTCTCTCTGCTTCACCTACCCACAAGGCAGAAAAGAGATGTATTCAACTGAGATTTGAAATGTGTGAGAATCAGTGAAGCAGAGAGATATTGGGAGCCTTTTCCAGATGAGAGAAGCTACAGCAGGAAAGGATTTCACACCAGTAGTGGTGAGATTGCATAGAAGGGAAGAGACGTTACTCAGTGCTACTCAGGCGGAGGGGAATAGAAAGAGACAAGGGTCATCAGGAAGGCTGGAGAAAGTCCATGGAAAGTTTTGAAAATGGGGGAGGGAGCTTTTTAATTACATTCTGAAACAAATAGGGAAGCACTAGAGTTGCTAGAGAATGGGCATTATGTGGTCATTCTTGGTATATAGAAGAAGATGAGCAAAAACTGAGATTTGAAGAAATGGGACTTGATGAAGCTGCAGTAATTAAGGAGAGAAGATTAAGATATGAACAAGGACTTCAGCAGAGGTCAAGTTGGAGCAGTGGCATATGTTGGTCCTGCTGTAGCAACAATAATAGGCAGATACAGTGTGCAGAAGTAGGAGATCAGAATCAAATATAATGCTTATGTTACAGAGAACAGATCCAAATGGAATATCTCTGAGCAAAGTGACATTTTTGAATGAAAAGCTTTTTTGTTCTGTTGAAAAATTTTTTGGAAATGATTTTTTTCCCCCAGTAAAATTATTATCGTTGTCAAAACTACTCTGTGTGGAGCACATCATGCTGTTCTGGTTATTTTTCAAATGTTTATTGAAAGGATTGTTGGAATTTTTCATTCACCTAAAACCTGTTGTCAGCAAATGAGTAGATTGAATAACATTCTTATGATTTTTGGTTTAAAAATATTTGTGTGAGAGGAATTCATACAAACAAGTCTCATGCCCCCAAACAGGCCAATTTTGAACCTTTCAAAATGAAAGCAACTTCAAAATTTAAAAATAACCATTTATGAAAATGTTTTTGATAAAAATGTTTTGAGAGGAAAAATTGTAAGAGAAAAAAACTAAAAAATAAGATGGAGGAATCAGAAAAGAACTCTAAATTTTCAATTTTTTTCACAAATAGTCTTTTTTCAGTTTTTGACAAAACCTATCAATCTTGGTTGATAAAGATAATAGTTTTGCTGTAAAGTACTTAGGCAGCTGTTAGGCATTTGACTTGGTATTATGTGACGTTTGAATTGGAAAACTAAAACAATACAAAATCAGTGTGGCACACAATAAATAGATTAAAAACTGACTAGGTCTTAAAATATAATTGTAAATGGGGAGTCATTTCCAAGAGGATATGTTTCTAGAGGGCTCCTGCAGCTATTGGTTCTGAGTCCTATGCTAGTTAACATATTTTATTGATGATCTGGAAAGAAGCATAAAGTCATTACTGAAAAGGTTTGTAGAGGACACACAGATGAGGGGTGAGGCCACTAATATAAAGTGATCTGGATTATTTGATAAAATGAGTGCAACTAAACAAAACATGCTTTAATGCAGTCAAACATAAAGTCATACATCTAGGAACAAAGCACATAGGCGATGTTTATGGGACGGGGACTCTAACATGGGACGCAGTGACTTTGAAAAAACTTGGTGGTCATGATGTTTAATCAGTGAAACATGAGGTTCCAATGTGATGCTGTGGCCAAATGTGCTAATGCAATGCTTGGATATATAAACAGGGAAATCTTGAGTAGGAATAGAGAGACTATTTTACCTCTGTATGGCACTGTGGTGACTACTACTGGAATACTGAATCCAGGTGTAATGTTGACAATTCCAAAGAGGTATTAAAAATTGAAGGTTCAAAGAAGAGCCAAGAGAATAGTTAAATGAATGCCCAATAATGAGAAAGGAGCTCAATTTATTTAGTTCAACAAAGAGAAGGTTAATCGGGACTTGATCATGGTTTTAGTTCTTGCATGGGAACAAATATTTTAAAATGCTCATTTTTCAATCTAACAGAGAAAGGTGTAATATGATCCAATGGCTGGAAGCTGATGCTAGGCATATTTAGTATAGAAATAAGGCAAACACTTTAAAAAGTGAAACTACTTAACCATTGGAACAATTTACCATGGGCTGTAGTGGATTCTCCATCAGTCATAATTTTAAAATGAAGTTTGGATGTTTTTTCTAAACGAAAAGCTGATTCAAACATGAATTGATTTAGGGAAGTTCTGCATAACACAGGTCAGACTACAAGATCACATCACCTTTTTTGGTTTTATTATCTAATCTCAGTCTAGAAAGAATATGGGAAAAACATTTATTTTGCATAAAAGACTTTCTATTGTATTGCAGATATTTCACTGGAGGAAGTTGAGATTAAACCACAATTTGTTTTGCCAAGACTTGGGTGAGGTGAATTGCTTTGAGGGAGAAAATACTCTTGAATTATAGCCTTATTATTTTTTTTGAAATTAGAATATGTTCAGGTAAAGATTCCCATTCCTTCATTCAAGAGGGATATGAGGACAGCCTGCATTTTTCCCTGTTCACAGCTATTCTTATTTGCTGTGGCAATTCTTCTGGCTGTGTATAAGAAATGCCCAGTTGCATGATGCCCCACTCCATGATCCTTGGGTGGCAGCTCTCAGGGCTTTCTTGTGTCATTATTCCTCAGGGTGTGGCTCATAGCATTTTCAAGCAATAAAATATCAAGTGATGTTGGGCTCTCTTTGGCCATTGTCTTAATGAGCCTGAGCTCATGAGTCATTGTCTTAATGAGCCTGAGCACTATGAGTCACTATTCGCAACTGTGATTGGCAGTTTGAGCAGAATCCTCAAAGCTATCCACACGTTGGGAGAAATGTCCTTTAACTCTGCATCGTGAATGCAGAAATCTTGAGTGCCTGAATCCTCAAAGCTATCCACACATTAGGAGAAGTGTCCTTTAGCTCTGCATCATGAATGAATTGCAGTGGAGATTGCAACCCATGTTATAAAACGTGATGGATGTTGTCCAATTTGACATAGAGGTCTTTATCATTGATAAAGAGATCCAAACATTCTCCATATGTCAGTGTCCAGTGAAGGTCTGTACAATTGTTCAAGAGTGTCTTCCTGTCTGCTGGCAGCTTACCCTCCTCCCCAGATCTTTTTGTGTTGCTTCATTTGTCTGAACCTTTCTTCAACAGACATTTGAGCAGTGTCAATGAATTAGCAAAATAATCTCTCTTGAATTTTCTTTCAAGTTTCCCATCAGATCACCTTTGCTCTTATAACCAAACTGTCTATTCTTCTGATGAATACAAATTTTCTTGCAGACTGGCTCAATTTCTAAGTTTGCCATCATTTCTTTGGCAGGAGTGACAACATCTTCAAATCCATTGTCTCCATAGGCAGCAATGGAATCAAAGCAGCTTCAAACATTCTATTTTCCTTTTTGTTGATAATAACAGAAAGAGCACCCCAATCAATCGCCTGCCCTAAATATGGCCCCAGTCACCTGGGACTAATAAAAGCTTATGAGGGCTCCATCAGGAAGCTCCAGAACAGAGAAGGCTCCTGAGGCAAGAGACCACATGGGGGACCTATGTAGGAAGCTACTCCAGTTGTATCTCCTGAGGTACGTCCACACTGGAGCCTTAGGTCAACTTAAGGATGGTTAAGTCAACCTACAGACCACTGCATCCACATTGGGCGCTTATTAAATTGACTTGAGCACTTCCTTAAATCATCTTAATAACATCATCTCTGAAGGTCGACTTAATGCTTAAATCGACCTTATTAATTCGACTTAAGCCAGTATAGATGGGGAGTGTCCTTAAGTCAACCTAATTGGCCTCCAGGCCCCGGTGCAATGTGGGACAGCTACCCACAATGCACCACTCCTCCATCAACCTAGCACCTGCCAATGTGGATGCTGGCAGTCGACTGGAGTTTTCAGTGTGGCCTCTTTAAGTCGACTTGACAAGGTCAACTTTAATTCAACCTAAAGTTGACCTTGTTTAGTCAACTTAACAGAGCCTCCAGTGTAGACATACCCCTGGAGAGCAGAGTCTCAGTAAGGGAGGAAGAGATCCAGAGAGAGAACATTTGCAGACAGGGGCCTGAAGCAGCCCAGGAGAACAAATTGGGTGTGTGACCTCCTGGGGAACTATTGGGGACTGGCTCAAGCAAAGAATGATGCACTGTCAGGGAAAGACTGACATGCAGCTGAGTGCATGGCAATGTCTCAAGTTCCAAGCCTGGAATTCAGCCTGAGGGTACTCTGGAGCTAGCAGGGCAAAACATAAAAACTAATTAACCCAGAGGTGGAGCATTTCTGGGGGAGCAGCTAACTGAAGCTTTTGCTTGTCTTCATGTTGTTCTTCTCTGTAAAAGAAATGCAACCCTCTGAAGAGAGTGCTCTTTAGTACTAGACATGCCTGCTTAGACTTATTTATAATATGAGTGAGTGGAAACTGAGGCAGAAACTCACCTGTGGCTCCATGCCTGACTGAAGGGTGCGTACTGGGGTGTCCTTCTGCCATTACAGTTGGAATTTCCTGGGGAACAGAAATTTGAGGTTTTAAATCAGCTTTACTCAACAACTCATTAAAATCAGAGAATTGAATTTAACAGTGTAATGTTCATAAAAGATGTTTCATTGATAGCCATACAGAGTGAAACCCTTTATTCGGTCTCATAATAGTTAATGATTGTGCATGCATCACACACCCTTTCTACCAATATATGTGCTATATCAGCTGTATAGATTCAGCTTGTTGAAAGAGTTTATTTTTGCTTATAGGTTATGTAGTTGGGTCCATTTTGCTCTATTGCCTCCTCCTCTTATTTTTTTCACTGTAGTAATTCAGTACTAAGTAGTTAATCCAACTATTAAATGGAATCCCTAATGTTAATTAGCAGATTCTTTAAGGGCTTTCTTTCTGGTGCTGCTGTTACCTTCCTGTATATCTCACATCTCAAGCCCTTGACTCAGCATTTAATATGTACGTACACTATCTGTTTTTGGGTGAGCTCCTGAGTTTAAAAGCAAATTATAGTAGATCACAAATAATTAGTATTCACCACTCAAACAGCAATTTCACACCATGGCTTAACCCTGTGACACATCTCCTCAAGGGTGTAGAGTACCTTAGAATATTTATCCCATCCATTTCATTCAAACTATTTAAAATGACTCAATTTGTAGCTGTTATTAAGTATTGTGACAAGCTATGAATTTTCTCTGCAATTTTTTCTTCTATTTTTAATATTTCCCCTGAGAACAAAGCAGATAGGAATTCCTTTGAGTTTAAGGAAGGGTGGATGTTTTATGACCTGACCAGAGAAGGGTTTCTGAAAAGGGGCTATTTGGGCTTGAGTGATGTTAATAGGTTTCAACAACAAATCCACTGTGGCTTTGAACAAGGAGGTGCATCAGTATGAATGGGTCTTACATGACTGTTTTTAAAGTTCATATGAAAACATTTTTCCATGTTATTTTAGTCTCATACATTTTTTAGTACTGTACTGTTTTTTCATACATCGTCATTCACAGTGGTGAAATAATTGCCCAAGCCTGGCTTTTTTTGAGACACTTCTGTGTAAGCAATAAAAAACAATGGCCCCTGAATATACACAAAGGTTGGAAAAACAAAGGTATATGAAACCTTCTGGCTTTGACTTAAATTGGCTTCATAAACCTTAAAATTATAGATTTTGTTTTTAGGATTCATAGCCTTTAGATTTGTTTGGAGAATTGGTTAAAAGAAATCTGAAATATCTAATTTAGCCCATTTAAAACTCATTGGTTTCTATAGCGAGGTAGTTTCCCTGCTCCAGTAGGGAAGGGGTTAAAAGCCCTGCGGAAGGGAATAGCCAGTGGGAGCAGGCAGCTGTAGAGCCAATCAGGGTCCAGGAGCCCTGTATATAAAAAGGCTGCAGCCCCAGCTCTAGGGAGATTTCCTTTGGTATTCAGAGTGAAAGGATGCAGGATTGCTCTGTGTAGACATCTGGGGTTTGGCTGCAGCCCAGACCCTGATACAAAGGTCAGAGGTACCTGGGGGTAGTGTGGGCTTGGCCCAGGGGACCTGCTGAACTATGTTGGGGGTTGAAGAGGTGCCAAGGTGTGGTGCAGACAGTCTCTGGTCTGGGGCCTAGAAAAGTGGGTGGGCCTGTAAATTCCCCATCTTTAAAGCATCTGACAAAATGGGATTTTCTCCCATGAAAGCTCATGTGATAAATAAATTTGTTAGTCTTTAAAAGTGCCACAGGACTCCTCATTTGTTTAAGTGGAAACAGTTTGCTGTTTAGTGAGGGCAGTTTACTATTAATGGCTCTAACAGAAAGCCATTAATAAGAAAGACCTTGCTTTGATAAACAGGTTGATATAGGCAAGGTATCAGAGAGGGCAAAAGAGATCTGTACATCTCATTGGTTAGAACTGTATTGGGTAACCAAATAACTCATAAACAGGTGTGGGTGGGCTAATTATATGCTGTATATTATGTATAATCTAATCATATAACCTGCAGATTAAGGATAGTGAAACCATGTAGAGATTTAGGTATGATGTGACCTGTTGTATTATGCATTAATATGTATTAAGGACGTCCCTTAAGTTGACCTAATGAAAGCCTAGTGTGGACAGGGATTAAGTTAGGTCAACATAAGCCTCCTTAAGTTGACCAAACTTCCCAGTGTGGACATAACCAAAAAGACTGATAGAGGGTGTGCACTTACAGTCAAGGCAGCGGGGAGGGAGATCACTAATAGTATGTTTCCTGCACTGGAGCACCCAGTGCATATCCCCATCAGAGGTAGCACTGACTTTGGACTCTCAGAGGGTTCCATCAAATCCAAATCCAGTAGACTGACCCATAATGGAGAGTCACGTGGAAAAATTGGACCACCCGTCACACCTGACACTTTTGAGGTGGCTAGGGACCTGATTGACATGAAGACACAATTAAGATCTTTGGTACCATAGTGAATCCCAGTAACCCCCTAGAAGCAAGCCTGCCATGATGTAGCATTGGTTGCTTTCTCTTCAGCACCAATCCTTTGCACCATCTCACTCGGCATTGCCGTGAGGTTCACAGCAATGACATTGGACTCAGAGGCAGAATTGTACAGCTCCAAGCATAGTTAGCATCAGTCAGAGCAGTGTTGCCACAGGAAGAAGACAAGACTCTTTCATGGGACCTGGGACAGGGCAGTGTCAGCTGAATGCATAATGTCCCTAATGGTCCTGTTGGATCCTATAGGCTTACCACGAGGCCCAGGTGTCTTACTTCAGGTGTTCCCACTCTATCACTTCTGAGAAACAGGTTCCACAGTTGCATGCCTCCCTCCACCAAGGTAGATTTCGAGAGCAACACTGAGGCAGTTATGGAATACAATATGGGGTCCAGCAGCAGGACCAAGTATGTCAACCCAGTGCAGGACAAAACCCATGACCAAGAGGGTCAGGAAGTCCTGGTTCTACCCAAGGCATCCTCATCATCCTCTCCTGATGAAGTGGTGGCAGGGACTTTAACTGTGTCACCCTCACTGGACTCACCAGGATCTATTGCAAAGAATGGCCCAGAACCTAGGACTCCAAGTGGAAGACATGATAGAGTCAGTGGATCTTATGATGTTAAGATGTCCATAAGAGCCCCTCAAGAGTGGCACTGTCCCTCATTAAAATAATTCAGAATACCACCAAAGCATGGTGGCAAACACCAGCCTCTTCCCCCCTACAGCTAAGAGGATAGAAAGTACTTTGCACCTCTAAAGGGCATGAGTTCCTCTTGACCCACTCACAGCCAGGGTCACTGGTGGTAGCAGGAGTAAATGAGAAAGAGAGACATGGGCTGAAGGCCCAGTGCCCAAGTTCAAGGACCTGAAGAAGCTGGACCTCTTTGGTATGAAAGTGAATTGCACTGGCAGGCTCCAGCTTCATATTGCAAACCAACAAGCAATAGTGAGCCAATTATCATTTTAATTCATGGGAGTCCACAAAAGGTTGACAGAGATGCTCTCAGTTGATTCCAGATTGGGATTTGGAATGGCTGTTGAAGGGGGCAAGGCAGTGACAAGGACCTCTTTGCAGGCCGCCCTCGCCACAGTGGATTCGGCCATACAAACCATGTAATCCTCGATCATCATGAGAAAGAGCTCATGGCTGCAGGTATTCAGTCTCCTGCCAGAGGTCCAACAAACAATTTAAGATTGGAGATTTTTGAAGATTCGGGATTGTTTTCAGATCAAATGGACTCCAAACTCTACAGCCTGCAGGATTCAAGGGCAACACCAAAATCCTTAGAGCTTCATACATCATCCACCCAAAGGAAGTATTTTAAGCCCCAGCTTCCTTGGCAGTTTTTCCTGTGCCGCCTAGGCAGGACTACACTGGGAAATAACACCTCAAACCCTGCCCAACTAAAGCCAGTGAGGCAGTCCTTTGGCTCCAAGCAAGCATTCTGAGGATGCACCTGAGATGGGCAACCCAGAGTGCATCCTGGATTCTTCTCCCTGTTTCCAAAATATCTAACCCATTTCTATCATGCATGGATTCTTATAACCTCAGACAGATGGGTGCTGTGTGCACTAGAGTGGGGATATTCTCTCCAATTCTTTCCCTCTTACCCTCCTTCCCCTTCCCTCTTCAGTGACCACTTTCTGAGCAACTTCTTATTCAGGCGGGTGCAAAGACTCCTACGAACAGGTGCAGTAAAGGTGGTTCCTCAGGAGCTAAAGGGAAAGGGGTTTTACTTCTAATATTTCTTAATTGCAGAGGGGATCTCTGACCCATTCTAGACCTGTGAAACATCAACAGATTCATGGAGGAACTGAAGTTCTGCTTGGGATCCTTGACCACTATAATCCTCTTCCTTGATCTGGGGGATTGGTGTGCTACCCTGGACTTGAACGATACTTATTTTTATATATCAATAGTCCCATCGCACAGAAGGTTCCTCAGGTTCATAGTAAACCACACTCATTACCAGTTTACAGTTCTGACCTTCTACCTGGAGCGGCACCTCAAGTGTTCACCCAAGTGTATGGCAGTTGTCTCTGCCTTACTAAGGAGATGACTGATACAAGTGTCCCTGTCTCTAGATAACTGGCTTGTCAAGGGCCACTACAGAAAGCAGGTAGAGGCACATGTCAGCCCAATATAGTTGACCTTTAACAGTCTGGGTTTACAGCTAAACATACCCAAGTCGACCTTGTCTCTTACCCAAAGTCTAGAGTTTATAGGAGCACTCCTAGACTTGGTTTTGGCCAGGGCACTTCTGCTGGAGTCTCACTTCCAAACCATTTGCTCCATCTTAGAGGACTTCAGATGCTTTCCTGCTAAGACGGTGCAGAGCTGCTTGGAGTTTCTAAATCATATGGTTTCCTTTAAACATTTGGTCCAGCATGTGAGGCTGCAGCTCAGACCTCTCCAGGTTTGGCTGGCATCAGCATACTGGCCAAACAGAGACACACTAAAGAAGGTAGTTTCACTTCCCCTTTGGGTCACTGAGTCCTTCTGCACCGACTCTCTGCCCTCACTCAGTATGCAAAGGAGTGCGCTTCTCCAGACACCAGATGTTGGTGTGTCTTATTACGGAAACATCAGAGTTGGGATGGGAAGCACATCTAAGAACTCTCAAGGCCTCTGGTTTCGAGCAGAGCTATCACACCACATCTCTGCGAGGGAGCGGAAGGCAGTAAACCTATCATGCCAAACCTTCCTATCCCATTTACAAGGCAGATGCATATCAGTCATAATGGACAAATACAACAGTGATGTTTTTATATAAACAGACAAGGTAGAGCATGCTTCTCTCTCCTGTGTCAAATTCTCAAGCTGTGAGATTTCTTCATACCTCACTCCAGACACTTAAAGCCATCTTTCCTCATTGGATCCTAAAACAAGTTGGTGGACTATCTCAGCAGATCCATCCATTGACACAAGGGATCTGTTCACCTGGATGTCATGAACAGCATCTTCCAGCAGTGGGGTGTTCCCTAAGTAGATCTGTTCACAACAAGACACAACAGAAAGTGTCATAGATTTGTTCATTCCTCAAGGACAAGCCTAGGCTCGATCACGGATGTTTTCCTCTTGCTTTAGAAAGGCTATCTGCTTTATGTGTTCCCACCTTTCCGATGCTTTCATAAGTTCCTGATCAAGTTCAGGAGGGATAGAACGTTTGTGTCATACTGATAGCACTGTATACCAATGCTGTTAGGGCCAGGCTGGGGCTAAGGGAACTGTCAGCAGACACCACGATCACTCTGCCTTTAGTGCTGGAAATAATCACGCAGGACTATGGCCACTTCCAACATCCTAACCTCAAGTCTCTCCACTTCATGGCATGGAAGCTTCATGATTAAATTCCACAGAGTCAGCATGCTTAGGGCCTGTCAGAGAGATCCTCCTTGGCAGCAGGAAACTGTCCACAAGGGATACATACTTGGCAAGTGGAAGAGGGTCTCCTCTTGGGCAATGCAGAAGGGCAGTCATCTGACACAAATAGTATGACCCTTTCATTTTGGACTATTTGCACTTGAAGCAACTAGGTCTGGCAATGTCTTCCATAAAGGTGCACCTAGCGGTGATCTCTGCGTTCCATCCTGGGGTGGATTGGTCGATCAGTCTTTGCTAATTTGATCACAATCAATTTTCTCAAGGGCTTGGACAGGTTCTACCCCCAAGTTCACCATCCAGTATTGGCATGGGACCTTAACCTTAACCTTTGAGTCATTAGCAAAATGCTTCCTCCTCCACCTGTCATGGAAGGTGTTATTTCTGCTCATAACCTTATGATAACCCTAGGAGGGTATCTGTGCTCAAGGCTCTGACATGCAAACCTCCATACAAGGTGTTCCATAAAGACAAGGTCCAGTTGTGACCACATCCGGCCTTCCTTTCTAAGATGGTATCCCAGTTTCATACAAGCCAGGATATTTTCGTGCTGGTATTCTTCTCTAAGCCTCATGCTAATTGCAGGGAACAAAGTCTCCATTCCTTAGATGTCAGGCAGGCACTGGCTTTCTACATTGTAAATAATGTAGCAGTAGCAACTCTTTGTAGCAGTATTGAACATCATGAAGGGTCTCTTGGTATCATCCCAGAAGATTTTATCATGGATTGAATCCTGCATTAGGACTTACTATAACCTGGCAAAGGTGCCTGCCCTGGCACTGACAGCTCACTCCACAAGAGCACAGGTCTCCTTGGCAGTGTTTCTGGCACATGTCCCTACATGGGAGATCTACTGAGCTGCAACATGGTCATCAATCCACACATTCACTTTGTATTATGTGGTCAGCCAAGAGGCCAGGGACGAGGCAGCATTTGGCAAAGCAGTGCTTCAATCTGCAATTCAGTGAGCTCTGATCCCTCTTCTTATGGTCAGCTTGGGAGACACTTACTTGGAATTGACATGAGTGAGCACTTGAAGGAAAAATGGCTACCTACTTTTTGTAACTATTGTTCTTTGAGCTGTGTTGCTGAGATCGTTCTGATCCGCTGTCTTCCCCTCTGTTGGAGCCAGCCTGCAGAGGGAAGAGAAGAGGTGGCACATTGACAGGGCCTTGTACGTGGCACCATGGAGGCGCAGACAGCACTTGCATTGACTCAATAAGTACAGCTAGGGTGAAGACCTTTTGATTACCGAGCATATGGCCACACATTTCTAAGAACAACAGTTACAAAAAAGTAGGTGACTCTATTTTCTACTACTTGGTCATTTTCTCATCAATGTACATTGCTGCTGAATTTGACCAATATCAATTGAATAGGTTATTTTACTTGTTCCATATTTTTCTTTTCCTCCTATCCAAGTCAAATAATATCAGATTGCTCTTTCATTTAGTGGAACAGTCTAACCAAGATATATTTTGCCACATGCACTTATCTTGGAATTATAGTTCCTTACTAAATGTACAGGGATGTATTTAACTGTCTTTGGCTGCATCTACACTGGTAAATTAAGTCGATTTAAGCTTGATGAAGTCGACTTAATTTACCCTGCGTCTACACTACAGTTTCCTTAAGTCAACTTAAGCAGCTTGCTTAAGTCAACTTAAGGAAAATAAAGTTGACTTAATTGAAATTGTCGACTTTATTAAACCTTCTTTCCAGTAGACCTAAGGCTTAAGTCGGCTCCCTAGAGTCGACTTAAGCCAGTGTAGCCATGGGGTAGCCCTAAGTTGACTTAGGGCTACCCAAGGGCTACACCAATGCCCTCCCTGCCGGGGGGGGGGGCACAGGGGAGCCTGGCATGCCCACCCTGCCCCTATGCCCTGCCAGGGTCCCTGTCCCCCAAGGCTGAGCCCCCTGGCATTGGGCAAGGGGTACCCCCCTGCCCCCGTGGACCTGCCCGAGGTTCCCCTAAGCCCCACAAAGTCGACCTAGGCATCCAGTGTAGATGCTCTAGGTCAACTTTTTAAGTTCCCCTTTAAGTCGACTTTATTTTTAAGTGGAGACACACTAAGTCGACTTAGTTAAAGTTGACTTAAATTACCCAGTGTAGACATAGCCTTTGATAGGGCTCATTTGCATGGGATTAGTATCAGAGAGTACTGAATTAAGTGGATATAAAAAGGTTCTCATTTCTCTTGCCAATATTCCAGCTTCCTCTAAATTATCATTAGCTTTAATAAACAAAGGATGGTGCACTGTTAAACACTCTGTGAATGGTCTCGCATTCTGACACATTTGAAGATGAAAGGTTCCTCCTGGCACTTACTGTAGCTGTGCTTGATAGAAATCTGGGACTGCTTTCCTTTACCACTCAAAGGGAGTGTGATTGTGCAACTTGTGTCTCCAGTCTATATCACTAGGGAGTTCTGGCATCTTTCCAGCATCTTCAGCATTTCTATAATGTTCCGCTGCAGGAGTTCATCTTTTATCTAAAGCTCAGGCACTTTCTTCTTGCTACTCCTCAAGATTATCTTCTACCAGTGGTGACAAACCTTGAAACTCTTTACCTCAGATTAAAGTCTGTAAAGGGATTTAAATTTTTTTTTGAAATGCCCATCTGATGTCATTGTAATAAGTCTCCTATTCTTGGAAGTAAAAATTATCAGTTGGGAGCTAAATTCCAAAGTAGATTTTCTGTTGTTAGAAACACAAATATAATTTTGTAGAAGAATCTTGGAATCCCAAATCTTACTGATAGTTTAATAGAAGATTTTGTTTGTTTATGTTTTCTTGGCTCTGACCCTTGATCCTGACTATGTTCAAATTGCATTTACATAGTATGTCCTCTCTGTTCAGTGATCAGGGAATATCTTGGAACTTCCACTTTTTGGAGCGGCACAGGGATGTCTTCAAAGCTTCATTAAAGAGGTGTGCCAATGGTTATGACAGAACATCCATCCCTTTCATCCCATCTTTAAAGGGCTCATTTGAAATACAGTTGCTTAATGGACTGATCTAGGAGATAGATTTTTCTATTTCTAGTTTTCATTTTTGTGGAACTTAGCAAATGTAACTGCTAAGAAAAATAGATACTATTTGAGCTAAATTTTGCCGTATTTATTCAGGTAACACGTCCTGTTCTTTTGGATGTGAATTTGGGAAAAAAGTCTGATGGAATGACTCTGTCTTACTGACCAATAGACATTCTGCCTCAGTATTATGAAGGCTTTGGTTTGAATACGTATTACATAGGTGCATGTGTACATGAATGAAGAGACATGGTCACACATGAACACAAGGTACATACAGTTACTATTGGAGGAGTCTATTCTTGTGTATGGATGCCATCTGAGAGACACAGAGAACTTGCTGATTGGCATTATAAAGGTTTATTTTACAGTAATATCTCCTTTTCATAGTCTCTTGGAGACCTGTAAAGTTCATTATCTTCCCTTGATTCGTAATTCATAACAGGCTTTCATAAGATCAGACCTACGAGGAAGCTTTTAGTTCCTTTTCAAGTCTGATTATATTATAGTTTCAGATCAATGATGGGCTCTTGCTTTGAACTCTGGCAGTAAAAAGAGCTGGAAAAAAATCTCACTAATTATTTTTTTTTTATCCATAACATTAGCAAGTGGATTAGAGATTCAATCCTGCAAATGATTGAGCACTCCTGCAAATTGCTAAGCACCCTCAATTGCCACAGGCTTCAGTAGGAGTTGAGGGTGCTCAGTGCTCAGTCTCTTGCTGAACTGAATCCTATAAGAGTAATAGGCTTTAGTTACAGAGACTATTCCTTCCTCTGAACTACATGAACTATGTTGCTTCTGCTTATTGGACAGGATTCTTTCTTTCTTTAGTTTGAAATTGGCAATGATTTTTCAAATGCATTTTGAAATGAGTGGCATACATTAGACATGCTGGTAATATTTTAATAAGAAGCACCACAAAAACTGGCCTCTTACTCCTGTGAACCAGACTGGCAACACCTTGACAACAGAAGAGTGGAGGAATCACCAAATATATTTTATTTTTATCGTTAAACAAAACCACTCTTTCATATTCATAACTAATGGAAAAGACACCGCTATATGGCCAACAAACTTATGTCTAGAGCTGCTACAGAAATATTTTTTTCTTTTCTGAAAATAACTTCAAAGATAATGAAAAACATTTAGTTTTGGCAACTTTTTGGTTTTTCATTGAAAAATCAAAAAACAAACTTTCTTGGTTTTCCGGGGAAATTTTTCAACAAATTTGTGTGTGAAATTTCTATTTTGTCAAAAAAGCCCCTTTTATAAAAAAAAAGTTTTTATGAAAAAACCCAGCTCTATTAATATTATGCTTCACTTGGTGGAAGTGTTTGTTCTTTGTGCTAGAAGATTGTACTGAGGATATTGACTGCCTAGGAGAATATTCAAGTGGTGGGTAGAGCTAATGATTTTTTTTTTTAAGTGGTGATGGTGGTTTATCTTCCTTAAAAACTATTGAAAATACGTGCTTGTCTGTTCAATATGGTCTATCTTCTATTTAAAATATGTCTCTTCTGAAGTATTTTTATTTGCTCCAGAATTAAGTAATCTCTGGCAGGGAATATTTAGCAGGGTCTGTAGGGGATGAACTTCAACAGAGAGAAGAAATCATACCAAAGTTCCCTTCCAGTTGGTAGCAGAATTTTAACAAGGGGCCCTCAGAAGCCCTCCTGCACATCACTGGTATACAAAATTTGAAATTGATTACATTTCTCTTGTTTTGTGTTTGTCTTATAAGAACAGTCACATGATTGAGCTTGGCTGGTAAAAAGCAGGGGAAAGTGACTGTCTCATTGACTTCAAGGAACACTGAAACAGGCCCGTAGTCCGTTTTCAACAGTCAGGAGCAATAGGAAGGCGGAACATGGAAAATCATTGCTCTTTTAAACAAGTGGTTGTCTTTAACTAGCTAATGGAGAATGAATATTGACTGAATTCAGGGCTGCATCAAGGCCCAGGGAGCTAGGGGCTGCCAACCCTTGTGGGCCCACCTATTATCCCCCTGTGCTGGGGAGTGGGGTTAGGGGCTCTGTGGCCCCAGCTGGTGCTGAGCAGGAAGTTGGGGGTGGTTCCGGCCCATGCTGCCAGGGCTGCGTGGAGGGATGTGTGTGCTGCCTATGGGGAGGGGGCCACACTACTGCGGCGGAGGGAGGGCATGGGCTGGTGTGGCTGAAGGGCAGGGGTCACAGGCCAGGGCTGTGGCTGGATGCTGGGTGTGGGGCAGAGGCCACAGTACTCCTGGGCTGACTGATGAACAGACCAGCTGGCTCAGGGGCTGGGCAGGCAGTCTGAGTGACAGCATGCCACTCAAGCTGGCCAGGCTGGATTTTTGGGGGGCTGTGGGACCCCCTCTTTAGGCCAGGGCTAGAGCCCCTACCCTAATCTGGCCCTGACTGAATTTGTCAAACATTAAGTCTAAAATGGAAAACAGTGAGGGTCAGACTTCCAAAGCAGGGTGCAAAGGATTCTTCCAAAGTGGGTCAACTTCTATCCTGTTTCTAAACCCTCAGATTTATCAATGCACACATTAATTTACAGTTTGGGAAAATGGTCACCTACCACTTTGAGTGTGCAAATGTCTGGCTGTACAAACAGTAGCAGGGGGCTTACTCCTTTTCACTTACATCTTAAAAAATTAACTTTCATTTTCTGAATGACTGAAGACACTCGATTTAACTAATTATAAAAAGGCTTGTTCTTTGAGGGTTATTTTTTAAAAAAAAGCTCATCATGCCCATCTAATTGAATTTATCAGATGATCTGAGCAGAGAGATTTTTTAAGAGCTAATTGAAAAAACATCTGTGGACATAGATTTGGCAAAGAAACCATTGTTTCCATCTGTGGAATGATTTGAAGGCTGATATAGTATTTGTGACACTTGAAGGTTACCCTTGCATTCATTGTTTTTTGCACTGACACATAGTAAGTTAATAGTCATACTGACAGTGCATATATCAATTTAGAGATGCACTTTTCAGCAGAAATAATAATCTTATTAGCTTTCCACAAGATAATCAGTATCACAGCAAGTAATGCATGAATTTTATAACATTGCTGGATTTCTATCTGTCTTGGGAGCTACAGGACCGTATGCATGTGGTAATGCATGCATCTCCACATAATGACTAATGAGGGAAGGTAAAGAAATCGCAAATCTTTTCATTCCCTCAACATGCAGCTGGTGTATGATGCCAGATGTAAAATCATTGATGTACTTGCCAAGTTCCCAGGATCATGTCATGATTTATTCAAACTCAGACAATAAGGATTAGGTCAACCTTTTGAAGATGGTCAAATTCAAGGAGACTGGCTAATAGATAAGTAGGAGCATTTCTTGTAAATAAAACATTGAATATGTATTAAATATGAGAGTATTATTTACATCTTGCCTTTTTTTAGGTCACAGCGGTTTTTCTCTGAAGAAATGGCTAATGACTGCGATTCTTAATCCCCAAACTCCGGCAGAATCACTTTATAATGAGGCACATCAATTTACCAGACCTATAATCGAAAGAATCTTTTGGTATTCTAAGAAATAATACAGATGTCTAGCCAAATATGGTAGTATATATTGTATAAAACCACTCCTTGAATGTTTGAGGATTTTTCCCATTAGATAACGTAATGACACTGGCCAATGTGTAATTTTTAAAGAAGATAATGAGATCAGTGTATCAAGCCACAAATATATGATTGAATAGTTAAATGTGGTCCACTTGTAGTATGAGTTTTATGTTAATTTATGTATAGTGAGAAAAATACAAGTTGTTTGAGCCTGATCTTGCAAGATACCTTGTTTGGATCATACCCTTTTGTTTTTAGACTATAATACTTGATCTACGTCTTTCAAATGAATAACACTTTAAAAAAATTAAATGTGTTCCTTACTATAGCAATTGATATACTCTGTTTGAGTATTCCTCTTTGTATTTTGTTGCTCATGTAATGTCATTTCTGAACCATAAAGCCAAGCATTTTATAAAACCAATGCACTTGCATCTGGCTTGCCGAAATATGAAATATTTTTTTTTTTTTTTTGAATGAGAGAGGTCTTAACAAATCTCCTGGCAGATCACTAGCTAAGAGACACATCTATCTTGTCTCTAGTGATTAAAGTGCGCAGAGGGTTTTGCAGGGAGACTAAGATATTTGGTTTCTTTCATCTCCCCCCTCCTGTGGAATGAGAATTTAGTGGGCTCTCCCAGAGGTGGATGCCATAATAGTCTTACAGAGCAGCTGACAAGTTCCAAAGGGGTAGCCATGTTAGTCTAGTTCAGCAAAACAAACAAGGAGTCCTGTGGCATTTTTAAACACTAACAAATTTATTTATCGCATGAGCTTTCGAGGGAGAAAATCCCACTTTGTCAGACACTTGAAGATGGGGAACTTACAGAATGGGAGGAAAAATAAATGCAGGGAAGTGTCAAATGTTTGACGAAGTGGGATTTCTCCCATGAAAGCTCGTGTGATAAATAAACTTGTTAGTCTTTAAAAGTGCCACAAGACTCCTTGTTTGTTTTACAGAGCAGCATAAAGGCAGCAATGTTTGTAAGCCTGGCTCTGTAACAGCACTCTTCCTTTGTGATGATACAAAATGCCAATGGAGAAGTGGATTTGAGGGGGGTTGGGACCTGTCTGCTGTGGTTAGTAAGATTCCATGGTACTACTTGTAAGATTTGGGGTTAGTCCCCAAGTCCTGGGCATATTCCAACTCAGGTAATTATTGTGCCTTTTCAAATTTGTCCTATAGTTATTGTATGCATTGCACTAATGTTTAGACATTCCAATGGAAATTGAGGCCCTATCATGATAGGTGGTGTATTTGTAACCTATGTGCCTAAGTGAGAGTGTCCCTTTGGGAGACCTATTGAGGCTGGGTTATTGCTCCTGTTTGAATGCTGGGTAATTGGCAGGCACAAGCCCACCCGCTGCTAAAACCCCTCCCCCAGTCTAAGGGGAGTAGGCACTGAGCCCAGAGTCAAGTGACTTTGGGGGACAACTGATGAAAATACAGGGACAGGAGTGGGGGTCAAAGGTTCAAAAATAGGGACTCTGAAGGGGACACCGAGCAGAGGACCCCCAGACAGCGCCACTGCTCTCAAAAAGTGTTGAGGGAGCCAGCGGACACTGCCCAGAGGAGCTCTGCCCAGAGACGTCATCAGATGAGGAACTGGAAATAGGCCCCACAGTCACAGAGACCTCCTTCAGCCAACCTCTTCTCTTTGCTGGGTTACTGCTGCTGGGAAGATTTAGCTGCCCAGAGCCAGAAGTTTCTGGAAATTTTGTGTGGTCGCATTGAGCATGCTCCACAAGGTTTCCTGCTGGTGTGGTGGTCCATGAGAGCAGTAGCCAGGAGCTGAATTGAGAAGAGCCCATGTGCTCAGTGTGTGACTGGGAGAAGCTGAGTTAGGAATGGACAGCAAGATGTTTTCTCCCTACTCTGGAGCCTTTTGCAGCAGAGTTTCTTCACATGTATATGTGACTGAGTCCGGGTACAGCAAAAGAAGAAAAGGAGACTACATGGATTTCTTCTGAGGATTCCTACAACCAAAGAAGAAGATGGTTGCTTCTTTCAACTCAAGGCTTTGGACTTGGTGAACAGATTATAGCTGAGATTTGGGTGAACCCAACCTAAACTTTGGAAACTCTTGGGTTTCTTTCTCACAGCATTCCTGTAGGGACTGTTCTGTTTGAATTCAAACTGTTTTTTTGTTTATGTGTTGTGGAAAGTAAGCTGTGAAATGGTGAATGTGGGTTTACAACATAGCCACATTATGTTGTTGTTTCTTTCACCGTAAGATTTATAAAGCTAGTTAATAAAGTTCATGATTACTTTTGTTCTTAGTAGCATTTGAATGTGGGGAGGGTAACTCTGAACAGTCTTTGCTGTGAGTCCCTTAAAGACTGAATCCTGGGTCTCCAGCTGCTTCTCTATAGGAGTTGGGGTGTATTTCTTTTAAGGCACTGGAGAAGGGCAATTAAATGAATTCTAGCCCACCCGAAGGTTACATATTCACAGTAGAAAAATGATAAAGGTCCACAAATAAAATTCCTTATTAATCACCTGTTCATTATTTGTTGTGTTTTGCTTATTAGTACTTGATTTAAGTTTCAGTTGTCTGGTCATCTGAAGTGGAAGCACTATCTGACTTAGCTGGCCAGTCATGCATCATGAATAGTAAACAAGCAAGGAGAAACTTGTGAACAACTTGTAGTCTGAAATGTGTTTTGCATAATTATATAAACTCTGTGAATGTATTTCCTTTCATAAAACAAGATTACAAGCTGTTCATAAATCAAACAGGGAAAAAAAAAAGATTTAGTGCTCTTATATTATTTGCAATGAATCAAGTTCTACCTGAACTCAAGCTCAATCTGTGAACTCAAAATAAAGCTGGATAGGCTGGCAAAAACCTCAGTCAAGCTCACTCAACTATAATAAAAATATATTTTACATTACCCTAGAATTTTCCCTTATTGGGTATGATTGCATGGAACTTTTTATAGTATGAAATGTATTAATGTACATCTTGGTATAAACTAGTGAAGCACTTTGTTTGAACTCTGTTGCTGTTATAAAAATGTTTAATTAACCTTTTCAGTTAATGTCAATATGTTTTTATTACATTCTTCAGCTCCCCCTGGTGACTAGTGAATATTCTTGATTTCCTTTACCAAAGAGACTGTGTTGCATGGTGAAAATGGTAGCTTATTTTAGGGTTTTCATTTGCTTGGCTGTAGATTAGAATTTTAGATTTCTTGTACCAATATGGCAGTCTATAATGTGGTTCCGCTGTTTTTCAACAGAGGCTGACCTGATACATAGCTAGGAACACTGTCACTGTTAGGCCTGTTGGCTATCATGTTCAGGCTTGCGCCAGTCACTAAACACAGACTAGCAGAGTACCATTCCAAACACCACCACTTCTTATAAGGCCTGATCAAAAGTCCATTGACATCAATATAATGAATCTTATTGACTTCAGTGGGTTTTGAATTGAGCCATCAGTGAAGTGGTTTATAGAAGTCATTGTTTCTCCCTCCTGCCCCCAACACACACAAAAGAAGTCACAAAAGCTAGATTCGGTCAGCCTTGAACTCAGATATATTTATGGGAATGCCTTGGAGATTATTAGAGCAGCTTTCTTTCCATCTCTTTCACTTTAGGGAGGAAAAAGAGTGGTCTTGTGATTACAAAAGACACCTGACTTATAGAAAGTTTGTTTTTTGCAAAACATTTTGGAGCTGACTTGCAATTACGGGGTTATCTGCTGCTTTGCCATGCTCACCTTTGCCCCTGTGCTATTAACACTTTGTGTTCTTTCATCTTTTGCTGGAGTATTATTGCCCTGTTGTCTACATGTAATGTAAAAGAGATCACATGGCTATCTACCAGCCAAGTGGCAGAACACCTAGAACCTTGCAACAGAATTGCTGAATGTATAATGTTCTCTGAATAGAGTTCTAAGGGATCAACTTTTGATTTCTTACAAGAACTTTATTAAATGCTTTAGGCCTGAAATTTAACATATATTTTAATCTGTACATTCCAGAAGGAAAGTTGATCCATTTATTCTTGCACAGTGTAATGTGTTTGTTTGGTTTTAAAGCAAGTCTTCCAGGGCTGAATAATTAAAAAACAAATAATGAAAGAGACTTGATGACTCAGTGGACTGGTATAATGATATAGAGCTCTTTGCTCCTAGGTCACTACTTCAAATCAGCCACTGCTCATGGTGGTGGACAAAAATCACTATCAACTTATGTCTGTTTAAAATCAGTTTTTGATTGAGGTCCAGTTAATATGTCAATGTTGCAAAAATCCCACTTGCAATTGACAACTTTCCTGAGAATCTCTTCAGGTTAAGGATTGAGTGGATGGATTCTTTTCTCAAGGGGAAACTCAATTGTAGGTCCTACACAAAAGCAAATCTTAATAAGTATCATCCACAATCAGAAATTTATGTACAAATGTGTTTATACATATAGAATTTAGAGAAAGCACTGTTTGTGTTTTGCTTTAAAGAATTGGCATTAGAAGGGTTAATTTAATCTCTGCCCCAATAAGATAGTGTAAAGAGAATATACATACAGACAAGTATGGTATGCTATATTTCAATACCTATAAATTTACATTAACGTGTACATATTATGATTTAAAAGAACATCTTGAAGCCAAGCGCAAGTTGTTTCTAGAAATCTTAGGACGAGTATATAAAACTGAATGAGATAGATAGATATCTGATATATGAGGCTTTATTTTAGATTTGTACAGTTGCTGCAAAATCTGGGCGGGGTTTTCACCACGCAGATCACTATGAGGCAACAGAATGTTGTTTTTTTCATGTCTCTTGTTAAATATTGCATCTTATTTGTTTTCCTTTAGGCATAAAACTCATATTTGCATGGAATATGCAATACAGAATTATTGTCCAATGCCATTAATTATATCTGGAGGCACAAATAAAGTTTGCAAGTGATGTGAAACAGAAGTGAAGTTACTACATAGTTATTCCTAACTATTAAAAATGTTTTTAATCACAATGTTATTTTGATTTAGGATCTGTAGTTATGTATCAACTTCAGACAGTTATATTCCTAATTTGCATGATACTTGTCCAAATTGTGTAATATATTCTATATCAGCACATCTTGGTCCAAACTCTGATACCCCAATTTTACACCAGTGTAACTCCATTCACATCATATGGTTACTCTGGAATTACACAGGTACATATGGCCACTTGTGCCTGTATTCCTGTTTGGAGAATGCCCTGGCCTGGGCATCTGAGATCATTTGTCTAGGGATCAGGGAAAATAGAATTTTGGAGTTGGATGTTTCCTTCTGTAATTTCTAAGATGTACATGAGCATCAGCCAAAATGTTTCCATTTGTCACGGAGCCTGAAGATGGAAAAAGATATTTCTAGCTATGGCTGCTGCTTGAGTGACTAAGAACGCTCAATCAAACATGATCCTAAGTTTGAATATCATTTCCACAAAGGCGAGTTTGAACATCATTTTCACAATAGCCCCCAAAAGGCTACTACTTATATTTCACATAATATGATGAAGGTGTTTACCTGATGCTTATTTACCGGATGCTTATTTTGATCCCCATGAATACAACATAGAGCCAATGTTGCTTTATGCAATGTTTAAGCAATTGAAGATTATAGAGCGTCACCTGTGCTGCAGAGTGACAGGAAGAGCTGTAACTTTTGTCAGTGAGCACATTTTCACTTCATTGATTTAAACCATGTGGAATGACTGGGGGAAGAAAGAGAGATCAAGCTGCTGCAAAAGGATACAAGAGGCAAAAGTGACTCATTCCCTGGAATCCAGATGGCTGGAAGAAATTAAAAAGGACAGCGCATGTGTTGAACCTCTCTTTTACACAGAATGGGCTGAGACAATATCCTCCCTCCTCCCTCCCCAATATTAGGTGAAATACCAGGTTTAGTCAAGACCTGTTGTGGGCATTGAACTAGCTGCCCCTTTTTTAGGGGGGCTGGGAAGGAATTTTTCCCTTTCCACCATTCTGGCCTATGTGGAGTTGGAGGTTTTGGGGTTTTTTTGCCTTCCCCACAGCAGGTTCTGGGAGGTATTTGTTCATGCGTGGCATAAAGGGAGGAAGGCTACGTGTCGCAACTCATATAAGTGTGGGGCCGATGTCAGTTCAGGTACTCCGTAGGAAAGGTGACATAATTCCATGACAATGTTGCATTAGTTACAACAAAAAAATTGAGATGAACAGGGGTGTGTAAGCTGCAGTCCTTCAATCTGCCTTATAAAAGAATAATTTACATGTTTAGAAATGCCTTGTTTTCTTCCATCAAGCCATTTGCAAGTTCTAGAGCTCATTTATTTAATGGCCTGTCTCTTTTTACTGCCTCTTGTAATGTGCCAGTGAGATAGAAATCAGAATTCATAATGCATAATTTAATCAAGAATTCATTACTTAATAAATTCAATAATAGAAATCTGTGTTGTTTTACAAACACATCTTTAAATATTCAGTATTTAAATTACTTATTAGTTCCATTGTTGAAGTGGCTGCATTTTTGTTTGTATTATAATGAATGCAATGTTTGGCATTTTGGACCCATGCTTTTAATCAATATCTTTAAATCTTACAAGCACCAGTCAGGAGAACAGTACGATAAACATATTATTGCTCTAGGGCACATTTAAAATGTCTAAATAATAATCAATACTGAGAAATTAGGTATTGACTAAAATAGTTTTATAATAAGTAATTATTGGTTTGCTCTTTTGAAAATTAGACATTTTCACTTTGGGAATAAAGAGTAAATATACTGTCATGAAATTAAAGTGTTTGTGACCTTTTGATACAACTTTCTTCTTTCTATGAAATTATTAAGTTTAAATATGATTGCACAGCTGTATTATGCTCTAAGCGTCAATTTTTAATTATTATAAGGTCAATGTTGGAACAAATCTGATTAGTACAATACTTCAGTACACTTCTGTTTTTGATTCCAGCACCTTCAGCTATTTCAGGTTACCCTCAGCACACTGGAACTTATCGTAACACTTGAGGGGAGGATTTTCAAACATAAATGATATTTGTCTAATTCTGTGGCCATTGAGGTCAATAGTAAAACTACTAGTGACTTCAATGGGAACATAGGTAGGCCAACAATGAGCTCTAGAAAATTGCACTATTGCCACTTAGTTATATGCTATCCAGTGTCTGCATTCGTAAGTATTATTTGACAATTAAGTGAGACCAGCTTTACCTTCAAGCTGCTATAGCGTATATATCCTTGCAGTATACTTTCTCATTCTTGACATGCATTTTAAGTTGCTACGTTATTTTAGTTCTGCTATCTTAATCAAAGAGAAGGGCTTGTAACCACTGTGGGGATGCTTTTATGTTAATTGTAGATTTTTTAACTTAGAATTATGCAACTGTAAAGAACAGGGGAGAGATCTGAATGACTTTTATGAAAGTGTACCTTTCTTTGATTCTCATGGTGGGGATTTGCCATGTGATGTCAAGGAGTTACTTGTACTGCCCAGGAAAATGAGTACAGTGGCTTCAAGTATTTACTAGTACACCAGTACTTGAGACAATGACTTGACTGTTCTTTTTGTGGTGTACACTACCCCAGACGAGTTTCAAAGGGGTAGCCATGTTAGTCTAGTTTAGCAAAACAAACAAGGAGTCTGGTGGCACTTTTAAAGACTAACGCATTTGGGAAAAGGGTGAGCGGATCCTAGTATCAGGACACAGAAATCAAACCTACCTGGCTTTTTTTGTTTTTGTTTTTTAATTTTTGTTGTGTGTTTTGTTTTGGGGTTTTGTTTTTTGTTTTTAAGAGACTCTTCCTGAAGTTCAAAGGAGACACTGAATACAGACAAGAAAATAAATGGAACGCTAGCCCACAAAAGCAAGAGTATATGGGAGAAGTGGGGCCTGCCTAAGTCTTGAGGGAAATGCTAAGCATTAGGTAAGACAGTATGCATGTAGGCCTTTTGTTGTTTTAACGTTTTGTCTGATTGCTGTGTTCCAATGGCTGGATAAACAATACTCAGTTCTGAGGAACTTCTGAGTCACTGTATCATCTACTGGTCACAGCTCTTGAATAAGATCTATTATGGATAAAATCAGGGTACAGTTGTTTTTGTATTATTAAACCGGGGTATGTGTATCTTTGCACAACATAGTGCTCAGGTATGCCTTTACAAAAATCCTGCACAGGGCCACGTGGGGCTCACCCTGCAAGGAAACAGGAAGCCCCTGAACAGTTGCCCAAGTCACAGTGCATATGAGGCCATGGTCCTACTGCTTTTTGAGAATCTTAAGTTGCACCCAAAGGCTATATGGACGGGTAAGTTCATGCTCCCGGATTTTGCAAGATGTTTGGTTGTTCGCTACTCTGGCTTACCGTCTCTACAATGCAGACCCACAGAGAAGCAAGGCACTGCCTGGCCCATCATGAGTATAGTGTGGTGTTATAAAACAACAAATAAAGGGAAAAGTCTCTACTCTGTAATGGAGTTGATGCCAAGGTCACAAATGTAACTGTGACAGGATACATAGGCAAATGTGAATGCTGTTTTTTCAGCAGCAGACTTCTTATTGTCTTTCACTCTGGCCCTTAACTTTTCCAATAAGATTTCTAACCAAGGAATATCTATTAGTGGTGAGTGGCAATCTGTTCTTGTAATGTTTTCTTATTCTGGCCCATTATCACTATTAGTAAAGAAACTCACATTTGTCTGCAAACATACCAGAGCCAGTGCTATAAGGATAACAGGTATTTTAGTTGGAATGAAGGGATATTTAAAAAATCCTGGAATTTAATATTTTATTTGTTCAACATGTGCAGTGTGCTTGCTATTGTGCCAAGTATTGCTTGATTTTTGTATTAAGGTTACTAGTCCAAATTCTCTACTGATGTGTACATTGCTTGTGGGCCTGTTGGCTTCAGTGGAGTTTCAAAGTGGGGGGAGACAGCCCAAAACATAGCTTATTGTCTCTACGGTCAATCGTATCATTATCAACTGATAAAGGTATTAGTTGTATACCTTGAAAAAAATCACATGCTGATTGTATGCACATAATTCCAGTGTGTGTTTTGGATTAAATTGTACAGGCACAGAATTTTCTGTGCATAGGGATAAAATACTCATGGAACATTTTAGACTTTTTCATTGAGCAAAATTGTATAAGATTTTATGTTT
This sequence comes from Pelusios castaneus, assembly GCA_007922175.1. NCBI lineage: Eukaryota > Metazoa > Chordata > Testudines > Pelomedusidae > Pelusios > Pelusios castaneus. Next base: position 7,973,950 of record ML685830.1, read on the forward strand.
TAGCTGCCAAACATTCAAATTAAAATAATCTAGAAAAAGGCTGAAGGGGATAGACACTTCTGGAGAGCAAACCAGAAAAGACTTTGTTCCATAGATGGACAATATATCTTAGGAAATGGCTCGTTTTCTTCCGATTCCCATGTCCCAGAGATGGAGTTCCAGGAGCACAGGGCCATTTTTGGCTAGCCATTTTCTATTCAACTGCCTCTTTAATGTCATCTGATGGTGAGCTGCTGGATCATAGGGGACAACTGTCTGATATCATGACCGTTGATGATGACATCACAATACTTGAGGAAAGGACTGGTTTCCAGTAATTTTACATTCAGTCCTTTGAACAATACAGATGGTAACAGAACCAACTAGGACTAAAAGTGGTTAAAAAATAAAAGGCACATCCCTGTAAAGACTTCTTTTGAGTCTGTTGAAAAATATTATCAAAGTATAACTGAGTTATGAAACTAACTATATATTCAAATCCAAATTAAGTTAATTGTATTTGCATTTTTCTTGGCTTGTGAGCGCAGTTACCACAGTTAGTCACACTTGTTCTGCATGGTCTTTTTTCTTTAAAAAGTCCTACTCAGTCATGCCATGATTTTATTAAAATTGCTCTACGTGGCAGAGAAAAGGCTCAGCCTTCAGAAGCTCTCGTTAGTACCAGTATGGAAACTTTTATTGTGAACAATTTTTTTTAATAGAATTCAGGACATCTGAACTTGTTTTTGAGACAGGACACCTGTGAATAAAGTTTTGCAGCTGTTGCTTTAAAAGAACAAAACAAAACCCAGGTTAGTTTATTGCACCACAGGAAGTCACAAATCTATGCAAAAGAAAGTAATATTTTGGGGAGAGATATGGTTCATGTATGGTAACCTCTGAAAGGTTGTAACTACATGGTGGCTGAGGGCCATTTTGATTTTCTCTGCGGCTTGAACATATCTGTAACGGACACAGTCTAATCTGGTTACTCAGGGCCAAAGCTGTTTTTCCTATCCAGGCCTGAGTCTTCAGTTTTCCCCCGGGAAAGGGATGGGGAAAGAGTTCAAACTTTGTAGTTCATAAAAGGTGACTTTCTGGCTCTTATAAAAGAGACTGGTAGAAAGAAATATGACCTTAGCAACTAATCTGACATTTGTATTCCAGGATAAGGCAAACAGTTTTCTATGCCATCCCCAGTAGTCCAGTGTTATAAGGGAGGATGCATTGAAAAACAATATCAACCTGTCTTGAGTATCAGCTTTCACTAAGTAGATGAAACCTTTGTTCCTCTTGATTAGTGTAAGCTCCTATGTTTTACATGGAGAATCTTTTTCTGTTACTGTTAATTTTGGCTTACAGAATTGCTGAGGCCAAGACTTTAGTGACTGAACTATAACTGCATGCTTCTTTAAATTTTCCAGATTAATCATGAAGTTGAGTATCAATCAACTGTGCTGCAGTGGTTTGCACAGTACTTAGAGCACAGAAATTGGAATAAGGAATTTTAGATTTCACTCCTGCCTTTGTCACTGATTCATTGTATGACTTTCAGGTAGCCCAGGATACTTCGGTTTACCCATCTATAAAATTGTTACACTCTCCAACCTCACATAGATGTCAAAGATAAAAGTTTGTAAAATGGTTTGTTCTTGGGCGTAAGTGGTGGTGGTTGCTGTTTTGTTTCCTCCTTCAATGCTTATTCCACTATTAAGACTCATGGGATATATGATCTTAATTGTTCCCTTCTCTTTATTCTCTTTGGAGGGGATCTTCTCCTCCCTTGTGAAGATGGGGTCCTATCATCTGTGCAAGACTGTTCCCCTTAAGTCTGCCAAGTGTTTTCTGTGGACAGATAAATCTATGAAGGGGGAAAGGCAAACCACGGAGGTGTTCCCTTCAAATTTCAGTGGTTTTTATTTGTGGGTTCAATTTCTATGGTTAAGGCAACCTGAGTTTCATCTTGAACTTCGGGTTTGGGAAAAAGCCAAAAACTCAAGACAAAATCTGAACAAATCATGGACTCGGATCAATTCTGTTATAGTGCCAATTAAACACTATCCTATCACCCTCCATACATCTGCAACTAACTGGGCTACTCCCATTGCCATATACTCATCAAATGTTGACTTTTGAGAAAGACCAATGTTGTCATTTTCCCACATGTCCCTTTGCCATCCCATACTCTTCACAGGTAGTTGGCTGTTCCAGTTCTCCCATCCTCCATCTTACAGGCTGAGGGCAGCAACACATGACTTTCCCGCGCCCTAATGGCAGGCAAAGATCTTTGGGGAAAAACACCTAAGTTTTTATGTTTTGTAGCCACAGATTTATGATTTAGTTGCTGCTGCCTCTAACACTTAACTCAATTGCGCTTGGAAAGTCCTGGGCTGCATGACCCTACTAGGGAATCCCCATGGCTATGTCTACACTTGTTAATTTAAATCGACTTAGCTAAGTTGCCTTAACAAAGTCGACTTTGTTAACTCGACTTAGCATGTCCCCACTCAAAAATAAAGTCGAATTAGAGGGGACCCCGCCAAATCGACCTAGAGCGTCACAGTGGACACCTAGATCGACTTGTAGGGGCTAGGTGGACCTGGGACAGGTCCACGGTGGCGGGGGGGGCACCCCTTGCCAAGTGCCAGGGGGCTCAGCCTTTGCCCCATTGTACCTTGGTACAATGGGGGCTGAGGGGGACAGGGACCCTGGCAGGGCATAGGAGCAGGGTGGGTAGACTCTGTCCTGCCCTTTTGGGGGGGGGGGGGGAAGCCAGGCTTGGCTGTGCCAGCCACCCTGGCTGGGAGGGCAGTGGGGGAGCCCTGAAGCCCCCAGGTTGACTGAAAGTCAACTTAGGGCTACTCTGCATCCACACTGGCTAAGTCGACTTTCTAAAGTCGACTTAGCCAGAAAAGTTGACTTAAAACTAGATTTAGTAAAGTCAACTTTAATTTTCCTTAAGTTGACTTAAGGAAAATGTAGTGTGGACGCAGATTAAATTAAGTTGACTTAAGCAAGCTGTAGACGCACCCCACCAGTGGTGACACAGAAAATACCTGTTATTGGCTGACACTAATAGTCTTATTAATTTTTTTAAATTTCATTTTATTATTGACGAAGTGTGAAGGAAACGTGCACATTAAAGATTATTTCAGGAACAAGGTGATGAAATTAAACTAATTTGAGCTCTCCATAAGAGCAAGGAGCCACAGGTTTACTGAAAATGGAATTTAAATAATCACTTTATATTTTGATTTCTAATATAATAAAACTTGTTGATGAAAACATTTGCTACTCCCATACCCCCATGTATATCATTTATTTCATGGAATTCTGACTGAATAAGGGTCAGACAGGTGGCTGCCAACCTTAATGTCCAAAACATAGCATATTTCAAACTTTGAATGAAATTAACAGAAATTTGCATGCAACACAATATTCTTCTCTCTCTTATACAGTAAAAGATGCTTCGAAGATTATTTGTAGTATTGAAGATGAGAAACTGTAAGCCTAGAGGAATTGTTTAATATTTTAGAAGTTGCAGTAGATCCCTTTAAAAACAAAATCTGAGTGATGCAGACATTATAATTTGTCTGTTGGAGGATGGAGGAGAGATTAACTCTGTCTAATGCATCTAGTGATTTCTTCTGACAAACGCTGAAGTGTCATTAATGGACTACATGATATATATGAATTGCCGTGGCACATCAGCCCCGTATCCTGTCTCTAACATTGGTACACATTAAATACTTCAGAGGAAGGTGAAGACCCACCCCGCCTTCCCCCAGTGTCATAGACTATGTCTACACTGGTAAATTAGTTCAAATTAAGGAGGCTTAATTCGAACTAACTAAAGCTATGGCTACACTAGGCTATAATTAGTTCGAATTAAGGTCTTCCTTAATTTGAACGAATAAATTCTAATAGGGCTTCAGAAGTAAGGCTTTAATTCGAACTAACTAGTTCGAATTAGCCAATGTGGACATGTTAATTCGAACTAATTTCTTAGTTCGAACTAACCGGCCATTGAAATGAATGGGGATCGCTAATTCGAACTAACTTTTTCTAGTTTGAATTAAGCTAATTCGAACTAACTAAAATTAGTTCGAATTAGTTAGTTCAAACTAACTAATTCAAACTAATTTTAGCAAGTGTAGACATAGCCATAGAGTTTAAGTCCAGAAAGGACCATCTGATCATTTAGTCTGACCTCCTGTATATCACTGGCCATTAACACAGCCCAGCACAGACACCTTCTATATCCAACAACTGAAATTAGACCAAAGTATTACAGCCCACAGGAGACTAGACTAATATGTGCTCTGGGCAGAGACCAGGTAGGATCAAGTTGTACTCATGCGGAGTCCCCTGCAATCTGAGGGAAATGATGAAGTGAGATATTACTCAGATAATCCTGGAAAGTGACATGTATCCACATGCAGTGGAGAAAGGAAAAAAATCCCCAAATCACTGCCAACCTGATCTGAGGGAAAATTCCTTCCGATTCCACATGTGATGATTAGTTAGACCCTAAGTATGCCAACAGCATCAGCAGCATTAAGCACCAGGTCCTTCTTTCTAACTTAACTTTGCTTTGAGCACTATTCTGGGCACTTTTGATAGACAAAAATTTACTAACTCAAAAATACATTCAACAGAGATTTAAACAAAATAACTTTATTGAGGAAAGGAAATGGACAGGGCATGGTGAACTTGAAAAACTTGGCAATTTAACAATTTCTGCCACCTACTACCTCATGGTGCATGAGTCACAATCGCAAACAACTTAATTGCCCTCTTGATAGAATGACTACATTGCTTACTCAACATCTAATTCATTGTTTGTGCTATCTCAAGCCATACATCAAAGGAAGACCCCTCAGGTAGTTAAAAACCTTCTTATTTCCAACCTGAATATATCCATGGCCAGTTTATATCCATCTGCTCTTGTGCCAACATTGTCCTTTAGCTAAACAGCTCTTCACTGGAGGTATTTATCCTCCTCATGTATTTATAAAAAGCAATCATAGCCTCTCTCAGACTTCTTTTTGCTAATTTAAACAAGCGAGGTCCAAACTCTTCCAGTCTCTATTCATGAAATAAGCCCTACATTCCTATGAACATCGTCATAGCTATTCTCTACACCTGTTCCACTTTTAATTAATCTTTCTTGAACATGGGTAACCAGAATTGTGCATGGATTCCAAATGGAGTCTTACCAATGCCGTATGCAATGGCATTACTACTCCTCTATCTCTACTGGAACTACCTCACCTGATGCAATTCTGGGATGTATTTGCCTTTTCTCACATTGGTGGCTCACATCCGATTGGTGGCTCATAATCATCCTGTAATTGACCCACACACCCGTGTCCTCTTCTGTTGTTTCTAACTGGTGAGCCCCTCAACTTCTAGCATAAATTCTAATTATTACACCCTAAGTGCATGACCTGGCACTTTGTACTATTGTATTTCATCTCATTTTTGTCACTCGAGTCTTCATGGTCATCCAGCTCTTCCTGTGTAATTTTCTGATCCTCCTCTGTATCAATGATGCCTCCTAACTTCATATCAGCAGATTCCATTACAGCACTCTTCTGTTTTGTGCCAGGGTCTTTAGTAAAAATATTGAACAAGATTGGCCTCAAGATGGATCCTTGAGGAAACTCCACTAGTACTATCATCCAGTCTGATAATTCACCTTTCAGCACAAACCATTGCCTTCTCCCTTTAGCCATTTCCTTATACACCTTACAATTCTTGTAGTAAACTCCATCTTCCCTAATTTAATGATTTCTCATACTGTATTAAGTCAAATGCTTTACTGAAAACCATGTCTATTATCTCATATTATCAACTGCACTTCTTGTGTCTAAAATCACAGTTATTTTCTCAAAGAAGGAAATCAGGTTAGTCTGGTATGATCTCTCTTTAGTAAGCCCATGTTGCATTACATTCTTACTGTTTTAACCCCATGCATGTACTTATTCTTGCCTTCACAATTAGTTCTAAAGCCTTGCCTATTACTGAGGTCAGACTAACAAGTCTGTAATTGTCCGGGTCACTTTTCCATCCCTTTAAAAATATAGGCACAATGCTAGCTATTCTCTAGTCATATGGTTCTATCCTTGAATAGATAGATTTATTAAAAGTTCTTGTTACAGGGCTAGCAATTGCATGTGCTAAATCTTCCAATGTTCTGGGATGGAAATATTCCGGTCCCCTCTATTTGAACACATTAAGCTCTTTTAAGATTTTCTTCCATCTCAAATTCTATTTCTAGACGGTCATTGACATCAGTCCTACTGCCTTCATGTGCATGTTCCAATTTATCACCCTTATTGAAAACTAAGGCATGGTATTCATTTAGTTTTTGGGCCATACATAACTTATCTATATTCTTCTTCCCATGGATGCTGCAGAGCAGCCCAAGCTCATCCTTCCTTATTTCCTTTTTGTTTATATAACTAAAAAACCTTATTAATTTTAATTACCTTGGCGAGAGCTAAGGCATCTTGACTTTTATCAATTCTCTCTTTATTCCTGCATTTTCTAACCCTAAGATGTGGCTTTCTTTGCTGAACAATCCCGTTTTAGTCTTTCTGTTTTATTCCTGATCACTTTTTAAAGGGGGGTTATTCATCTAGTTGGGGCAGAGGCCTTTCCCCTTAAGATGCAAATTTCAGATAGATTTTTCTATAGTTGATGTGAAGAAATTCCCACTCTCCTCCACATTGAAATTCTTGAGTCCAGTCCAGTTGACTTTTTAAACTAAATTTCTTAATTTCCCCAAATCTGTAGTTTTGAACACAAAAACAAAAATTGATGACCTAGTTTTATTCTTTCTATTTAATTTAAGCTGAATCAACTCACGAGCACTCAGTCCAAATTTATTTCCTATGACCAGCTCTTTTATGATGTCCTCACTACTTACCAAAATGAAGTATAAAATTGCATCACATCTTGTTGATTTAGTGACAGTTTGATGAAGAAAACTGTTCTCTAATACATCTGGAAATAACTGGGCCATAACAGTATCACTAGCATTTATTCTCCAATCAATATTTTGGAGATTAAAGTGTCTCATTATAACACAATTCTCAATAATATTAATATCTCTAATAATAGTTAAAGAGATCTTTGTCTATATTCAAATTTGACCTGCAAATTCTTAACACTTTTCTAAATAGGACTTCTTTTACAGTCCTCCTTCAAAGTGATTTTGACCCAAACAGATTCGATTTTATCTATGCTATCACTCCTTGCTACTTTTATAGATTACCACTTTGTTGATGTATGGTGCTAGTCTACCACATTTCCCTTTATTTCTAACTCCCCTAGGGTGTGTCTATACTTAGAAATTAAGTCGACAGGCTTAAGTCAACTTAATTTACTCTGCGTCTACACTGGGCTTTCCTTAATTCAATTTAAGGTGCTCCTTAAGTTGAATTAAGGAAAAGTTAGTTCAAATTAATAACACCTTGTTTTAATTCGAACTAGCACTTAAGTTGACTCTATGAAGTCGACTTAAGTCAGTGGAGACGCGGAGTAGTGCGTAGGTGGACCTTTTTAAGTCGACTTAAAATGTTAAGTCGACTTAATAAGGCCAAAGAGGGGCCACATCTACACTTGAAAAGTTAAGTCGACTTTTTTTAAATTGACTTAATAAGGTCCATTTTAAGTCTACTTAAAGTTGACCTTATTAAGTCTTCATGTAGAAATAGCCCTAGATAGCAAATACTGTTCAATACCTGTATTCCAGTCATAAGTGCTATTCCATCATTTTTCTATAATCCCTATAATATCTTGTTCAACGTCCTGTACCAGTAGTTCTAGTTCCTCTATTTTCATTGCTCAGACTGCTTTTATTCTAGCATATCAGTTACTTCCCCCAGATCTTAATTCAGTATACTAGCCTGATTAGATATAGTTACTAACTGTAACATATGACTACTACTCAAATCAATACTTGTGCTTTTGTTCTCCTTTGTGTCTATGCTCTTATTTTTGTGGGATTCTGTTATCACTTACTAATCTTAATTTGACTGATTTTAACTCCCCCTGTATATTGTAGCCAGGTATGGAGATTCACAAGTCTCTCCCAACCTTCTTTCTTCAACTCCTAAATTAAAGCCCTTATCAATTGTGCCAGCCTTAATCTCAGAAGGATAACACCAAAGGTACTCAAGGGGAGTCCATCAGTTGAGAAGAGTCTGCTTTCTATGAATGTCTCCCAACATATGGGAACTGGACCCATCTATTTCCTTTGGAAGGGAAGGCCATTGTAATATGGAAGGCTAGGCTTTTTCTTGCATCAGGGCTCTGTACAGAGTTGGAGGTTAAGGGAGGTGGCTGTTGTCTGATGAATATGCATAGTAGGACGGTACAGCCTAATCTGGCAATTAACTGATTGTTGACTACTAGCGATAAATATGCTAAATGACTTGTGATGGGATGTTAAGTGGGGTAGGCTTTGAGTTACTACAGGGAACTCTTTCCCAGGTGTCTGGCTGGTTAATCTTGCCCACATGCTCAGAGTTTAGCTAATTGCCATATTGGTGTTGGGAAGACTTTTCCCCCAGGTAGATTGGCAGAAGCCCTGGGGTTTTTCACCTTCCTCTGCAGTATGGGGCACACATCACTTGCTGGTGAATTCTCTGTTCCTTGAAGTCTTTAAACCATGATTTGAGCGCTTACAACTCAGTCATAGGTTAAAGGTCTATTACAGAAGTGGGCGGGTCTGTGTCTGGTGTTGTGCAGGAGGAGAGACGAGTTGATCATATTGGTCCCTGAACTTAAAGTCTATGGCTATGTCTACACTCTGTTAAGTTGACTTAACAAGGTCAACTTAAAGTCGACTTAAAGTTGACCTTGTTAAGTGGACTTAGAGTATCCACACTAAACACTGCAGTCAACTGCCTGTGTCCACAATGGCAGGTATTAGGTCGATGGAAGAGTGTTGTGGGGGCCGGGAGCTATGTTCCCTCTAAGCTACATGGGTGCGCGGTGGCTCAGGGGCCGCCGCACATCCACGCACCTCTCACAGACACACGCGCAGACCGATCCCTACATTCCTTCTCCCCAGTCTGATCCCCTGGCTGTAACTCATCTCCAGCCCAATCCCCCGACCATGGCTCTCCTTCTCCCCAGCCCATCTCCCCAGCCCCGACTCTCCCCTTCACCCCAGTCCGATCTTCCCAGGCTATGGCTCTCCCCTTATCTCCAGCCCGACTTCAATTACGTCGACTTAGGGCTATTCCCCATCCACACCAGCTTTAAGTCAACCTAACAAGGTTGATTTAGGTATTAAGTCGACCTTCAGAGATGGCGTTATTAAGTTGAGTTAAGGAAGCGCTTAAGTCGACTTAAGGAAGTGCCCAGTGTGGATGCCGCATTCTGTAGGTCGACTTAAGCCTCGTTAAGTCGACCTAAGGTGCAAGTATAGACATACTCTATTAGTCTGAGTCAGATGTCCAGTTACAGTTCACTAATTCAGAGGAGCATCCCAAGTCCTGACTATGTTTAGAACAGCATCCAGGCAGCTTTAAATTACAACACTGATGTAGGGTCCCCTATAACAATGAAGGATTGGCAGAGCATAGTGGTGCTCAATGTCCCGTCCCCTCCACCCTCCATCCCTAAAACACCTCACTCTTTTGATCAAATCTGGCACAGATTACTCCCAAAAAAGTTTTCTGACTCCAGGAGAACTCTACGTGATGCGTTTATAGCCAGATTTTTGGCCCCATTTCACTGTTGGGGTGGTGCAAAGGATCCAGATCTCAACAGAGAATCTGGCCAGCGTTTTATAAGGGAGTAAACCAAGGGAGAAATATGAAGGGATCCTGGAGTCTGTCAAAATAAGTTGAGTTTGTATATTATGAGTAAGAACAGCTGGGGACGTCTTTTTGTTTGGCAGCTTCCACTATTATTTTATTTTATTTGCTTCAAGAGTTGCATTCTCCTGAGTTGAGTAATTTAAATCATATGTTTGGAAGAAAGACATTAATGAAACAAGGAAAAGGGCTTTATCCTGGGGAAAACATTTTACATGCTTTTCTACTGCGAAAAATGAGCTTTATGGGAAAATATTCTTAATATCTTATCCTTTCCATGGAGATATGGGCTTTGAGTAGACAAATGCTTCTTTGTAGACAAATGAGATTATGTCTATTCCTGACATAGTGGAAGACTCTCCCTTTTGAAACCCAGCCTGCTTTGGCTGTAGGTGATGTCTTGTCTCCTTGACTCCTTGCCTCCTTTAGTACCAGAGAGTATCTCCTGTCCATTTCTTTATCTACCTCTCAGAACTAGCTAACTATTTTTAAATGGTGGAATTCACTCATCTGTGATGGATTATGTAAGGTCTCTGCATAGCGGGAGTGCTGCTTTAATTCTTGCGCTGGTGGGAGGGAATGTTGGTGGCTTCTCAATCCCCCGGCACTGCAGAAAAAATTTCTGCTCTGATCCTAAGTAGTAGATGAGGGGGAGGTTATTGAGGGGTGGGGCTAAATCAGGAGAGTCATTATTATGCAGAGCACTAGTCCACAAACCTCACACACAGTTTAGAGTGGGGCAGCTGCAACTAATTCTGCTCTATGGGCTGGAACAGTGGCAGCACAAAGGTCCAGGGGCCTTTGGGTGCGGAGGGAGGAATTCTTTCCTCACCCAGCCACACTTGGACATCCTTACAAAGCTGTATTACTCAGGCCTTTCCATAGGACAATGAATTTCACACTCAGACTTAGTTGTTCCTTCATAGAAGAAATCAGTGGCTTGGTAGTTCGTTAAGGGGTGTAGTGATTTGTGTGTGTGTGTGTTAAAACTACAGCTGGTCAAAATTTTGAAAAAAATAAAACCAACCAAACAAAAATACCCCACTAGTCCCTCCCCTCCTCCGCTCCCCACACTCAGCTATCGTTTAAACCTCCTTTTTTTGATTAGGACAGTTTGTTGGGTTTTTTCCCTATGCGTTGGATGTGGGGTGATGACATGAGATACCTCCATTCTAATTAAATTAAACTGGCTCTTTATTAAAAAACAATTGAAGGAGCTGCTATAACTACATTTTAGCATTCAGTCATGTGTATGCAGACCAACCTCCTGGTGCCTCTTCCAAATTTTTTCCTTCTACAACCCATGTTCCTACCTCCATATAGCTACAGCCAGGCTATCCACAGAGCTGGACCTGGCTGTTACTCCAGAGTAAGCCATGGAATGGCCATGGCTAGCAGAACATTCCTATGTCAGGATTTGTCCCAGTGGATCTGCACTATCTACAAACCCATTGGATGTTCTCCTGCTGCAACAGTGGAGTGACTGCTGTCTTCCCTCTAAATTCTGACAGAAACCCATTCTAGAATTCTGCTCTGCAGCAGAAATGGATGTAAAGTAGCCTCGTGTGGGCTTTCTATAGGCTGGCAACCTACACAGCAGAAATGTGACCTTTCTATTGCAGTAGAGGTCATGTGTCTTTGCAAAGAGGGAGTTGCATGATTTAAGTTTTACACACACAGGACTCTATTCTGCAGCTTCCTGAGTGGCATTTGTTCACATGAGTAGAACCATTTATTTCAATAGAGCTAGTCATTGTGAGTGCTATTTAATGTGAGTAAAGGTTGCAATATTCTGTTGGGAACAATCAAGGAAGGATTTTGTTCTTTCTCTTTTCCTATTTGGCTTACAACAAATTAATATTATTTAGGTAATCTTGTCCTTTTAAAATATAACAGATTATTTGACAATGCAGCATTTTATAATAGTGATCCTTCACTGATTGAAATTTCAATGGTAAACATTTCTTATGTTTCCTCATTTCCCCCCTCCCCTATTTCCTATTTGGCTATGTGAGCATGTACATTTTCCATTTTGAGCATGTGCCCTTTCTAGTATTTTGCAAAAGAACTTGAAAAAAATGCTTTTGTTAAAATTATTGGTTGTAATGTTCTCTAAAGGATTCCACTGTTTGAGTTTTATCACAGCCTCTTTGTACGTTTTATTTAGGTTAGCTATTTCAAGCAGATATTGGTTAGAATTTGAGCTTTACAAACATCCACCGGTTCTCTTACAATTGTCTAAGTAATAAATATACTGGCTTTCTGAGAATAATAAATAAAAAGTATACATGGTAATACAATGAAAAGAATCTTCTTTATGTCGGAAGAACCTGCTACTTTTTCAGTTGCGTTAGAAGGCAAATCATGAACCTGGGCACGAATATTATGTAGTTATAGATGGCCCTGGTCATCTGTGAATGCTGAAAGAAAAAAAAAACCTACAAGTTCCACTGGAATGTATTTTGGCAGTCATTTTCCTCCAGTTTCTTTAATTCACTGTACATTACTTCTCCTTCCTCCACCCCTACCAGATTCATCTTATTAGCATCTTATTAGTGTTTCATCTTATTAGCATCTTATTAGTGTTTTTGTGATCTTTCAATTGCCTAGTACAATAATTAGCCTTTTTATTACCTCAAATGACCCTTGTTTGCTAATTCCAAAGATGTCTGAAGGAGGCAAGAATGGCCTTCTGAGCTGTTAGACTTTGAAATGAAATAGTAAATCAGCTGCTGATAAGACATATATATCATATTAAACACTAGGAATCCACCACAAAATCATTACACTAAAAAGCGACAATTTTGATTGATTAAAATGGTATGGGCTGGATAGTGTTAAATCACAGTGAGTGATGTGACATTACAATTTTACATATCATATTTCTGTCAAGACAATGAAGGTAAAAGGCATTGTCATCAGGCGATAACAGACAATAAGAGGAATCCTGATGTTAGATTTATTACTTGGTTTAGATTTAGAAAGAAGTAATTCTTGTCTTGTGCCACTTATCAAATGACTGTAAATTCAGTGATGATGTAAAATTCTAAGGCAGAGCCACTTATGGTTTTGACAAAGTGCCAGCTATAAAGTATTTACTGTTCTCAATGGTTCTGCCTTGCACACTTAAATATTTATCAGAAACATGAACCCTTCTGATAAATGTTTCTGATCTTTGCTGCTGTTTTTTTTTATGCTTATATTTTTCATCAGAAGCTGGGTTCCCTATTTTCATAATAACAATAATAATAAATAATAATAACCCTCTGCTGTTTTCAAAACAAGTAAAGGAAAAAATACAGGATTGTTGGGAGTATAAATTATTTCATTATATTTCATTTAATATGAAGTACATAAAATTTTCATGGTTTATGTCCTTTGCCATTTTCATTTTAGAGCACTACATATGGAAGATTATCCATATCACGGACACCGAAACCATACCTATACTCAAAAGTCTGCATTGATCCCCATGAATTGATGCAGCGGGATCAATTGAGAAGCCAGTGTACACCCACTCAGTCAATCCTGGAAGCGCTCTCCCTTTGAAGCAGTAACTCCACCCATCCAAGAGTAACATTGCATTGAAGGGAGAGCATTTCCTGTTGACACAGCTGAGTGAAGACTCCATGGTAAGTGAAAGTAAGTAAGTCGATGAGAGATACGCATTCTGCAGCATGTAGATTGCTGATCTCCTGTCGTCTTAGTGCCGTAGTGTAGACTATGCCTGATAGTTCTGACTCATGGCGCAATGTGACTTATCATTAGAGCTTAATTCTCATTTGATCCCTCATGCACGCATAGTATTTTCTATGGTCATAGTTATTATTTAACTTTTATTTCATGATATCACCTAGCAGCCTCAACCAGTTTGGTATGACTTTGGTGTCGACCCTTACAAATGCACAGTAAATGACAGTCTCTTCCCCAAACATCTTATTATCTAAAAGACAAAATATAACAGCAGGTGAGATATGTGGGTGGGGGGAGGGAGGAAGGATGATATAACAAAAGGGACAGGGTGTTTAAGTTTTAGTTCTGTGAATCCTTCTTAGTCAATCAATAGCCATTACCAGATATCAGTTTGCTATATGCATCACATATTTTAAGGAGAAAGTTGTAGGAGATTCATGGTGGTTTTATGGGTTTTGAATGAGAATTTTGCTTAAGGAGAAGCTTGAGAGAAAGCACAAAGATTCTTATGAAAGAAACAGACAGGCAAACAATCAAGACTGGCATTTCAAACAAGGAGTCCTGTGGCACTAATAGTTTTAGTTATCATATAAGCTTTTGAGAGTGAATCCACTTTGTCAGATGCTGAAATGGAAAACATACAGTATGCAGGGGAAAAATAAATGCAGTGAAGGACAGGGCATAATCTTTCACAATCTTTTCACAATCTATTTTTCCCCTCCACACTGTATGTTTTCCATTTCAGCATCTGACAAAGTGGGATTCACCCACGAAACTTCATGCAATAAAATGGTTAGTCTGTAAAAATGCCACAGGACTCCTTAAAAAATAATGAGAGTCCTGTGGCAGCTTATAGACTAACAGATTTCTTCGGGCATAAGCTTTCGTGGGCTATAACCCACTTCATCAGATGCATGGACTCCTTGTTTGTTTTGCTGAACTAGACTAACACAGCTACCTTCTGAAGGTTGGCATTGTTGATGAAGCAACCTGCATGTAGACTTCATTATAGAACAGACAGGTAGGTTGAGGCAAGGATTTTGTGTTTGCGGTAGAAGAGAGGGAGCCAGCCAATATATTATTGGTATGATAATTTTGATTAATAACAGCAGGTGGACTTCACTGAACTAGCTCTTTAAGTCTTTTAATGCCATTGCAGTAAGAGAGGGTTCAGCGAGGCTAATGGGAAACAAGCCACTTTTCAAACACCATAGTGTGCCACAGAGCACTACTCAATGGCAGAAAAAAATTGGCTGATGCTCATGTTGGCCTGGAACAAAAAAGATTAAAGGGGTAAGTTAGATAGTTTTATGTCAGTGAACCTATTGGGATTTATAGAGACACAAAGTGGGTGAGGTAATACCTTTTACTGGACCGACTTCTGTAGGTGAAAGAGAGAAGCTTATGAGCTACACACAGAACTCTTCTTCAGGTCTTTTACTTGTCAAGTGTCCATCACTGCAGTATCTGGAATAATTCCACTAGTTTTAGTGGGGTTACATTGGATTTACACTGGTATAAGTGAGGGCAGAATTTGGTCCTTTGTTGGCCTTTTTCCTTCAAGTTTTCCATAGCATTTCAGCCTGGGGTACAAACATAGACCAATAGCTTTATGCTGAATGACTATAATAAAGCATAAAAAACCCTATTAAAATAGCCTCCGAGGATTATTTTTTTCCATTCATGATTCAGTCACAGTCAGAGAATGTGAGACTAATGTACATTAAATTTCCCATGCCATTTGGCTCTCTGAGGACTCTGCATTGAAAATAAAAAAGTTTTCATGGCCTGGATGAATTTCTGATGAATAGATAAGGCTGGGTGCAGAGCTGAGTTCTGTGACCCTCTGCAGCTTCCACTCAGTCCCTCCATAGCTTTTGTGACATCAAAGGATGTGGATTGTTTTAAATGAATAGAGCCTTTTCCAATCATGTCTATGAAACTCAGAAGAGCTGGGTAGAAGTCATCTTGAAAAATAGGAGAGTTGGCAAAACAGGCGTAGATTATTAAATCACTCTTGAGATATCTCAGCAGTCTCAGCATAAGAACCAAAATAAATTCCTTGAAATCACATTAGGAACTTTGTATTTTCTGTTACGGATTTTTTCCCTCTGATATAGCTAAGTGGAAACAAATAATAGTAGTCCCCACTAAAAGTGGTAAAGCTAAGGACATTCATAATTAAAGCTGCCACCATGCCAGAGTCTTGGAACAGTATGTGATCTTATAAAGCACATGATGCTGGAAAGATGTGATGGATCCTGTTGTAATTCCCCATGGGACCCACAAACTCAGTCCACCACAATTTTAAAGTGACACCCTGTATAACCTTAGCATTACATTTATTTTTGTATGAGGTTTAGTGGGCTGTTACTGGGGGGGATGGGGAAGGCAGGAAGAGGCTGGGAGGTAAAAGGGTTGAATGCATCTCTTAGAATTTTCCTGCTCTCTCTTACCCAGACGATCACTCTAAATGGCACATTGTGAAAGCTTTGCTTGTCTTCAGAGGGCTGGCTGCCATCCCTTACTTTGGCTAGATAGCAGTTTAAGGATTCCCTTGGGACTGAATATGCAGTCTAGGCCACAGTCCTAGCCACCCTCGCGGTTCATAGCCAAGCCCTCTGGTTTTAGGTCATAATCAAATTCATGCCGGAACCATTGTAAACAAAGACCTTACATAAGATTGCTAAAATGTGGCTGCATTCATTCTTTCCATCCATAAAAAGAAATTGCTACTAAATCTCTGTGGTCTACCTGATTCTCAGGTAGAATCACATCAAAAAAATACATCTTCTGTCTACATCATTTGGTTATTGCTGGCCTGTGGGGCCCAATCCTAATCTCACTAAAGTTAATGCTAAATCTCTTATGGGAGAATCAGTTCCTTGTTTGTAAATTTAGAATCTGGTTAAATTCTTCTTAGCTTTCATTTCTGATTAAACAAATATACGTTTCATTGTTTGGTCTTTTCATTATTATAGTACAGGTTACTTTCCTCCAAAATGTATTTCATTCATACTCATTTATGGCTCTGCCTTTTTTCATAATGTAAAGCCCTGAACCTGAGACCTGGCCCTCCCACAGGCTGGGGAAGTCAGCTTACCTTGCAGAAGTAAGCAGATAAAATCTAACTACTTTGCATAATTGAAATGTAGAATACTAAAAGACTGCTTTGTTTCCAGAGTTAGATGCATGATTTTGTGACACTAGATGTCAGTGTAGGACTGAGAGAAAGCTTAACTAACAAGGTGAAACATGACTCCATCTTTCTCATGTATCATGTTAGTTTCTCGTTCAAGGAGAAAGGAGCCAAGCACGAAATTGTTGCTTACACAGTTTATTGGCAACTTTAGGACAATATTTATGTAGAGCATCGTATCCCAAACACTGGTAACCAGGCCTGAGGTTTGCTTCTCTGACCAGTGTTTAAAATATAACATGAAAATTCAGGGTATTCTTGTGTTTAATATTAGAACACAATGAAGTTGTCACAAAGATACTTGTTGTAAATGTCACAAAAATAGTTTGTCTATAAGCAAGGATCTTTTGAAATTGTTAGCCCTTCTAACGCCCACTATCTTTCACAGGATTTGCACAGCAAAACTTAACACACAGTTTATGTAAATTTACTCCAAACTATTAATACAACAAAAGATCCAGGGAATTTAATGAGAGATTTGATCACTTTATTATTTGTAAACTTTGGCTACAAACTTCGTTTGGAATAAAATCAAACTGAACTCAATCTGTCATCTTTATTTTTGGTTTTTCTTTAATTTTTCACTTTTTTGTCTTTACTTTTAATTTTCTGCATCTTAAATTCATATTTACCACTAATATCTTAAAGCATATTTTTCCAACATTGTTTTCCATATTTTTAATTCCTCATGTTCCTTTCAATTCACATTGTAGTACTTTCATCTCATCACTCTCTTGAACCCGATGTTTCTTCTGTTTCTTTATCCAGATGTTCTTTTCACTCATATTCCTCTTTCCTCTTTTGTGTTAAAACACTTTCAGTCCCTACATCTTTCTCCCCAGTTCACCCAAATGTGCCATAGTCTCCTCCCTCTCCTCCTCGAATCCATTACTTCCTCATTGTCCCTTTCCTCTTTCCCACTTTCTGCTTCTTTTGCTACGTGAATCCACTTTTCTCTCATTTCCTCCTCCAAGTCCACTGCTTTATGTCCTCTTCTTTCTTCTCTCTCCTTTATTCTATGTTCTTTCTGCCTTCCTTTATTTTCCCATCTACAGGGTTCTCCTCCATCTCTTCCCCCCTTTTCCCATCCTCTGCCATTTGATCTCTATCTATCTTTGGTTCTCCCCTCCCTGATACCTTTTCCCACTGTGGCAGAGTGGAGGAAGTTGGAGTCAGTTCAGACCCCCAAGAGAGCAGCCTGGGCTTGGGAGTAGTAAGCCAGCCAAGCCTTCCAGGTGCTGAGCTCATTAGGGCCAGAGAGAGCCCTGCTTAATTAGGCAGTGGGGAGCAGCTGGCTCCAGAAGCTGCCTGGTATATAGAGAGCTGGAGAAGGGGAGCAAACAGGTAAGAGCAGAGCTCCTGCAAGTGGTCTGCTTATAAGCCAGTAAGGGTAGACTGCTCTATGCATCACAGCCAGGAAGGGCTGGCCTTGTGACTGGGAAACTGGGACTGTATCACTGTGAATAAAAGAGCATGAATGCTGCACTGGGGAAAACTTTGTGAGTTCTTTGTTTGTTTGAAAGAGGGTGCATGAAGCACCCTGTTACACTACTCTCTCTTAAATGATACATGGGTATTTTGGGTTTTTTTGCCTATTTCAGTAATGCAGGCACCTGAGAGGAAAAGATCTGTAGTGAGGAAGTACCACATATGCAGCTCTTCCTACTCCTGGCCAGCATATGGGGCATGGACATGGTTAGCTGGACCTGGGAACAGACTCAGAACTGAGTGATCCCTTTCCCCTTCCATTGCCTAAAGAAAAATGGCCCAGAGACTTATTCTCATTACAGCATTAAGCAAAGATCCATCACATCTGACTTGTTTCTACTAGCTACATATGCATGTGTTTAGGTGTTCCTCAGTGTTTGTTTATATCTATGAATAGAGCTGCTAAAACTATTTCTTACAAATTACATGCATTATGAATTTAGGGTTTGGGTGTTTTGTTTTTGGTGGGGTTTTTTTTTTTTTGCTTTTGGTGAGGGATTAATTCAAAATTGATCCTGGTTTCCTACTGTCTTCATTATTTGTAAGTTTTCACTAAACAATTTGGATGGATTCTCTTCACAATACATGTGATTTGCAGACAGTTCAGTTCTGTGATTTGCTGTTAACTATGTACAGTATTTTTTCTGCTTATTGTTTGTCTGGCAAACTTTTTAAGCAAGAGAATAATGTGCCTAAAACAATTCATGTGGGCGGTTGTTTTCTTAAAACCAATATTAATTTATGATACAATGCAGACAATTCACTGTTTTCATGGTACTAGGAGGTTGTCGGAATATCTGAAAAAACCTATGATGACCTTGTAGTTTGCCACAAACTGAAATTGGCACTCTTCTTCACGTACGGATTTGAAAATCAGTGGAAGATTTTTTTACCAGAAAAATAAGAATTACTGTACTGAATCAAATTCCAAAGGGGTAGCCGTGTTAGTCTATTGTAGAAAGACAACAGACACAGGACTCTGTACTGAATCAGACAGTGGTTTAGCTAATCTTGGGCTCTCTCTATAAGAGGGGCTCTCTCAATTCCCTGCAGTACGAAATTATAGGATTATCTGCCCTCATGGGAAGTTTCCTTATCCTCTCTAAAAGTTAGTGGTTGGAGTATACTTTGAAACTAGAGGGTTAATATCCTTTCCAAACCTCTTTTTAAAATGTTTACTATTATAACTGTGGATATTCATTGATACTATATAGATGTTTAATCCTTTCTTTTAACTTTCACTCAACTCTGGGCCTCCATTATTCGGTCAGCTCTTGTCGCCAGGCTCGCTGTCTCTTGAAGACAGAAATTTGCTGGGTGAGCTGTGTTCTGGGCCATTGTAGTAATTGCCCCTTCTGGAACACTATGGCATGATGAACAGTGAAACATTCAACTGAAGGGGCAGTGAAACTACTCTAAATGTTTAAATGTTTGTTTCTGATCAGTTAAGTGATATAGGCAAGGGGCTGTAAAGACAGGACTGCCATTGAAGTGAAAAGCATCATATTCAAGTGTACATTTTAGTACAGAATAAAACCATACTTTCCATATGCCAGGGTCAAAAACCACTAATGGGAGAGCGGGAAGCTTGTTTCTCAATCAGTGTTCTCTTTTTTGCTCAGCTGGAAGGCTAGTCACTGGTAAATAAGGGGAAGGTGGGGGCCAATGCACTTCATCTGCATTGTTTAAGAATTTTTGCTGTTGAGAAATAATATGGTATGACTCAATCAGAGGACAACAGAGTCCTGTGGCACTTTTAAAGAATAAATCTGTTAGTCCTTAAAAGTGCCAAAGAACTCTGTTGTCTTTCTACAATAGACTAAGGGCTTGCCTACACGAGCACCGTATTGCGCATTAAAAAACATTACCGCGCGTTAACAAGCAAACTGTACATACGTGAAACCTTGTTGCTGCGCACTAAGCGCCTTGTAGCGCATTCCAATGCAGCGCATTCCAACAACCACTCCGACGAGAGTGGTAACAGCTGTTGCGGATCATCTGTTGCGCGTTTGAGCTTGTGTGTACCCTTACCGCGCACTGATTGGCCTCCGGAAATGTCCCAGAGTGCCAATCAAGGCCACTCTGGGACATCGGAGCTGTCATATGTCAATTTCACTGCTCTAGCTGAGCAGTGAAATTGACATATGGGCTCCGGGAGTCAGCTGAAGCCTCGGCGCTTTAAGCCGCGGCTCCAGCTGATTGCCGCCCCAGCTGGGGGATCGGGTGGCGGCGGGAGCTCCGGCCGCCACCTGATCCCCTGGACTTTGCTGGGGGGCTGGCTCCGATTCGAGCCGTCCCCCCAGCACAAGACC